>JAJJKD010000021.1:0-385390 GCA_022376535.1 Xylariaceae sp. FL0662B | reverse complement strand
CCCTAACCTAACCCTAACCCTAACCCTAACCCTAACCCTAACCCTAACCCTAACCCTAACCCTAACCCTAACCCTAACCCTAACCCTAACCCTAACCCTAACCCTAACCCTAACCCTAACCCTAACCCTAACCCTAACCCTAACCCTAACCCTAACCCTAACCCTAACCCTAACCCTAACCCTAACCCTAACCCTAACCCTAACCCTAACCCTAACCCTAACCCTAACCCTAACCCTAACCCTAACCCTACTTTCGGAAATCGGGAAATCGGGAAATCCGGGAATCCGGCCGGGTCGGGCCGGGCCGGAGGTTCGGGGCCGGGCCGGAAGTTCGGGGCCGGAAGTTCGGGGCCGGGCCTGGCCGGAGGTTTGGGGCCGGGCCTGGCCGGAGGTTCGGGGCCGGGCCGGAAGTTCGGGGCCGGAGGTTCGGGGCCGGGCCGGAAGTTCGGGGCCGGAGGTTCGGGGCCGGAGGTTCGGGGCCGGAGGTTCGGGGCCGGGCCGGGCCGGAGGGTCGGAGCCGGGCCGGGTCGGAGGGTCGGAGCCGGGCCGGGTCGGAGGGTCGGAGCCGGGCCGGGTCGGAGGGTCGGAGCCGGGCCGGAAGTTCGGGGCCGGGCCGGAAGTTCGGGGCCGGGCCGGAAGTTCGGGGCCGGGCCGGGCCGGAGCCGGGATCGGGTCCGGAGTTTCGGGTGTCCGAGTCGGAGGTCCGGGCCGGGAGCAAATGTAAACGTAAATATAAAACCCGAACCGGACATAGAACTAGAAGCAGAAATGGATACGGAAATGGAAACAGGAATGAAAACAAAAACGGGAGCAGAAATGGACGCGAAACTACATATAAAAGCGGAAATAGAAGCAAAAGTAAAACTGGACATAAAAGCGGAAATAGACGCAGAAGCGAAAGCAGAAATAGGAATAGGAATGAAAACAGAAGAGGAATCGGAAATGGGAGTAGAAAAAGAAGCGGAAGAGGAATCGGAAGTAAAAGCGGGAGCAGAAACAAAAGTGGGAGCGGAAGCAAGAAGTAAAAGTAAAGGTAGAAACGGAAATAGAAGCAGAAACAGGATCAGGATCAGAAACAGGAGCAGAAACGGAAGTAAAAACAGAACTAAAAATAAAAGCAGAAGCAGAAGCAGAAATAGAAACAGGAGCAGTAATTGAAATTGCTAAAGTTGAAGCCAAAGTTGCTGCTGCGGCTAGGGCGGGCGCGTGAGCGTGCAAGTATGTAAGTATGGGAGCGTGGGAGTGTGGGAGCGTGGGAGTACGTGAGTATATGCAGGCAGGCAAGAATAGGGAGACGAGGTAGATAAAGCTCAGAAAAAAAGACAACGGCATCGTCATTAACGTATGTTCGAATTAGCTGTACATGTGCTACTTTGCTACGTTGTTACGTTGCTACGTTGCTAGAACTTACAGGAGTGTGGATGATATGTCTGGATTAAAGGATTAAATTACAGTGATAGATGGATTGGTAGGATGGAGCGGTGCACGTTCTACTTTGGCAAGGCAGTCGAATGAGGCAGAATGTTGTTAGAAATTTTCGCGACGAGCGCGTGTGAAATATGTGAGGTAGAGTCTACGGCAAGTCTACAGCAAATCTGCGACAAGGTCACTCGACCACAGGTCGCTCATTCAACGGCATTGCAGTATTGCGGCATTGCAACAAATTAAATTAGCAAGTCAACAAGTCAACAAGTTACGGCAAATCTGCGACAAGGTCACTCATCTATAGGTCGCTCATTCAACGGCATTACGGCATTGCGGCATTGCGGCATTGCAACAAGTCAAATCAGCAAGTCAACAAGTCAAATCGAATCAAATGAAGAAGTCAAATCAGCAAGTTAACAAGTTAAGTCGAATCAAATCGACAAGTCAAATCAACAAATCAAGTCGAATCAAATCGACAAGTCAAATCAACAAGTCAATAAGTCAAGTCAAATCAAATCAACGAGTCAAATCAGCAAGTCACCAAGTCAACAAGTCAAGTCGAATCAAATGAACAAGTCAATTCAACAAGTCAAATCAACGTAGGCTACAGTATTACAGGAACACAAAGCATCACAGAGACACAAAGATGGAGAAATAGAGAAATGTCAATTATGCGAAGTACAGTTCTATAAGCTACGAGCGGACGAGGAAGTACGGTAATCAAGAAGAAATTCAGTGAGCAACGTAAGGAGTTGAGAATCGCAAGAAGTTGAAAGACGCAAGGAATTCAATAAATAATACAAGATGAACTCCGAAGAGCAGTTATATGAAAAAGCGGGTGAATGTGGCAGGGCAAAACAGTAGGCGACGCAAGGAACTCACTAAACAACGCAAAATGAACTCCGAAAAGCAGTTCTGCGCAGATGAATGTGGCAAGGCAAGAGGCAGGTCGCTGATGTTGGGATGTCGGTCGGTATCAAGGTGTCTGTCGATGTCAGGATGTCGGCAACGTAGAAAGGCAAGGCAAGATAGGTAGGTCGCTGATATCAGGATGTCGGTCTGTCGGTCGGTCGGTATCAGAATGTCGGTCGATGTCTGGATGTCGGCCGGTAGCAAGGCAAGATAGGCAGATCGCGGATATCAGGATGTTAGTCGAAGTTAAAATATCGGTCGATGTTAGGATGGCGGTATCAAGGTGTCGGTCAGTATCAGGATGTCTGTCGCTGTCAGGATGTCGATGTCAAAATGTCGGTCGATGTCAGGATGTCGGTATCAAGATATCGGCCGGTAGTAAGGCAAAATAGGCAGGTCGCTGATGTCAGGATGTCGGTCTGTCGGTCGGTCGGTATCAGAATGTCGGTCGATGTCTGGATGTGGGTGTCAGAATGTCGGCCGGTGGCAAGGAGACTGGCGATAGTGTAGTTAGCACGTATACAACCCAGGTGTGTGGTCAACAACACGTCACGGCTCACAACGACCTCGGTTAGGCAATCAGAAGAGCTGAAATTCGCAAACGGCGACTCCAGGTCCTGGTCGGCTCACCCCAGGCCAGCTCTCGACAACGGATATGCAGAATGCGGGCCAAGCTATGTCCGCACGACCAGCAAGAACATCCACGGGGAAGCCAACCATTTCCTAGGACTCCAGAATGGACACAGGTACAAACTCCGACGCCCCCCCCGAGCAAAGTGCGGGAAAAATTGGACCACTCACCGTGCAGTAATATGGGATTGATGCGGGGATCGAGTTCAAGGACGAAGACAGAACATTAAAGTTGAAGGATGGTCGAATAGTGGATGGATTGGATGGATGAACATGTCGGATGGATTGGATGGAGGAGTTGCAGGAGTTGGGTGAATTGGATAGATGATTGAATTGATGGATGGATGATTGAATTGACGGATTGAATTGATGGATTGGATGAAGGAATTGGACGAGTCGGATGTATAACTAAATGGATGGATTGATGATTGAATGATGGATGGTTAAATGATGGATTGGATTGACGATTCAATGATGGATTCGTTGAATGATTGAATGAATGAATCGATTGGATGGATTGGATGGAGGAGTTGAAGGAATTGGATGAATGCATTGATTGAATGATGGTTTGGTTGAATGATGGTTTGGATGGATGATTGAATGATGGATTGATGATTGAATGATTGATTGACGATTGAATCATGGAGGAGTTGGGGGAATTGGATGAGTGGGAGCATACAGACCGGTGCCTGAAACTTACATCATAGAACCTACGAGAATATGTTTCAAACTTTCTACTGCACTTTGTACTATACAGATCCACTAGTACTTGGACCATACTGCAAATAAATGAAGCAATTCAGGTATTCGACAAAGGTGACGATCGATATCTGAATCTCGAGCGGGGGATCAGTCGAGATAAAGTTCAGCTACACCAAATACGGTTGGTCGGATCAGAGAGAAGTCAATTAAGGTTTCGATCGCATTCAGCTACACCAAATACGGTTTAGGTGGATCGGAGAGAAGTCAATTAAGGTTTCGATCGCATTCAGCTACACCAAATACGGTTTAGGTGGATCGGAGAGAAGATTCAGCTATACCAAATACGGTTTAGGTAGATCGGAGAGAAGATTCAGCTACACCAAATACGGTTTAGGTGGATCGGAGAGAAGATTCAGCTACACCAAATACGGTTTAGGTGGATCGGAGAGAAGTCAATTAAGGTTTCGATCGCATTCAGCTACACCAGATACGGATTAGTTAGATCGGAGAAAAGTCGATTGTGGATCAGTCGATCGGTTCCAACAAGGTTTAGCAATGCCACACAAGTGTTGTGCCGCATCAGTCAGGAAAATGAGCGCCGAAGAATTACTCGCAGTAGGAATCCAAGCTAGCTATCTAATCCGAGGGGAAATTAGTACCGTAGCAAAGCCACGGCACAGCCACAGCCACACGCAAGTGACGGATTCAAAATCCGGAAAAGGTTCGCGGATACATGTGTGTAAGTGACGCTGATCACGTTGTAGGTCACGTGGTAGCCGCAACGACATCCCATGATGTTGTCGCACCATCAAGATTGAAGATGGGGATCAAGATTGAAGATGGGGACCAAAAGAGTTGTATTAGAGATGGAGACAAAAAGAATTGAAAATTGGTGGCAACGGGAGAAGGATGGAGGATGTAGCGAATGAATGTAGCGAATGAATATATTGAATATATAGCGAATGAGTATGCGTCGAATGAGTATGTATATCTGGCAGCGGATCGCGGTTCGCCCGGCCGGAATGTCGTGCTAGTCGCCCGCCTGTCGTGCTAATCGCCCGCCTGTCGTGCTAGTCGCCCGCCTGTCGTGCTAGTCGCCCGCCTGTCGTGCTAGTCGCCCGCCTGTCGTGCTAGTCGCCCGCCTGTCGTGCTAGTCGCCCGCCTGTCGTGCTAGTCGCCCGCCTGTCGTGCTAGTCGCCCGCCTGTCGTGCTAGTTGCCCGCCTGTCGTGCTAGTCGCCCGCCTTTCAGCAATCGCTGGCCAGGTGGTGTAGACGGCCGCCGCAATTATGCAAGCGCCAACTTCGATCGCGACATTGGGGATAATAGCTTTGCTCGCGGTCGACGACCGCTTCGTAGCGTCGTACCGGCCGTAGAGGTAGAGGACAGGGCGCCAAGCGACGTGGCCGAGGTTTCGGCTTCCATCCATATCAAAAACGCTGTACAATATCAAGCGAAACACCGGCTCTACTTCGGTATTCCAGTCGTCCTATGCTTCAAAAATACGTCGAAAACAGTAGCCGTTAGTCACTTGCGGGATAGCTTGACGTTGACAAATCCATCATCACCATATCAGACGATCTCGCCGTTAGGCAAACCGGGACAGTCAGACGACACTTACGTTTACTTTGACGTCGAGATTCATCTAGACGCTGACGGCCGATACTTAGAAGAACCATCTAATCAGCAATCCCATCCAACAACTACCTCCCCGATTCCCTGTACCATCAGCTTCGGGACATCACACAGCTAGGCTGCCGGCATTAAGCCAGGCCATTTCTATAGTGGCTGTACAATTGCAGGTGTCGAGCTGTGATGACGGCCTTTGAAATTCGGTATCTCAACGGTAGTTGTCCCAATCGCCGTTGATATTCGTGATTCAGATCGGGATTCAGATAGCATATGCTCGGCGGTATAAGCTATCGCATTAGAGGTGTCTCGGCACACCGAATTTGCTACAGAAAGCACTAGATTAGCGATCCCAAGTACATTCGTCGATATCAACCGACGCCTTAAATAAATCCGAGTAATCAACAGCAGACTAGGCCGCGAGTCCACGGATCCAGCAAGAGGAATTGTCGGATCGAGCTCGATGATGGTCATCTCACGGACAAATTGAATTCGGCACATCGAAGCTGACGAACGATTACAAGATGTCATTTGGGTACAATCCGCAAGGGAATCTAACCGGTTGCTTTCAAGCTAGCTAAACTATTAGAAAATTGATGTCTCGGTCGCTAAGCGGTCCATATTTTATCATGGTATTTTACCTGCATCTTGACCTAGTAGGATGAGGCTTTTAGATTTATTTCGGTGTTTTACCTGTATCTTGAACTGGCAGGACGTCGGTTCAAGGCCTTTTTCTAGTCGCCGAGGCTGAGGCGAATGAAGTGATCTTCGCGGTCGGGGCCCTTTTATTGTCAACGGACATGCCCGAGGACACACACGATCTCGTCGTCGGCGAGCTAGAAGAGGTGATCATCCTGAAGGTCCGCGCGGTGGCCCTGATTTTTCGCTTGGGTCAGTTTTCCACCTACTGCTAGAGTATCACAGCAATGAAAAAGACCCGGAACGCAAGATTCACGGAGCGTGGTCTCCTCCTACAGGAAGATCCTCTCATTCGATTTAAATTCGTCGCAAAACTCGCCGAAAGCCCGACCCAAACCAGTTGGGAGAGGATACTTTCAGGTAGAAAATTCGAAATCTGGTTGAATCGACATAATGCCATAATTGGAATGATGAAAAGGGGGATGAAAAGGGGGATGAAAAGGGGGATGAAAAAAAAGGGGAATAGAAAGTACAGACCGCTGGGAGTACCAACCGCGGAGTGGAATGTACGCCAATTTCCTGGGTGTAATGCTGGAAGAGCCTCTTTGAAAAAAAATTCAAATATGATTGAATCTACGAGATAGACCTGAAAGGATTCTTTGATAATGTCCGAATCTCCCCGAATCTCCCCGAGGACCTACTGTTAGAAAAGTCGTCCATAATCAATAGGCAGGAGACGTCCCGGCGAGCAAAGAAAAGGTTTTCCGCAAGGTACCAACACATCCCGCTGCTATCCATACTAATAGAAAATAACCTCTGATTCATCTGCTGCTGTGATACTCGGGGCGGTAGGCGATCAAAAAAACACGTAGAAATCCCTAACATGTAGCACTGAGCGCCGGCCAGATCGCAACGGTTATCAAACAAGATCTCCTAAATTAACGCTCCGTCGTGCTGCTCATCAACCTCGCCAAAAAGCTTGGCAGACCACTACGCGTTCACGAAAAACCTCACGACCTCGAAATCAACAACGTCCGGAACCTGGCGGAAGACTCGTCGGCGGAACACATGCGAAAGGGGCGCGAAACTGCGAACCGGCACGCGGGAACGGCGATGCTCTGCTCAAATATCACCAAACAAAGCTTTACTCTAGAAGCACTCACGTCCCGGGGGAAGCCGGCCTTGGGCTCAAACGCGTGCTCTAGCTCCAAAAGGGCCCTGCTAGCCACCGAGGTAACGGATCACGATAGATCCAGCAGTTTCAGCTAATACATATAGTTTCAGTGGCTTATATGTGATGCTGTGACAGATGTCAGATGTGTGACTAAATCATGGCCAGCGTTGGAGATCGATTTCGAAGAGCCCTGGACACCTTCATGCCGAGAAATATTCGTGGCGTGAATCACGGATTTGTAAAATCAGGCTGTGGCCGAACAAGGATGCCGATCTTTACCAATGTACTTTCGTTAATTGCTACCAGGTTGCCTTACTGAGCTTATTCCGCTAGTTTGTAAAACATATATTGATCCCTGGTGCTGGCCACGGATATGAATTCGATGGATATGGCGATGTGTGTTGAATCGAGATGAGTCAACCTAATCGGCTTCGTAAAATCATGAGAAATTCGAGCAGGCGCTACCATATCACGGCAGCAGTTAGATCACAAGATGAAGACGAAGATAAAATGAAGATAAAAGCGAAGACGAAAATGAAGATAAAAACGAAGGCAAAAAACGAGGACGAAAATGAAAACGAAGATAAAAACGAGATGAAGACGAAGACGAAGGTGAAGATGAAGACGTAACTTGCTCTGTAGGCACTCCACGTCCACGGGGCGCTGACCTTAGTAGCCACTTAGCTCGTAGACGACAGCAGATCCAGCGTCAGCCTTGCCGACAACCAGGGCTGCCGTGGTCAGCGTTGGCCCTCCGAGTTATATCCGTCCCCGGAAACATCAAAAGCAACGCCACCGCCAACATCTCCGCGGCCGAGCAGGCAGCAGGTGAAAAAGTGTAACACTAAAGTCAGGCGATACGACATACCTAGTTTAGAAGATGTCTGTAGATCAGGCTATCGTTCTGTGATATTTGTCAGTTAGGTTCGGTAAAGCTGTCAGCGCGAAGGAGAAAGGTATTTGCGAACTTTAGAAAGCTCGGCGGTGACGATTTTTTTTTTTTTTTTTTTTTTTTTTTTTTTTTTTGGATAGGTCGTAAAGTAGCGACGTAATTTCTAGCTTCGCACACCCTTAGGCCGCAAGGGAGGCTCTGAGGATAGCTGTATTTTAATAACGGTCTAGCTGGCGTTAAGCACTACGATAACATTGATACTGTAAGCAGTTGAAGGCTATATGAAAGGCCACGCGCTTCAAAGGATTCTGTAAGATGCTGCGGGGTGTTGAAAGGAGTGCCGCAGAGACTGGTGGATACTGCTGGCCTATTTTACCATCATCATCATCTTCTTCTTCTTCTCGTGGGCAGTAGTTTTTCTCACTATCCTCTCGCAGGGGAGAATATCGTGATCAACTTGGTGTACGGCACACCCGGAAGGGAAGAGCAGCTTTCTGGCAAGGGCTTGTTGTCGACTTGGTGTAGTTAACGGCGCTTAGAACTCGGTGAACGCTCCCCGAAATCGCGATCGAGATGACAAAAAATCTCGCGGATTTGAAGGATCGAGCGTACGGCTTATCGAGAGGCGAATGTGATCGAATGGAGGGCATATGGCACGAGGCGGCTGGCACGATGATAACACTAAAAGTTACGACGGTTTGAACCCGTAGAGGACGTGAAGAATAAACCATACTTGAATAGGCTGATTTTGATCCGAAGTTTGCGAAAGAGAACTGACTTATAGGTAAAACAATAACGAGGCGTAGAAGACATTTTTCTACGTGATATTTCAGTCGATCCACTACCGTCGACGACGCTATACTCGCCGCTGCCGTGTTCAGATCGATACGCGGATGTCCGATTGCTGTAATCTCGGGCCTAATGGAAGGCACAGCGATTCTTACATTATTAAAACGATTATATAAGTAACCAGGTGCTACTAAACGGATGGAGTTATAAAATGAAGTCGAATCTCACAGAGCGGCAGCTAAACCAACAAAAAAACCGATCCAACAGTATTAGCTCTTCTAACATCCAGGACTGCCGTAATTTATAAAGATAATTGCCATGCTTTCGTGGCCGAATCCCGGCTCCGTTGGCCATCTGGCACTCCCTTACCGTGATACTCTCACATATAGTTCACCCCCTATTTTATTATCCAATTCCGCTGTAGAGAGGTACAGCGGGAATAGCCCGCCACGGCATGCTACAAGGTAATGGTTCAATATTAAAAGATCGACAAAGTATTTCGAAGATATATTCCAAGAAAAATGCATTGCTAAATAACATCGTAATTCGGTCGACTGATATAGAAAAACGACGAGGTCGAAAGCCTAGGAACAACCGTCTCCAAATCACGGTCTTTCTCATCTAGGGATTAAAATACATGCCGGAGGATAGAAAAAATCGTCACTGACATGGAGCCGCTGTCCATCTTCGGAGGCAGTTCGGACCTCTCGGTCATCTTCGCAAGCGCCAGCGAGGCCCAGTTAATGGTCGGCTCCGTGCCGGCCGTGTACATTGAGTCGACGATCATGACCCAACCCAGCCTCCTCTCCAAGAAGGTCGGTCCGATGATCTCGTCCATCGCGCTCGACGCCCCCAGTCACCTCAGATCAAAGTTGAAGCCATTGTACACGTTGGTGTAATTATTCTAACTGTGTTTTGAATTTTCTCGATCTAAGTATATTATTTCGCCGCATAGTTGCTGTAAACATCAACAATGGATTTCTTACGATACGATACCCCTATTCGTATAGAAATTCGTAGAATCACTCAAATAAATAAGAAAGAAAAAGCTCGGGCACTCTCAAAAAGAGATCAAGCAGGTCTAGGTACGAAATATTTAAAAACAGGCGAGTTAAAGCGATGATCGGGTCGTGGGACAGCGGCATGCCGCCGTTGCGCTCCGTCGTCATTCCCATCCCCTCGGCGCCAAGAAGCTGTAGCCAGATATAGACACCGCTCTGAGCTTCCGAATCGACTGCCTCATATTCATTATAATCTCCGGCAAGCTGCCCGGGTCGTCCGAGTCCAAGTTGACAAGGATATCCCTGCCGACAGCCAGCGGCACGTCCGTAATAAGATCACTCTCGTATCCCCTTACGACTTTTTTTCACTTCTTGTAGAAAACCATAAAAAATACAGAAAACCATAAAAAACCAACCACTTCCTGTAGGTTCCCATAGGAAGGTGGGAAATAAGTCGTAGAAAGGGAATATCCACGTCTAGGTCATCATCTACCGGATGAACAAGAAGCTGGGCAGGCTCCGGCCGTTCCCTAAGGAGGAGATGACCAACAGAGTCAAACTCCAGTTCATAGCGACGGCTCTATCGGTGTCTGAGTACTACGAGAAAGCCCCGGTGTCCGTGACCGCCGGGATTATGGACCCGTTCGCCTTGCCGTTCGGAATGCAGAACGGCCACGGCCCTGATGGCGACAAGAGTTTGCCCGCTGAACGGCTGGTCGGCTCATTCGCAGCTAGATTAGCTAAACTAGGATGCAAGATCGAATACGGAATGCCGTTTATGGTCGGGATCAAAGTGATCAGGCCCGCATTTGGCTACTTATACGCCAAAATAGGGTACATTTTCCGGGGACCACCAAAAATCCAAAGTTGCGAAATTCTGTACCGGGATTTTTTTACACGTAGAAGGGACCATAACATACGCCTACGCGAGGTTTGAAAGTGATCGGATAAGTTTCAAGTTAGAGGGAGCTTATAGAGTAGGGTAGACTAGGTGAGCCCAAAGGGACTTAACTAAAAGTGGCCCTTTTTTGTTCAAACTCGACATATATATGTATGTTAGTCTATTCTGACCTTTTACGAAGTTGTTTGAAGGGGTAAGGATAATGCTAAAGCTGCCAACAGCTACTTATATACCAAAATAGGGTATATTTTTGGGGGTCTACGAAAAATCCAAAGTTGCGAAATTCTGTAAGGTGATTTTTGTATAGCGAAAGGGAGCCACGGAGTGCCTGTACGCGAAGTCTGAAGGTGATCGGATAAGTTTTCAATTAGAGGGAGGCCATAGAGTACGGTAGAATAGGGGGGTAAAATAGGGGGGTAGAATGGGGGGCCTAAGGGGACTTAACAAAAAGTGGCCCTCTTTTGTTCAAACTCGATATACATGTGTATTAAGCCCTTCTGACCTTTTCCAAAGTAGTTTAAAGGGGTAAGGATAAGGCTGAAGCTGCCAACAACTACTTATGTACCAAAATAGGCTATACCTTTAAGGGACCACGAAAAATCCAAAGTTGTGAAATTCTGTAAGGTGATTTTTTTACAGGTAAAGGGGACCAAAAGACGTCGGTTTGCGAAATCTAAAGGTAGTCGGATGAACCTTTAGCTAAAGGGAGCTTATAGAGTAAGATAGACTAAGGGAGCCTAAGGGAACTTAACCAAAAGTGACTCTCCTCTCTTCAAACTCGAGATATATACACATACTAGGCTCTCTTAATCTTTGCCGAAATTCAAAGGGGTAAAAATAACGCTAAAGCTGCCAAAAGCTATTTATATGGAAAAATAGGGTATATATTCAGGAGGCCATGAAAAATCCAAAGCTACGAAATTCTGTAGCGTGATTTTTTTACACGTAGAAGGGACCATGCGACGTCTGTCTGCGGAAGTTGAAGCTGGTATCTCTCTGTCATGGCTCGCTATTCCGATGTGAAGGTAGGGTATATGTTCAAGGGGCTACAAAAAATCCAAAGTTGCGAAATTCCGTAACGTGATTTTATGGCATGTAGAAGGAATCAAAAAGACGTCTGTCTGCCGAAATTGAAAGTGATATCTCTTTGTAGTGGCTCGCTATTACAATGTGGATGTAGGGTGTATATTTGGGGGACCACGAAAAGTCCAAAGTTGGGAAATTCTGTAAGGTGTTTTTGTGGCATGTAGAAGGGACCAAGAGACGTCTGTCTGCCGAAATTGAAGCCGGTATCTCTTTGTTGTGGCTCGCTATTACGATGTGAAGAGAACACTCATAATCGACTGCGACCAAAATCACCATCAAGATCAAGAACACCACAATTTCTAGCGTTTACAGCATCAACGGCAGCAGCCCGATCAATAAAAGCACGAAACCGACCCCGGTAACGAAGTTCAGCCAAAAAGTAGCGGAAGACAAAATCACCATCAAGATCAAGAACACCACAATTTCTAGCGTTTACAGCATCAACGGCAGCAGCCCGATCAATAAAAGCACGAAACCGACCCCGGTAACGAAGTTCAGCCAAAAAGTAGCGGAAGACAAAATCACCATCAAGATCAAGAACACCACAATTTCCAGCGTTTACAGCATCAACGGCAGCAGCCCGATCAATAAAAGCACGAAGCCGACCCCGGTAACGAAGTTCAGCCAAAAATAGCGGAAGACAAAAACCACCGACCAGAAGTCGACCACCGACCAGAAGTCGACCACCGACCAGAAGTCGACCACCGAGAATAAAATGGACGAGACCGGCAAGGCCGAGACCGGCAAGGACGAAAGCACCACGAAATTAGCTGACGAGAAGAACGGCGAGGCAAACGGCGAAACGAAAGAGAGCGCCTCGAACCCGCCCAAGTCGGCAATGGAGGCTTCAAGGAAAAGGGCCGACGCCTTACGCAAAAAGGTAATGACGGAGTCGATGAACATGATGGTGAACAGGCTTTTAACTAAAAGACCACGGAAACGCATACGCCTGGAGCCAGAAAAAGGGACACCAATTTGCTTACAATGATTAGCAGGAATATAGGCGAGAATCCTAAAAGCTGTAGTGGACGAATAAGCAAATGGATATTATTAAAAAGGCGCGCAGCATTGTCCTCCCGATCACGTCTACCTAGACTACAACACGTCCTGCATGGGCACCGGGCCCGACAAGTACGACGGGTGCATGTTCCAGATCACGAGCACCGCCGGCTACTCTTACGGTCCAGCAAGCATACGATGCCTTCGTAGCTTAGCTCCGGGGCCAGGACAAGATCAACGGTACGCGGCTGGCCAACCAGTGGACCTCGGAGGGCGTCGGTGAGTAAATTCCAGAATTCTTTATTTCCCCTTTAAGAACTCGGGTGAGCACATTGCTGCCGAAACATGCTTCGAAACCATCCAAAAGCAGTAATTAGTGACTCCGGATGTTGAAGTGCTCGAGGGCGTGGCCCCGATGCCTTCGTAGCTGAGTTCCGGGACCAGGACAAGGACAATAAGGGCAAGACGATAGCCTGAAAAGATGCCACCAACTTTGTATGCTAGGCTTGTGGAGAAAAGGGCCGCTTCGCAAGGGACTTTTTGGAAGAAATCCAAGAGAGTTTACGATAGCAAAGCCCGCAGCACTAAAGGAGACGCTAGCAAAGATAATAATAAATCAACCCCGGAACTAAAGGAGTTCTTCAAAGTAAGCTATACTAACACGGTCCAGCTCGCCAAAAGAATCAGGCTGAAGAATGGGAATGCTAAGCATAACAGAAATCCTGCGGTTACAGCGCACGCCCCTGGAAAACACCTCGGTTTGGGACTTTTTATAAATTTTCAAAGCTGGATCTTCGTGCTGAAATGGTATGTCTAAAAGCCAGACAAGTCATACAACAGGTCGCTAAGAGACTACGAAAAAGTCCACGTGTAAATAGGGGCGAATATCAGTCCGGAAACAGTTCAAGTCTGCCACCGGCAATGTGAGATTGAATCGGCGTGGATGAAATTCCGCGGGATTTTAGAGGGAGTAGCTGGAAAAGTATTCGAGTGTGAGCCAGGGCAGCCTGGGAATGTCCGGATTTTCGCAACTGATCTGACGGCGGTGACTCGCCGCCTATAAAGTGAGGCTGTATCGAATCAAAGAGACCTCTAACAGCCGTGCTTGGCGGAATCGATCCCCCTCTGGTACAGACTGGCCGTCATCTTCGTGAGGGCCGACGAGCACGCGCGCCGATGCCCATGGAGATGGGGGCCTTCACGACCGGCACCTGGTGGGCGTCCTTGGTCATGACCCTGATGTGCTTCTTGTCCCTGACCACGATTGTGCCCATCATCATGCAGTCGCGCATCTGCACGTACGGGGTGCCGATCCCGTATTTGTTTATTATCGAGTTGGTTATGCCGTCCATTGACCTCTCCACCCAGGTCTTCCAGTAGCTGTCCTCGAAGGTGGTCTTGCCCATCACGTTCCAGTTCTTCGCCTTCAGCATCAGCAGGTCGTACACCTCCCCGCCCGGGTGGTCGATCATGTCTTCCAGCGGCATCGTCGTGTACATGGCGGGGTCGATCGTGGGGTCGCTGGCCGACTTATTAATGATGTCGGTCACCCTGGAATAGATGCTCGTGCGGCCCTCCTCGACCCAGATCCTGTTCCAGGCGCGCTCCATCTCGCTAATGGCGTCGTCGGTGACCATCTTGAACATCCAGGCCTCGTCGCCGTCGAAGTCGGTATTGTTCATGTTGCAGACGTCCAGGGGGACCCTGGTCGAGAACTCCCCGTCCTCGGCCCTCTTGACCTTCATCGGCAGAGCGCTATCAACACCCTGTGATGGGCATCTCCCGTAGGCCACCAAGTCGCCCTCCTTCATCCTGGCGGTCTCGAACCTCCCGTCGCTCGTCATGAACAAGAACCGACCCTTGTCGAAGAACTCGTTCGGGACGGCGATGAAGCCCAGCTGGTTCGACATGGACTCGCTCGTGTCGGGCTTCATGGGGGACTCGACGCACCTCACGGTGTTGGTGGGCCTGGTCGAGTTGCACCCCCTGCGCAGGATCCCCCTCTTGCCCTTGATCCTGTCGTAGCAGTACTTCATGACGTCCTCAGCCGTCTTGTCCCCGGAGCACACCCCGCTGTTGATCATACCCGCGTCGCTGAACCTCAACTCGTCCCCGGTGGCGAACCCGAACGGGATCAACCAGGCGGCGTCGTTCTGGTCTCTCATGTGATGCCCCTTGCAGTCCCTGTGCATGGTGCAGCCGATGACGTCCGTCAGGTCCTCGGACCTGCAGATGTACCTGTAGATGTTGGCGGTGTTCAACATGTTCCACGAGCACGAGATCACCATGGGCGCGGTGGTCACCGACGAGCCGGGTTTGGCCACCCTTCTGATCGTGAATGGCCTGTTGTCCTGCATGATTGATCGTATCGGTTACGACGTCGGTCCGATCGTGGTTTTGAAACCGGTTCGCTGTTCGGCTCGTGATCGTCGGTGTCATCATCGTCGTCATCCTCACCAAGACCGTCGTGATCAAGACCTAGTTGCTCATGGGGTGGTCCAACCCGCTGATCTTGGGGCAGGCGTGGTTGGGCATCCTGTTGTAGACGGTGGCGACCGACATGAACAGCTTGATGTCCGCGTTGCCCTCGTAGTCCTGGCTCGTCGCCAACTCGGGGTTCGCGTTGATGAGTGTATCTTCGCCTCCTCCAGCATCATCACCGGGTTCACGCAGATTCTGAGGCTCGGGCCCTCGCTGCAGAGCTTCAACTTGTGCGAGACGAGCTCGCCGCACGTCATGCAGCGGTTCTCCAGTATGTAGCACATGACGATGTGCGCACCGACGGCGCCGCTGATGATCAGGCCGATGATGGTGGCTATGATGGTGATCGGGGTGACGCGGTTGTCGCTTAGGTAGGTCAGCAGGATGCTCGTCGCGGTTCTGGTGTTGTCGATCGGTCTCGGTGTGCTCCCTCAACTGGTGTCGCGATGGTCGGAAGACGATCTCACGGTGGTGCTGGTGGAGCCGGCCGTACCCGAGCGCGGTCAGCTCGAGCTGGCCATCGTCCGTGGACGAACCGCATCATCATCTCGGTACCATGGACGACTACATGTGCAAGATCTGCGGCGAGAGCAAGGACCCGAAGAGAGCCAGGTTCGAGCACAGGAGGCTGGGTCTTGACGAGCCTCCCGAGCCGGTCGTGTGCAGGTGCAGGGAGGCACAGACGATATTCAACTCGGTGTTGAACAAGGTGACAATGATGCAGTCGACCATCATGATCTCGGAGTCCGAGTCCGAACATGCTGGCGAGTCCGAGTCCGAACAAGGAGATCGAGGTGAGGCTGGACAGGCAGTTGGCCGAGATCATGTTCAGGAAGATGAGTACCACCATGTCCACGGACACGTCGAAGAGGGAGTTGACGGAGATCGGGTGCACGTGGTGGACGGGTCAGCAGCTGAACGCCAACGCGAGGGTGAGGAAGAGTTCGAACGGCGAGTCCGTGGTGAAGGTGCCTGCGGTCAGGGCCAGGGTCGTCCCCGGGTACACGCTGGCGTACTCGAATGAGTACAACTTCGACGGGATCATCAAGAACCCGACGTACAGCGCCAAGATGGTGGAGGTCAGACGCACGGTCGCGATGAGGGGCGACGTCGGGAGTGCCGACACGAAGATCAACATGATAGCCAAGAAGTACACCAGCGACATCAGAAACTAGTACGCGGCCGAGTTCGAAGTCGAGGGCGAGGTGACCGACATCATCGTGAGGAGGATAATCGCGATGTCGATCAGCATCGTCGGCACCGTGGGCAGCATGGCGAAGGAGATCGACCTCGGCTTCATGTCGGACGTGGGATCGGCGGACCACATCGTGGTGGACGTGCCGAACATGGACGGGTACAAGGGGAGGTTCATGGCAACAAGCAAAGTGCCCATCTGGTTTACGGACGATAGCGACAAGGCTGGCCTACAAGCAAAGTGCCCAGCAAGCAAAGTGCCCGGCCAAGCGTGTGAAAAGGCTGTGAACTCTGTCAAAGACCAAGATGAATAGCTATTCAATTCAATTTGCAACCGGCTGTTGGAAGGAATTTATCGAGAAAAATAAGCCGTAAGCGCGAAGGGGAAAGATAGTGGTAGTGTATACTGTTTACAAAGCTTGGAAAGCTCGGCGGCAACGTTTTGTTAGATAGGTTACGCACTACAATAACAATAATAATTATAAGCAGTTAAAAACCACACATATCGCAAAAAAGGTTAGTTCAAAAACTATATGCTTAAATGGAGTGCTTTGAGGTGCTATAGGGCCGCAAAATGCTGAAAGGAATACTGTAGCGGATACTGCTGAAACACTCAGATCCAGTGTTTTTTGCGTGAAATGTACTTATAGTCATCACGAGCCTCCTATATCCTATTTGTACCAAGCTCTTCGTCGGTAGCCAGCCGTTTGCTCTTAAAGAGCGTGTGCAGATCGATACCGTCGGGCATATCTATAAGCTTATATATTACGTTGCTATGCTTTCGGCCGGATTGTTTAGCTGCCGGTTTAGATATGTCACGAATTGGTACCCGTAGTGTTAGCTTAACCCAGCAGGTCGGTCGTCCTCTTCCGGAAAAAAATATCGTAATTAATTTAGAATACTGCATAACTAGAAGTCGTAGTTAGCCTTTAAAAAAAAGAGCAGATTTATTTTAGTAAAGCTTATTGTTAATGTAGTATAGTTAACGGCGCTTAAAACGTAGTATACGCTTCGAAAAATCGCGATAGAAAAGGCGAAAAATATCGTTACGCTTAAAGAATCAAGCGTATGGCTTGTCGGGAAAGCGAATGTAGTCGAATTAAAAATATTCACACAGCGAATAATACTAAGTAAAAATTACGATAGCTTTAGTAATGGTACCTGTAGAGGAGTACGTAAAAAATAGCCCGTTCTTAGAATGAAGTGATTTCGATGTTAGCTCGCGGGGAATCGACTTATCTAAAGATACCGGTAATGCTACTAACCACTTCACTATCATCGACGAGGCTAAACCCGCCACCCCCGTGTTCGATCGATACACGAAGTTCCGGCAGATGTGATCCTAGACATAACAAAAGGGATGCCTATCCTTACGCTATAGAACGGCTATACAGACCTTAAAGTGCTAATAAACGGACAGAGAAAGACTGAACTCGAATTCCTCTGTCATAGCGGCAGCCCTATTATCCACGAATCCAATGGAGAAAAGATCCAGAAGTGTCAGCTTTAGTAATGCTCGGGGCTGCTTATTATCTGGGTCACGTTGTTGCTCTTGTATTATTTGATGCCGTGGGACCGCCGGGGGACCGCCGTGAGGTTATCACAGGAATCTTCCTTGGGCATTAAGGCTCGCTGCTCTATTAGTAGCATATCTCGTCTAATAACTCTGATCTAAAGGCCATTTCGCGCTTTACGCGAGTTCAACGTCGTGTCCTTCTCGCAGCCGCTTGAAAGCAGTGCCTAACTTATTATCGATGTAAACGTTACGGCGGAAAACAAGTCGTCGTCGTCGTCGTCGTCGTCGTCGTCGTTGTCGATGCGGATGTTGAATTGCCTAGAAGGCAACGTTATGTATTAGGCTGGTAGGGAAAAGTGTCACTTCGCAAGGGACTGTCCTTTTAAAAAAGGCGAGAGTTAACCACGGAACTCATGGAGTTCTTCAATAGTAAGCTTTCGGGTTGAATGGACCAAAAGAACCAGGCTAAAGGATAACAAGGCTGCCCGATTCAAGAAGCGGTAAACGCACACATTTCCCGGTTTCGGACATTCGGGAATTTTCAGCGGTGGATCTTCGTGCTCGGAGGGTGTGTGAGCAATTAAAGGCTTCACAGGTCGTATGTAACGGGTGCTAGGTGCAAGGGGAAGTGTGTTACATGCTGCTAGAGCTCGGATTGAGTGGTCTTCGTACGTGATTTGCCAGTCACATCCGCCACCTACAGGGTGATCTTGTTTCGACGTGAGTGAAATTTTGCTGGAGTCCGAAGGCGTAGTTCGCAAAGTAATTGGAGGTGAATCAGGACCAACGGTCTGGGATCTCTGTACTTTCGTAAACAATCCGATGGCAGTGATTCGCCGCCTACAAAGTGAGGATGTATCGAATTACAAACCACTAGCAGGCCCAAGGTCGTCCAGCGTTTTGCGTGCTGCCAGAGGCTAAGCTGAAGGGACTTGCGACAGTCAGTGTACTAGGTGCTGCTTAAGGATCTCGCCGCCTACAAAAGGGGCCGACATCGAATGCTGAAAGGAAAATAACTCTAAAGAATAAGGCGATAGACCTTATTAAATATAAATGCCCGATTAGAAGTAGAAGAAATAGAAGTAAAAGAAATAGAACAATAAATATTAGAAGCAGTACGCTAGTGGATGAATAGGACTAAGGATGGACGCGTCATGCCAAGTCTCGATCCCCAGCGCCACTACGATAAGTCGCGTAACAAGCAAAGTGCCCAGCAAGCAAAGTGCCCGGCCAAACGTATGAAAAGGCTGTCAACTCTATCAGAAACCAAGATGAATAGCTATTCAATTCAATTGTGTACTACGTGTCTAGTCTAACACACCAGATACAGCAGTCCCGAAATTCTTCCTCGTCAAATTCCTCATCAGTCCCGTTGCCATCGGATGCTTGGTTATCCGAACCATTGTCAACCGAATTGTCAACCGAACCATTGTCAGAACCGGGAGCCGGGGCAGGCGAGCTAGGAACATCGTCGTCCCAAGTAGCTGTGATCGTCCCGTTGAGCCTCTGTTGAGCCAATCCAGCCCAAGTTCAGTGCGCTTCTCGCAAGCCCCAGGTAGTAGCACTACTACTGGTTAGTCGTCGACAATAGATGAATTGTATCAGCTGACACTTACTGTGATGGGTTCCGTTGAGCCAATCCGGCCCAAGTTCGCACTGGGGAGCTCCCCGTGAGCTTCTTGTAAGCCCCAGGTGACACAGGCATTACACCGCTATCCTGGTTAGTCGTCGACAATGAATTGAATTAGTTGACACTTACAGGCTCGTCTTCTTTGAGCTGTGTTTTGCTCAATTGACTCCTGTCCTTCCAGGCATTACAATACCCTTGGCACAGCATCTCCCGCAGATACAGGTCCCGCAGACACTATCATTGCACTGGTATCCTGGTTAGTCGTCGACAATGAATTGAATTAGTTGACACTTACAGGCTCATCCTCTCTCAGCTGTGTCTTACTAAATTGACTCCTGTCCTTCCAGGCATTGCAATAGCCTTGGCAGGAATCTCCCACAGACTTATCGCTATCCTGGTTAGTCGTCGACAATGAATTGAATTAGTTGACACTTACAGGCTCACCCTCTCTCAGCTGTGTCTTACTAAATTGACTCCTGTCCTTCCAGGCATTGCAATACCCTTAGCAGAGTATCTCTTGCGGGGGCGCCGACTGTGACTCGTGAGTCTTGCATGTCAACGCTATATTCTCTGGAGTGACGCAGACAGCTGACTAAGTCTGGCAATATGTGTGATGTGTGAGAAGATAGAGATGGGACGAGAAGAGAGAGGGGAAAAGATAGATGTGGGACGAACAGAGGAAAGTGGGGCGAAAAGAGGAAGGTGAGACGAAAAAAAGAGGGGAGAGCTGAAGGTGGTGTGGAGCCCCGGAGACTTTAGGTTAGGTACCTAGGTAGGCAGGCAGGCAGGTAGGTACGTAGTGACATAAGATACGTAGTGACATAAGATACGTACATATGTAGTGACGTACAGGTACGTAGTGACGTACAGGTACTGTGATGGTCTGAAAGATGAAGATTGGATGGAAGTTGCATTAGCTAGGTTCAGTAAAGCTAGTGTGACAGGTTCGGGCAAAAGCGAGAGGCGTAAAATAATTGATAGATGATGGTAAAAGCATTGATGGATGATGGTAAATATATCGGACATGTCATATATTGATAGATGATCTAGATGGAGGAAATGAGCTGGCTGGCTAGATCCATTATTTTGGTGTGTGTGGGGTGATTAGTCATCTTCCATCCCCACAACCTGCCACAGCGCCGAAACGCGAATGCCCTCATTTGCAATGTCGCAGCTACGACGACAACGACGACAACGACGATAATACTGTGATAGGTCTAAGCAAAAGCAAGAGGTAATGGTAAATATATTAATGGATGATCTAGATAGAGAAAATGAGCTACTGGCTGGATCCATTATTTTGTTGTGTGGGCTGATTAGTCATCCACCATCCCTATGACCATCTTTATTTCAATTTGACGATGCGAAATGAAATGCACATCCGCCATAGGTTAGTTACTGTGGCTAATAGAGTGAGTTAGGTTCGATTCCTAACAGCGCTATTGGTATTCGCTCTATTAGCTCATTTAGGTTATATGGACTGCGAAAATGCTAGTGAGTAAGCGACCTATAATTATAGTGGAGTTAGTGGTTGAGGTCTCTAAATTATAGTTGCTTTTAGAAATATGTTGCCTGGCTGCAGTATGGCTAAGTTATGGCAGATGTACAATCCAGATGGCGCGAACCTTGGTATAGTAAGATCTAATGATGCGACTACGGGAATGCCTTTTTAACTCGCTTCCCTGCTGAGCCCGCTATAATGTGATGGTCTAATGTAAAAGCGAGAGGCATGGTATGCGTCCAACTTCCAGCTGGGCCGAAGCCGAGATTTCGTTTTTTTTTTTTTTTTTTTTTTTTTTTCAAGTAGCGCAGCTGAGATGTAGCATGTTGACAGACGTAGCATATCCCCACAACACAGCACCAAAGTGCGAATACAACGTCGCGGCTACGACGACAACAACGATATAGTATCCGATGCATCATTAACTACCCAATCCTTTATTTACGGACTACCTGCCTAACAGCCGAACACCAATCTAAGTACCAACATAACCGCTGACCACGCAGGGAATCAGTGTGCCGACCACGACGATGCACCTATATCTATAGGGCTATAATGCACCTATATCTATAGGGCTACTATCCACTAAGCCCACTATAATTATAGGGCTCCTATCCACTAACACTTTTTTTACAGTCTATAATTAAGGTTCGGGCCGTCCCGAGGTGTGGATCACCATATATTTACAGCGCCCATTGCCCACTAACTTCACTATAATTACAGGGCCACTAGCACTGCTTTTCACGATGTGCAATCCGAATGACCCGAACCTTTGTATGAGAGATAGAAAATGAGCTGGCTGGATTCCTTATTTTGGTATGTGTGGGCATTACTATTCCAACATGCAGTTTGCTGAAAGTCTACTAGTGAAGAAGAAGAAGGTCGCAGATTTATGGATTTCTATGGGAGAAGGTCGCGGATTCATAGAGTTGCACCGTACAGTTTCGTCCTTTCCTTCGTCAATACGAGTTTTTTTTTTTGGCGACGATCGCGAACAATCTCACCCCATCTTTCGTCTCACCACATCTTTCGTCATGCCGCCGAAAGACTCTGGATGGATGTACCCTCGCGAAATGGTCGAGGAATGGGCAGCCGACACCGAGACCAAACAACGCGCCGAAGAGTTGTTGGCCGAGGCGAAAGATAACGTCTTCACGCCTATGGTTTGGGAGAACACTCATGCCCGCAAGTACGTCGGCAAAGAAGGCACCTTCGTCGAGGGTATCACCGACTCCCGCGAATATTGGTTGGCGGTTATCAAAGAGGTTCCCGTCGTGCCTTGGATCAGATTTCGCAAGATGTTGGCTTGGCTCGGTCGTATTCGTCCGGGAAAACACGTGTCGGAGACGTCCATCTACAAGGACGTCTGTGACGATCTCAAAATCGTCATCAAGGCGAAACAAGAGGAATCTGCATATAAGGGGACGATGGCGAGATTCCCCACTCGCGAAAAGCTCGAGGCCCTGCGGCTCTACGGCGACTCCAACCTGGGTTTCGGTGCAGTCCCAGGCGCCATCATGAGCCGGATCCGCAAGGCCGACGTTGAGCACCTACTATGGAACCCGGAGTCGGACGAAGGGCAGATTTCCCCTTATTGGCAAGGTCGTAGCAAACTTTTGCGGGACCCCTTCGCCGACCCCAGCTCGGACGAAGGCGACAATACCAGGACGGATCCCGACGACGCCGAGCCACCACAGGGTGAAGCCAACGACGACGAGCCACCCCAGGGTGAAAGTAATGATATGAACGACAATGACTCCGATGTGGAGCAAGACGGCGAAGTTTCCAACGATGATCCGAACGACGATGCAGATTACCCTAGAGTAGAAAAATACTACGAACTCGACCCAACTAACGAGGACGAAACTCGGCAGGACGACGACGACGACGGCGTCCCCCAGGAAGACCAGGCTATCCAAGGCGAAGACCCTCCCACCTGGGTGTACGACCAGGAAAACGACGATCGCGAAGACTACACCGACGAACAGGGACAGGAGGGCGACACCACCAGGCCCGCCGACCCCGATCTGGCCAAGGTTGCAGAAGTACTTGGACAACCCCTTTACGACTACACCGGCGACAAGGCATGGATGACTGACGAAAACATCTACAATGCCGTTGATTCACTGGATAAGAAACTTTCCGAGATCGCAACTCCGCTACTGTCCCAAGTCGTCAGCAGCAAACGACACATCCATCTTTTCTTTCAAAGCTGGGAGAAATGTCAAACGAGGCTCGCCGAGCTCGAGACGAAGCTCACCCATCTCACACGACGTTGTGCGGCGATCGAAGATCAAGCGCCGGCCCGTAAACTGGGTGAGAAGGTAGCCAAAGTCAAGAGCCACCTCAATATCATCGCCAACCACTATGAGAGAATGGAAGAACTCGTGAAGGAAGCCGACTCTCGTTTTCAAGACTTCGAAACCCGGCTCTCCCGATTGGAGACCACACCAGCTTCTTCCTCCCAACCGGCTAACCTTGACCAGTCCATCCGCAATAGCGTCGCCTCCTTTGCCACTTCGCCGGCGCACAGGGATTTCGTTCGGCGTACCATCGCCGACAGCAATGATATCAAGCAAGCCATCTTTGAGTATATGAAAGACGACATAACTCAGTTGGTACACACAAAAATCGACCAGGTGCTCAAAAAATCGGGCAAGACTGTTTCCTTTGATTTACCTCAGCTGATGTCTAATAAATCGTCGCCGGCACCAACGACATCGAAGCCGCCGACGCTGACATCGTCGATGCTTAAGCCACCTACGCCAAAGCCTTCAACGTCAATGCTCAAACCGCCGCAGACACCAACGACATCCAAGACGTCGCTGACACCGCAGCCGTCGCCGAAGCCACCGGCAACGGCAAAGCCTCGTTTGCCTACGAAACCATCTCCGGCATCTACACCTTTAATAGCTAAAGCAGCAAAACCATCCACATCTTCCAAGTCAGCAAAACCGTCGACGCCTTCGTCCTCGCCGGCGCGGCCAACGAAACGTGCCGCACCATCAACCGCTTCGCAGCCGCAGACAAAGCGTGCAAAGCCAACTTGATGAGATTTACTCTCGCTAAGGATTTCTTATGTTTCACAGCAAGTTTCGTCACGGGAAATATGGGCTATATTTCGCAGAAAGTTTCGCTATGGGGATATTCGCTATGGGATTTCTTATGTTATATCTACATGGAGAAAGGCGTCGGCTGGGACCCAACGAAAACGTCCCTTAGGCTCTCTTCTTAACTAACGACGAAGACGTCGTTTTCTTTTCCCTGCGGGGGGAGTGTATGTTAGGCTCTCCTAGGCTCGCTCTCCTAATGTGGCTTCGCATATACATATAGCTAGCTAGCAGCCATCTCGGCTTTCGTCTGAATTCATCATCTTTATCGCTTAATAAACGCTTTATAATTTTATTTCGAAATAAGTTTCTTTTTTTAAATATAATAAAAAACGATATTTTCGAGTTTTTATTTATAATTATTTTTTAAATTTAATATTATTATTATTAATCCGCCTTTATGTAAGCTTGCCATGTCTGCATCCCGTTTCCGGCCCCTTTGTTTTGTCCGAGACACTTCTGGCTGTACCACAACTAGAATCAATTGGAGTTTTCAATCACTTCTATCCTCGAACCGTCTTGTGTACTTAATACACCATGGCAAACAACCCACAACTCCCATTGTCCCCTTGGGCAAGACGATTTGGTCTCGCGGAAGATCCTTTTTGGGCACAGAGTGGCGGGCGACAACATTCCGGACTTGCGCCAAAGCTCCCTCCCCTTGACCCCCTCTACTATTCCAATGAACCAAGCGACCCGATAGCGATCCCAAGCAATGATGAGCTCGACGAGCTGTTTCATAGCGAGCGTCGTCAAGAGGAACACATGGGCGGGTTAAAAACCTGGCAAGCTGGAGCGCTGAACGAGGTACTTTATCCAAATGTCCCCAGTGGTCACCGAAGAACGGCGGAGGCACAGAAAGACATCTTTGGAAGAGGAATGATACAAGTTGACGAGTCGCGATGGTTGAAATGCTTCCGGAAAAACCGGTGGTGGCAGCCCCAGCAATTACCAGACAATACTCTATCATGGTGGCGACCGAAAACACCGGGCGACGAGGGGACATTGAAAACGTCCCGTGCCTGGACGGTGGATGATCCCGCAATCTGGAAACAGTTGTTGGTGCCGGTGGAACTAGCTAATAGAATATTAATCCGACTCATTGAGGAAAAACTCCCATGGTATGTATCTCGAATGGCTCGGGTTTCTGCTTAGATTATCGATAAGTGGCCGCTGTCAATAGGAAGGTAACGGGGCTGACAAAAATGTCAGGTTAGACGCACTTATTTTTAATCCTTTGAAAGAAGCTCCCGTTGCTGGCTTTCCGGCAGGCCTACCACCGCCATTACTTCTTGAATATGCTAAACACGGAGTTAACGAGACCAAAGAGGGAGCCGAAGAGACCATCGAGGACTACCGGAACCGTTTTGTAACGCAATTTGACAAGCTGACGGAAAATCATGCATGGTCGTTTTATGATGAATTCGACGAGGATCGAGCAGAGTCCAGTAGATGGGGAGCAACTTTCCCGGTGGATGGCATCCACCTATGTATCATCAATATTGACCTTCTGGCGGGGCTTTGTGACACAACTTCAACAGCGGCCGAAAGGTGTCAAGCTCAAGTATTAATCGCAAAAACGGTATTGTCGACCGATCTTGTCGAATTGACTTGTTGCAGCTTGCTAACGTGTGGAAATAGATGTTACACGAGCTCATGGTTGCTAAAACCCCTATTAAGTTATGCATGACGACGACTGGCTAACATTACAGCAGCATAGTATTTATCAGCATCGGCCGGAATCCCAGGCATACCGGCGTGAGCCTGTAAGTAGTACTTATCACAAATTATCATGGAAATCAAAAAAGTTACTGAAGGCATAAAAGTTTGTCCAAGATGATCAAATCGCAGAGTTAGGTCATTCTTTTGAGGCGGTTGTATTTGGCGGATCTTCCGACGCCTATCCTGCCCAATTCAAGGCCCCATGTTGGTTAAAAGGAAGATACCTCCACCAAAGCGTCAAAGGCTGGCCCAATGATTGGGATGCCCCCAAGAATCCAGTATTTTTGAGAAATGGCCGACCTGCGCTTCCTTATGGCGTGAAAACCGATTTATTCCACGTCCCTCTCTTGTGGACATCAGCATTGTTGTCAGAAGAGTTCTGGAGGTCTACGATACCGAAAGTCGGGTCAAAATGCTTTCATCACCCCAAAAAGATCATATCGCAGATGGAACGTGCGGTTTACCACCCGAGAATATATCCCTTTCGAGTGGCCGCTAGCTCTACCAATAACACAGACTCGGCAATACTTGGCCCTGAGATTGATCGGCTTACGGATCGGTGGAAATCGAGGCAAAACCACTGGTACCTCTTAAGGCCTTGGTATTACAAAGAACGCCTGAAATGGGAGATGAGTCCTTGGGCTTGGGCGTTAGCCCGTCAGAAGATAAGCGAATTCCGTCGAGCACACGCCCGGCGTGACGATGACCTGTGTGCACGGTCAGCTTCTGAGCTTTTGGCTTATGGAAGTCCCATGGTGGCAGGCAAAGATAAGAACCCGAGTTTCTATTTATTCCACGCAATCGGATTATTGATGCTCGCAACTCTTCCAATTCATGGGGGACCTTCATGCATAGTAGAAGCAGAGTGTGACAGAACACATTACCCGAGCATAACAGCCAGGGAGCTACCTAACAGACCCAGAAGTGTCAAAACCAGGTTTCCCGGCAAGATAAGAGAGTTACCGGGTGCAAAACAACACCGGAACATAATGGATTCTATAGCTCCAATCAAAATAATCAAGGATCATCGTCAATACTTGGAATATTTCGCCCAGTTGTGGGCCTTTATCGAGAAGAATTATAAGCTACCTAGGAGTTGGGTTTACGAATGCATCGATGCGTGGCATGCGATCAGCAGATCACGGAACTCCAAATCGACCGGACTCGAAACGTTTGCAGATTTCCCCTTGGAAATTCCTCCGTATGATCCCACTTGGTTACAAGTCAAGAAAGGACCCAGTATAAAACTCAGAGACGTGCAGAAGTTCGAGGAATGCGCAGCTCCCTCGATCAACCATTGGTTTTATGTTACACCGCGGTCCCGATCCCCAAGTCCCGAGGCCCGCGCCGCTGGCGCCGCAAGCAGAAGAATTAACAAGTCGAGATCTGAACAACGAAGGGTTTTATATCCGCAACATTTCACCATTTCTCAAGTCGCAGACCACCGGACGGTCCGGGACGCCTGGGTTCTAAAGAAGAACCACGAGCAAGAGATCGACGTGTTTGATATCACAGGTAGGTACAGTTTGCATTTGACCCCATTGTGTTTGACCATCTAACTTTTTATCCATATCCCCTCAGGACTACTGGCGAAACACAACATCACGGATGAACAATTCGGGACCATGATAGAGCATGATGAATACGGCCGCTACCTGAAGACCGGTCATGAATATAGTCATTATTTCCTCCCGGGGATAGACATGTTGGAACCTATCGGTAGGATGCTGCGATTTGTGCAGCCAGAGGAGATAGCAGAGCATGATGGGAGTCACGGATCATCACGGTGGTTAGTATTGGGGGCTGACGTTTACGACGTTACTCGTAAGAGAATCTTATACCCTCTCCCCGTAACCGTGCACTCACGTATTTCATAGGCTCCTTCTTGACGTCTGATGACGAAAAGAGACTTATTGGCATCGACGAAACTTGGCGAGATGTCTCAGGTGCAAAAACTGTAGAAGATCTCTTAGAGGCTCTCGGCCCCTATCGATGTGCTCTCGTTCGACCAAGCAAGGGTAAGTCGAGAGCTAAGTCCCAAGTTTTCACCATGCGATCGCTACGATGGCACGACAACCCAGACATGGGCTTTTATGTTGCCATCAACGACATAGTGTACGATCTCAGCGGTATGTACAGTTTCATAGGTAGTCTGGTTTCTTGGCGATTAAAGTAACGGTATTGATGATTATAGGTTACTTGGAGTTCCATCCTGGGGGTCGAGGCCTTCTACGAAGCTACTATGGTCGAGATGCCACCACTGCGTTCTCTCGCTATCATCGTGAAGGCCTCCTAGAAGAAGATGACTATCTGCCGCTGAAGATTGGGAAGATAGTTCCGGAGATGGGGCTAGACGGACTTGAAATTCATCACATTGCCATACATGGTCTAGTATTTAATATTTCCGGTAGGGTCTCATTCTAGCTTTTGGTCTATATAGAAATGAGCTAAGCGAATGTGGCATCAGGGCTCGCAAATGATAACGAACGCCTCTACTCAGCGATTCAAGAGTATGGCGGCACAGATGCGACCGATATTATTAGAAGCGATTCCCAAAATTTACGCAGTTCCCGGGATGATTTAGTCGAGCTTTATCTTGACCACAAATCACGTGTGGTGGGCGAGCTTGTGCTCAACGAAAGACCCCCTGAAATGACATTAGCCGAACTGAGAAAACATAGCTCTCCTGATGATTCCAGGGGCGCGCTTGTGGCAGTTGGAGATGGCATATTCGATGTGACGAGTGAGGTCCTCCTCGATGCTCGATGTGCAAGATGTTTGCTGACTGTTTATTGACCTAGCTATGATGCGTTATTACTGGCACTACGAGAACCAGATTGGATCGATATGGGCAGGCCGGGTTCTGCAGGATGCCCACCTAGCTACTTGGCTTACAGAAAATTATGAATGTCGGTGTGTTGCACGTTTGGTAGGAAAGAAGACGCCCACTGCAGAACCTCAGCGGCTAGTTGATGTGAATCACAGCTCTGGTAGTGCGAAACGACCTCACACAGAGGAGAACACCAACGAAACGAGAAAGAGATTAAAGCACTTGTATGGCTAGTACAGTACCCCGGCAGTCAAATTTCAACGTCGGGAAAGCAAGCCCGGTGCTTTCCGGACAACTATAGAATTTAAAATATTGAGTTACTGGCACCACGTTCGTTTTCTAAGAGTGGGGTGCTATGAGAGAATCAGAGTCCATAATCTCGGTGATAAGCAATACATATAATGAACCAAGTCGTTTTCAAAAATATCTTAAAGATATAAATAAAAGGGGGAGATTTTATAAACCATTATTGATAAAACCCCCTTATATTAAATCGATATCATTTTAAGTTTAAGAAGCACTTTGCTTATATCTTTAATAAGGCTTATGGAAACACTAAGGGCAGAGAGCTGTCAAAACTCCAAAGTTTCTACATGCATATGCGATCTTGGTATTTCCGGTGTCTTCATCAACGGGCGTTTTGTTTCATTATTGGCTCAAGACCTTTACGGAGATGACGAATGCTTATACACACAGTAGTACGACCTTATTCTCTATAACCTTCATTTAGTCTCCGCGACCACTTGCTAGAAGCCGCTCCGTACTGTAAGAATCTCATGATACTAGGTATAGTTTACCCGCCTTCAGGCTTATATCGCCTTCGACTTCGGACGCAGGTGCCTGTGATTGTGATACACGTACATATTGGAGTCGATAACCCAGTCGCATTGGAACTCGCATGTCAGCAATGCCGTGATTGGGGTTACACCTGACCAGCGCGCTCGGCCATGTCGAGCATAGAGTTACAGAGAAGGATTCTCGGAGATAAAGTGCCAACTGCTGATATACTACCTAGATGAAGTATCTCACCTCATCTCGCGTATCAATGTAACCATTAGCCTAGCCAATGACGTTCGCAGAGAAGGAGATCGCCCAATACATTTGGACTAGTCCTATTGGCAATAAACCCGAAGTTTCCGCCTTGTCCTGGACGAAGTACGCTGGGTCAGATCAGTTACTATTTGGGGACTATAATTAAGGTCAAGGAGTGTGATCCATGCCGTGAGCAACTACCGAGCCTAAATACATACGAAAATGGTAGGTATTCCATATGACCTTCCGATTCAGCATTTTCCCTATCATATATCATCAGTCAGTATTCAAACGATTCTCGCAGTCATGTCCACACCCGCAATATATCTTCCGCGAGCCTACCTGGTTGTGGTAAGGCAGGCAAGAACTTGGTTACTGTTGACTTAACATTTTTACCACCGCTAGTTCTGTCATTATGATCTCAAGCTCGTTTATAGGATTGTTGGCACGACAGTGGCCATTAGCCTTGCTAGCAATCGTCGCTCTTTATCTTGCGCGGAATTACTTCAACAGGGGCTTGAACAAATACCCTGGGCCGTTCCTAGCGCAGTTCTCCGACTGGCTCCGGTTCTATAAGGTCTGGCTACGCCGGCCTGAGCAATGGCATATCAGACTCCATGAGAAACATGGCGATATCGTACGGCTGGGACCAAACGCCCTTTCGTTTGGCAACCCGAAGGTTATCAAGACCATTTACGGTCTTGGGAAAGGTTTAACAAAGGTAATATACATATACTTACTGAGAATACTTGAGAATGGAGACCTCGGAAGGCTAGCTAACAGATCCATTAGTCGGATTTTTATCCCGTTCAGATGGCAACTGCCAAAGGCAAGCCTTTGCCGACTCTTTTCAGCACCCAGTCGGAGCACTTTCACTCACAGCTAAAGCGAAGCGTCAATAGTGCATTCAGCATGTCTAGTCAGATGCAATATGAACCTTTCTTCGATTCCACAAACAGAATATTCTTGGACCAAACGGAAGAGAGGTTTGCCGCCACAGGCGAGGTGTGCAACTTTTACCGCTGGCTTCAATTTTATACTTTTGACGTCATTGGAGATATGGTGTATTCCAAGAGACACGGCTTTCTCGAGTCTAACAAAGACATTGATCATATCGTCCGCGACAACGCAAGACTGTTTGACTACGCTGCACTGGTAAGAGAACCAATTATGTACATCGGAGAGTCTCGAGAATAGTAGCCAGAGGCTAACGCCGTGGACAGATTGGGCAAATTCCCTTCCTTGACAAGCTATGGAATAAGAATCCCTTCTATCTATGGGCTGCCAAGTACGGTCTAGTAGAAGCAACATTCCCAGTTGCACGTTTTGCCCGAGCCCGGTTAGCCGAGCGCCATCCGTCAGGCCAGTCCTTCTCCAAGGATAATTTTGCTTGGGGACAGACGAAGGACACTCCGCCGGATCTGCTGTCGCATTTTGTGCAAGCCAAGACCGAGCGTCCAGATTTCTTCACCGATCAACTAGTAGTGACTATGTGCGTATCAATGGGGTTCGCCGGATCAGAGCCTGCAGCCGTCTCTCTAAGTGGGGTCTTTGCCTCCCTCCTAAGACACCCTCGGTGCATGAAGAAGCTCAGGGATGAGTTGGATGACAGGGCTAGAAATGGACACTTTGAGGACAATCACAAAGGCCTTGTCACCTGGGCTGAGAGCCAAGATCTTCACTATCTCGACGCGTGTATCAATGAGGCGTTCCGCATTCACCCAGCACCTGGTCTTCCGTTTGAGAGGGTGGTGCCGGCTGAAGGTCTCGAGATTAGTGGGCACTTCATTAAAGGGGGAACCATTGTTGGGTGCAACGCCTGGGTTATCCATAGAAGCAAGGAGGTTTTCGGTGACGACGTTGAAACCTACAGACCAGAACGCTGGCTAGTTAACGTTAAGAATGACAGAGGGCAAGAACTGGCAAGGATACGCAGAATGAAAAATACGTTGATGCAGTTTGGGATGGGTCCTAGGGTCTGTCTAGGCAAGCATATCGGCCTAATGGAGATGTACAAGGTAATTCCTAGCGTGTTGAGGAGATTTGAAGTAAGTTTATACAATCCCGGCCATCTCCCCTTTGGACTGACACTTAGGAAACATAGCTTCGTCTAGTGGAGTCTTCCAAGAAACCACAGTTCTGGAATGGTTGGTTCGTGAGGCCTGTAGACTTCCGCGTAACATTCCAAAGACGAGAACTTGTTCAGCCTACCCTTATATAAGTTAAGCGCTGTATTGTACGCAATCCCGAGTTAAATGAGCCGAGTCCGCCCTTGGTGAAATTCTCGCCAAATTCCATATCATAGGATCAGGCTGTACCGTTTTTACTCTATTTATGCACGAAATATGCCGTTGGGAAATGCGGGAAAATTTTGGAGATGTAACGGTCATTATTAGGGTTCTTGGACAGTGAGGATGTGCTCTGGCGAGAATAATGGATACCGTGATACGGCAGAGGGCATGCCTAGATTCTCAGCGTTGCCATCAAGTCAAGTAATTTACCTAACCCGACCTAGTTTTAGTTGACACTATTGGAATATCTAGTGGCTAGTATGTGAATATACAGGTGGCTAGACGACCCACACCAGTGGCTATATAGGAGGATATCCCCTCCTACCTGTGATACCTCTCTTACTACTACTATCATCAATACAACTGATGTACATACTCATAACCTGCGTATCTATTTCAACAGACACGACTTGAGTCAAGGTTTATTCTCTAAGCCTTATCAAGCGTTTTGTTGTATTACCTTCTACTAGTCAAGGTGTTCCGAGCTTTTCACGCACCTATTATTGACATACCGTGAATCTTAGCTGGTGGTTAATCTTCGCTAACATCAGTCACCTCACACCCTATCTACCCATTTTAAAGACTCTGTGTTTCGGACCATGTCGTGGTACCTGAATGGTGGTGATGATGGTAATAAATTTGTTAATGAATTGAGTACCGGGCAAGAGCCAGTGTATCATTTGAGATGAGGAATACTCTGCCTCTTTCCTACTAATACCGTGTTCCCTTGTGTACATCATATTTTCTCTGCAGTCCCCACGGCCGATACGTTCGTGATGGTACACACGGTTTGGTCGCTGGTCTTGACAGGTGTTTGCCCGGGGTAAACAGAAAAATCAAGTTTCAAATCTTTCAAAATAAATTTCTCCTGATCAAAGGACTAATCATGTCTAGCTCGTAACATTTACAGCTCTTAACTGCACCCACTTTGATATATAACCTCAGACACACCACCCTTAAGCTAGTTATTCGTGGCCACTGGCAATATCACTCCACGTTCCTGTTTTTCGCAAAGTGTATAAATGTCTTGTCTTTGATCAATTAGACTCGCCATATTTCTGTAAATAGCGGAGTAGTATTTCACTTACAGCGGAGTCCTTCCCCAGCTACGCTATCAATCAGAGTCTTGACCTCGGCATCACTGACGGGCTCGCCCAGTTCTGCCATCAGCTGCCGGAATTGGCTTGGTGCAATGGAACCGTTGAGCGACGGTTCAAATCTCTTCCAGGCATTTGCGTATTGAGTATCTTCGCTTTGCGGCGGATATGGTTGACCCGTCATCATAGTGATAAACTCTAACTCAGGTTAGCGTTCCATTTCGAGACAAGGCGAGTTGTATTTATAGCCCCTAGTCTTCCATGGCACCAGATACGTCTCGGGATACAATACGCTTACCATTGAAGTTGATTGTTCCATCCTCATCGAGGTCAACTTCCTTAACAATTTGCTGGACCTCCGCCGTGGTAGGCGCTTGGCCTGGGGTCTGCGACATTACTTTGGCGAACTCCTCATTGCAGCACAACAGTACCTATGGAATAAGTAGTGTAAGTCAGTCACGTGGCTTCGCCACGTATTTTAGTTCTGTCACGAATTAGCTAGCTAGTTTATCTCTCTAAGTGTTGAACCACTGCTGTTGAACCACTGCAGTCAATCCATAGTGGACTAGTCTAGATTAGGTTTAGTGTGGTCATGTGACGTAGTCACATGACCTGCGGGACCTCAGTGGTGGTAACTAAATCCCCACCACTGCAGCCCACAACTTTTACCTTTCAATACAACAACAACAGATTATCACCACAAATCGCGATTCTATCGTAATACCGTACGTACGTACAACAGAGGCCATCCAACACTAAGTAATTCATACAACCCCTTTCGCATTTATTCTTCAATTACAAGTGCAGCACAATAGTAGCTAGTTAGATCATCTCTATTGATGGATTTGTCGGATGTAAGGATGATGGAGAGCTAACTCCAATTGCTTCTATGTAGAGATTCCTGAATCAAGGTGCCGCGCACCGACCACTCCCACACCACCTAGCATCTTCGCTATAACTCCCGTCACGACTAAAGTCCGACTTACCAGCCCACTAGAGCGCGATCTATCAGGCCACTAAAGCCCGATTCGTCAGGCCACTAAAGTCCGACTCGTCAGGCCACTAAAGTCCGACTCGTCAGCCCATTAAAGTCCGACACGTCAGCCCACTAAAGTCCGACTTGTCAGCCCTAGCTGTCTACTAAAGTATTAACACGAGAGCTTTATTAGACAGAGCCATCTTATCCAACTTGGAGGTTTTCACTTATTTCTAGCTGTGCCTCATCAGGTCCGTAGCGCTTTATAAACTACGCTATCCCCAACTTCGTTCCGTATGAGCGAGCGTTCCCAATGCCCGGACTGAAGTTCCAACAGCCATATAAGCTTTACAGCATCCCGTCGTATCGACGTATTGTGATCCCGGACCAGCGGGTCAATCATTAACCCCAATTTCCTCTTGTCCCAGAGGCGCTACTTTAGCTTCATATAGGGGAGTGGGAAAAAATGCGGCCTAAGAACCCTCCGCTCGACTCATGGATTTTTCAGATGAGGAAAGGGGTCTTCATTGCTTACAGGGCCGAGAAGGGCTTGGAGGGTATTTTCCTATTAGTAGCAGCACCAGCACTAGCGTAGTTAAGACTAGCCAGTGGCGAACAAATGAGGGAGCTTAAGCTCGAGAAAGGGGTCTTGATAATATCTGGATATCATAGGATCCATATAAGAACTATAGCGTCCTACTGGCGTATACCTACAGGTATATTTTAGATACCCCTACCTCCGTCCGTTTGGATCAGTTTGGGAATTGCTTCTAGTAAACCTTTCACCACTTAATTTCTCGAGGTAGACTTCCAGTCATGATGGAAATAACATCGACAATTAAAGGGCCTGAACACGAGGATATTCTCCATGGCAACCACGAATTCCTCGACAAGAACCAGCATCCGGAGGTTGCGATGAAGAAGATAAAGACCGCCGGGAGCATCTCGATCGATCCAGACCTCTTTGAAAAGCTATACCTCGCCCCCCAGAACCAAGCGAAGGGAGGTCTGACGAAGACCTTTGGCAACCCAACACCAATGTCAGCCAACCGGCCCCAAGTTGCTAATTGTTCGATGCTGATATGTTTACAATAGCGGTATCCTGGGCTTCATCATATCTCTTGGCCCCCTTAGCTGTGATCTCATGGGATGGCGTGGAGCCGGCGGTGGCGGTGCCGCAAGCATGTAAGTTGCGATCATCACATACGAGCTATAACTTGCTGATCGCTTCGTAGACCGACTTATATATTCTTCGGCGGTATGCTTTTGACTCTAGGAGGCTTACTCGAGTTCTTTCTGGGAAATACATTCCCATGTCTTGTGTTCCTTGCCTTTGGCGCCTTCTATTTATCCTTCGGTGGCACATTGCTCCCCCAGTTCAATGCCTACGCCGCATACGCACCGCCGGACGCCGAATCGCCAGCTGCTGGTCTAGCGACACAAGGCTTCAATGCTAGTTTTGGTAGGAGACACCGGCATTACTATTCTCTCGGTATCTAATGATATTTCTTATAGGGTTCTTCACTCTTTCTATGATGATCCTCTGTCTCGTATTTTTAGTCGGTTCGGTTCGGACAAATGTCTCTTTCTTCATCGTCTTCCTAAGTCTCGTTTTAACCTTCGCCTTGATCACGGGTGCATACTGGGCTCTAGCCAGCGATTACACTGGAAATGCGGCATCTGCAAACCGATTATTGGTGGTAAGCTCATCTCTTACCGTTTCGTCGAGAATTCAACAACTGAGTGTAGTACTTAGGGTGCTGGCGCATGCGCATTTATCGCAACAGCGGTTGGCTGGTGGATTTTTCTCGCCCTACTTCTCGCATCTGTTGACTTCCCCATCTCTTTACCTCTTGGAGATCTGAGCACAGTAGTTCGCGGCGCAGGTGACCGAAAGAAAGGCGAGGTCTAGGGATCGATCCGTCACTATCCCAAGCATTTATAACGACTGCGTCTCCGGCTAAAACGACTATGCTCAACTAGAAGGTGGATATACCCCGCGATGGTACATTGTCATATTGTGCAAGTATATTTTCTGACAATGTGAACCTTTTTAATACAATATAGTAATAATGTACTTATTATAATAGCTAAAGTATATGTCGTAGCTTTTAATGACAAAAGCGAAATAAATTATAATTAATAGTTTTTTTTTTTTTTTTTTTTTTTTTTTTTTTTTTTTTTTCATAATTTCTTATATATATATTATATTTAACTAGGAAGTATACCCTTAACCCGGTCCACGAACATTCAGCAACACCTAGCATGGCTTACGCCTTTGATGCTCTGAATAGGTTCACGTCAGCCTTCATTCTGCATTATAGCCAACGTGTGGAGGCTACCCGTCCTGTTCAACACTGTTGCTATCCTTTCACGATTTCTTTAGTGTCTAAAATAACATGCCTTGCAATATATGAGATTGACAACTTACATACGTCAGCTTGTGGACAAACTAAGTTGTCCCTAGATAAATACTCTTAAAAATTCGACAAGAGCTATAATGGCCATGGCCTGCCCATATGGCATGCTGGTAATAGGGATATCTTTATAATGCTGCAAATCATGACCCATACCGGTGCCGAACGACGTGTTTTGTAATTCACCGTTGGCATCGACATTGTCCAGCACTGCCTGCACTGCCCTAATCGCCGTATCTTCGTATTCTTTCCCGATGTACCTTTTTCTCTGCGCTTTGAGAATACCAAAAGCAAACCCTGCCGTGGCACTTGATTCGACATATGAGCCCTGCTCCTCAGGTTGGTCTAGGAGCGTACGCCACAGGCCAGAGGTTGTCTGCAACGGCCTTAAAGCTTCGCACTGTGCTGCCAGAGTATCTAAGAGATGAGTTCTGAGAGGATCTCCTTGAGGCAGGTCTAATAACTCCAAAAACTCCGGTATTACAATCGTCAACCATGAGTTTCCTCGGGCCCATAACGCATTTGCAAAGTTGTGGCCCCCATCATGGAACGTCCAGCCGTGGAAGAATAGCCCTGACTTCCTGTCAAACAGGTATTTCACGTGAATGAGAAACTGGTGTTTTGCTTCGTCGACATAGTGAGTCCTGTTCAGCAGCTTCCCAATCTTGGCCAAAGGCATAACAGTCATCATGAGAGTGTCGTCCCATAACTGCTGGTCATTGACTTCCAGATAAGTGATGTGTTGCATGCCACCGTACTTGGTCCTTTCGAGGTCGTGGTAGGCCCACTCGGCCCAGCTGTCCAGCCACGGAATATACGTCTCATTGCCGGTCTTCTCATACACGTAGGCAAGTGTCAGGAACACGGCCATCGTGTTGATGTTCTTGGTAGTGCCACCAGCGGCGAACCGATTAGCGAACCAATCCTCGATAATCTTGAGATACTTTTCGTCCCCAGTCAACGCATAGTAGGCCCAAATACCGTATAGGCCAATGCCGTGAGTCCATTCCCAGTCATCCCATCCCTTGGTGTCAATGACACGGCCGTCTGCCAACGTTAACAGGAATTCACCTGTCTTGTCCTTGATGTTCACGAGTCCGTCGATGAGGAGCTGGATCCTGGCGTGTATCTCATTGGACTTGAATCCGTGGACCTCGGCTGGCATCCTTACCAGCTGTTCACTCAGTCGCGCTTTTATCTGTTCGCGGTTCTAAAAGGGGATGGTTAGTCTCACCCACGGTATCGTAGGGCGACTAGTTAATTATAAAACAAATGTTCTTGTTGGCGACTTTTACTAAGTGTAGAACGGACATTAAATTGAAAAATCTAGGAACTTAATCCCAAAGTGTTCGTAGCGTTCTTAAGATGGATGATCTCCCCCCCTTCCCCTCCTCGACCCCCCCGTCAGGAGTCAACCCTGTCAGCATGTGCGGTGCAATACTCCACACGGGTCTCACAGGGATTTGGTATACCTGCCACCGTCGCATCAGCCATCTTAAACTACTTCAGGGCCATTTTGAAGAATCTTATATGCCCTGAGACTAATTAATAAGTCGGTGCTCACACGTCTCGCAAGACGCTATGTTCCAAACACACAAGATCCACGGGATGCGAACGATACTTCGACTGGACCAGCGATATCCCAACATACGAGAGAACTTGAGGACTCGAGAACCCATGACACAAGGAATTCGGGGTAAATCAAACCGAATGCATCCTTGCTTCCTTGCCTCTTGAGGGGCGATTGGACACATCCACTCATTCTTGATAAGTGGGAGCCGGACAGCCAGATAATATTTGGACGGGATTTTAGGACAAAACAGCCAATGCCATCGCGTCAGACTCAAGTTTCCAACTAGAAAAATTATTAGGGTTATCTCTCACCACCCCATGTTTTAAAACAGCCCCCAGATTGCTCAGGTCCTTAATGGTCAGTGCTCGGCATGTATTAACTTGCGATGTTACTGAGCTATGGTGACTCGATCGGTTAGAGCTGAGCGTACTCGAGAAGGAAGTTTGGATTAGTAAGCCCTTTACCAGACTGGCCTACGCGAATACAGTTCAGCAGATTATGTAGTAGCCAGCTTGTAAACGCCCTGTGTGGTGATAGCAAGCCTTGATATTACGGCACGATAGCACCGAATGCTACAGGGTAGTTTCGGGACTCGTTGGTGCGAACCAGGAATAAATATCTGACCTCGCCCGACTTTTGGTTTATCCCCTCGTTCTCTTTGACCCTTCTAAGTGGTAGTTGTGAAATTGAGATTAATTAACCACTGTTGAACGCCGATGTAAACATCTACTAAGACTTTTATTAGAGCATAGTCGAAAATCTACCACCATGTCGGCGACTGAACTGCCCGATCCTGACACCTCTCAGCGGATCACACCTCGCCAGGACGATGAAGCCAAGAGTTCCGTGGCAGAAATCGAACGAGCCCCTTCGGCTACCGATGAAATTGAGGGAAAGGGCGATCATGTGAACTACGACAAAGTCGACAAAGAGGTTGCCATGTACGCTTCAGCTGGCCGGATTGAGATCTCGCCCGAAGAGAACACCAGGCTCCGAAAGATGATTGACCGCCGTGTCTTAACCGTTATGGTGTTTACATATTTTCTCCAAGCCATTGATAAGGGAACTCTGTCGTTCTCTTCCATCATGGGTTTGCCAAAAGACACTGGCATGGTAACCCCAGACGGGAACGTCACCCAGGAATTTTCGTGGCTGACGACATGTATCTACATCACTATCCTCGTTGTCGAGTACCCACAGGTAATGCGAACTCTTCCCAACCAAGCATTCCCAAACAGAAATACTGATACCAAGGATCCCAGAACTATATTCTCGCCCGAGTACCCGTGGGCAAGTACCTCGGCTTTTCCATCTGCGCGTGGGGCGCTGTCCTGGCCTGTCATGCCGCTTGCAGGAACTTTACCGGGTTAGTGACGGTTCGAACATTACTTGGACTGTTCGAATCGGCTTGCCAGCCTGCTTTCGTGGTCCTCTCAGCTATGTGGTATCGGCGTGAAGAACAAGCCTCGAGAGTTACGTATTGGTACATGATGAACGGATCACAACAAGTTGTCGGCGGTCTCCTCGCGTACTGCTTCACGTTGATCACGACGGGGCCCCTCAAGTCGTGGCAGTGGCTATTCCTAACGTACGGGATCATCTCGGTCATTTTCGGCATCTTTGTCTTCTTTTATATGCCCGACTCGCCCATGCGTGCCAAGTGTTTCACAGAAGAGGACAAACGTCTCATGGTCGAGCGTGTCCGCGATAATCAGACGGGCTTGCAGAATCGGGTATTCAAAAGGGAGCAATTTTACGATGCTCTGACTGATCCTCAGACGTGGGTGTACGCGGGGATTCAATTCACAACCACGCTCCCGACCAGTGGTCTCGGTGCCTTTGCGAACCTAATCATCTCGGGAAACTTAGGGTTCTCAAACCTACAGACACAGCTACTTGCTATGGTTCTCGGCTTCTACATCATAATCGTGCTGCTTCTATCCGTCTGGTTAGTGAAGAAATTCAACCAAAATTCACTTGTCATGTTGGGTTTTGTTATTCCGTAAGCTAGAGCCTTCACCTACCTCCATCAGTGATAGTAGGTATAAATCAAACTGACAATATTCTTCAGGTCATTCATCGGCACTATCCTACTGATGACGGTTCCCAACGAGACATTCGCACAGCACGTTGGGCTACTCATCAGCTACTACCTGACGCTCTCCTTCTGGTCCGCCCAGAATCTGGGTCTCTCCATGATGTCTCGAAACGTCGGCGGTCAGACCAAGAAGTCGGCCGTTGTGGCTATCAATTTTATATTCTGGTCCGCAGGGAACGCCATCGGTCCTCAAGTGTTCCTCTCTAAGGATGCTCCAAGATACTACACGGCATTCGCTACTCACTTGGGATGCTACAGCCTTCTTGTCGTCATCATCCTATTCTTCCGGTGGTATCTTGTAAGAGAGAACAAAAGACGTGATGTGCTGGCTGCAGCTGGGATGGGGAGCGCGAACGATGATCGAATGGTTCATGCTTTTGAAGACCTCACGGACAGAGAAAACCCCAACTTCAGATATATTTACTAGGCGAGCGGCAGCCCTGTTGTATATAAGCATAAACTTATAAAGAGTACGAGTAATCTTTAAACCGGGAAGAGACCGTGCCTTAGTACTGTGAGACATCTGAATGTGCTAATGATATGGTCTGACGAACGAAGAGTACGTGCGACTTCGGTCGCACGTACTGAAAGATGGACAGTGGAATGAGGTTGTATTAGCTAGGTTCAGCAAAGCTAGAGCTAGTTCCATCTATCTTGATAAATGATGGTTTAAACTTCGGAGGCACGTGACCTCCGTATAGTACCTGGGACCCAATTATACATAGGTACTTAGGTAACCTTGAGCTCAAGGTAGAGCCGTGCGTGCTTCACCCGCCGCCACCTGCACGCATGCAACCAACTTCACCACCCGATCCCACTCCATTTCATCCCGTCCGTCGCGTCCCAACCCACATTCAATATACCAGCGTCAAGCTTGAAAACTGAACTTGAGCTTGAACTGGTCCAACGGTTGGCAGACGTGAAATCGTGAGCACAACAAGAAAATCAATACCTACCCAGCAACATGAGCACCATGGATTATCGATCGCCTTCGCGCGGCCGTTACGATTCGCGTTCTCCCACCCCACGATCACCATCACAGTCCCCAACCCCAATTCGACGCCGTCGCTCCCATGCCGGTTCTCCATCTCCCACACCTCGTCGTAATGGCAGAGTTCGAGGTGAGAGTCGAAGCCCAAGTCGAGGCAGGAGTGAGAGCCCGCTGAGAGGGAGCACCAAGGTTAGTCCTTAGACCACTCTCGCTTTTATTCTTTCACTTACTTCATTTCAGATCGTCGTCGAGAAGTTGACCAAGACCATCAATGAGGACCACCTGCGCGAAATATTTGGCCAATACGGTGCCATCAGAGACCTAGATTTGCCCATGAACCGACAGTGTAAGCCATCTTGTTATATACGTACCTATGCCCGTATGTATATATATATATATATATATATATATATATATATATGCACTACTTCGGCTAATTTCACTTCACCTAGTCAACACAAACCGTGGTACTGCTTATATTCTTTACGTCAATGAGGCTGATGCTGAAGCCGCCATCTCCCACATGCATGAAGCCCAAGTCGACGGCGCCATCATCAACGTGTCCATTGTCTTGCCTCGTCGAAAGTTCTCCCCTTCTCCCCCGACTGCCAGCCGGGGTGCCAACATTGACCCACGAAACCCTGCACCCGGCTTTAGAGGTGGTGGTGGCGGCGGCGGAAGAGGAAGTGGAAGTGGATTTGGCGGTGGAAGATTGCCGCGCTCGCCTCAGCCGAGATTTGGACGACCTAGCCGCGACAACTTTGATACATACCGCCCGCGCTCCTACTCCAGATCGAGATCACCTCCTACCCGGCGCAACCGCAGCCCGACAGATTCATACGATTCCAGGTCCCGGTCTCCCCCAAGGCGGCGGGGTGGAAGAAGAGACAGCTACGACGATGATCGACGACGGAGTCCGAGCTACGATAGCTACCGAGGCAACAGCCGATCGCGCAGTCGCGGCAGGGGATATCGCTAGGCTACGGAAGGATGTTATTGTGTTTCGATGGGCGTTTCGGGAGACAAAAAAAAAAAAGGATACCAGACAGGGCATGACAAGAAAATTTCCCGCATGTGTGGTGAGGGTATCAACCTACCCTCCGACTACTAAGTCGAATTCAAATCTGGTTGCATGCACCATGTTCTCTCAGGAGGTCCGATTTGACTATTGGCCATCGTTTCTCGTCCCTCGCTAACCCAAACGAATAAGACCCCAATGTTATTTTTTTGCGTACGTGTGACCCGGTTACATCTCCGTTGTTTGTCCAATAAGTAGCTCTGTTGTGTTCAGGAGCCAATGCTGATTCTTACCATGCTGCTTCAGTCTACCTCGGAGTGTTGTGCAAGGAACATCGTCAGGAACATAGACAATAGAGCTGTCAAGGAGTCACAGCTGGTACGTAGCAAGAGTAAGGCCTTGTGGATACGGTTGATCCCCTGACCGGGTCATTGAATGCCCAAAATCACACATACAGAACTTCTACTTAGTTGATGGACCATTCAATGTCTCCTATATTGTAAGCAAGGCGTCTTTCTACAGTGCTGACCAATTAACTTCATTTGTCATCATATCAGCCTACTTACCTAGGAGCAATACTAAGCAATTCATCTTCCACCTACCTAACGTAGAACAGCCTCACGTGGATATAATACATACACGCATACGCCATGTACAACTCTGCCAGTAAGTGACATAGTCACACAGCCGTAAGCTTATTCGTTTCACCGAGTTCTCTTCTCCCAGCTTTACGCGCGCTAGTTACACCATCATTGCCAATAAGGATGGATTCGCAGGCTCACTTGCCAGCTCCCAGGCGCATCGTTGCCTCGAATCTCTCACTTTTGGAGGACAGTGCCTCACAGCGGCATTCCGAGCTGGGTGTAGAAGTCGTCGCTAATATGCTCAAGCCCGAGCCCATTTAGGGAGGGTCCTTGTTGAGAACATGCGTTGCAACCGTCAAGCGTGTGGCTACCAGCAATGATGGATCGTAAGTCCCCGCTCTACAAACCTAATCCGATGGAGGCCTTTTATCCATTCATAAAGCTTTCCATGGCACCGGGTTTCGGAAGTTAAACTAATGATTATCTTAGTGGCAAGATTGAGCTTTCCAGCGTTCCAGGAATAGAGGTCGTGATGCCAGGCAGGAGTCCATAGTATGCCTATTTTGGAGCTGTTCTTTACCACTTTCGGGCTTGTTTCAGAGGCTATGACATTACGAAGCGCATCTTATGACTTTACAATCACTCCCCGAGGCTGTTCACAGTTAGTAATACGGACTCTCTTAGGTAGGCCTTGCCCCCAACCCTGAAGGTGTCCTGCAACGCACGACTTCCCAAGACTATCTCTTTGTCCTGCAGGGAACCTTGAGACTTCTAATATCATCCAATCCCTTCGAGGTGCATGATGGGCGCGGCACGTACAGCGAGCCCGCTGCTGCCCTATACCAGTCTGGTGAGGTGGTCGTCCAGCGCGGTATGATGCACGCGCGAGCTCCACGAAATGAAGGGCCAATTGCTATACGCAAATGCGAGTTAACACGACAGCTTACAGGTTGTCAAACCGCACCAGCAAATCGGTTCGCCTTTTGTACGTGGTGTTCGTTTAGGAAGCGAAGCAGGTGTCTGCAACTACCGTGGAAGGCCGTAACTGAGGTCTGTCGTCATAGCTTCAGTGAGTTGAACATGGGGTCGCTCACCCGCAGTTGAACGGCGCGGACGCGGCAGGCAGCGTTCCTTGCCTACGCGTTAGGCAACCTCACGGAAATGGTGTTACCAACCCCCCACGCGCTTGTCTCAGCTTCGAGGAAAGGCTCCCTAGCAAGAAACGGGCAAAACGACCAAGGAAAATCTATGGGCTTGTCAAAATGACATCGGCCGCATCGTCGACCCATGGGCGTGGCCGTAGTTCGATTGCTCGTCTCGGCCGTTGGTTCGGCCTTCTATCAGTTCGACCTCCCCGGTGGAATATATTAGGGGCGGTAGGCTTCGCCGCAGAATACGATGTTACTTTCCCATGCTGAGAAAGCTACGATTCGTCCTTTCATTTCCTGACTGACCACCTGTTCCATATTACGCAGTATTCTTCCTGGTGTGACATAATATATATGACGACCTCACCAGCGTCGAGTCCTTCCTTGAGTTAGCCGCTACGTGGCGCCTATTTTCCGCGCGACTGACCAACCTGAATAGACGCGCCTCCTAGAGGGCATCCACAGTCGCTTCTATCGCGTTTCTGCTAGGCATTTCTAGTTGATAGATTGACTTAATATAGCCTCTACCCATGCTCTAGGCCTTCGGGACGCGCTTCTTTCACCTTAACCCAATACGCTCTAGGCATTATAGTGGCCTCACGGCCTCTCCCAAAGCGGCATGTCTAACCAAGTGGCTAACCGCAGTCTAAATCTTAGGCCATCGAGGCGCAGGGTTCAGCTCCAATGTTACAAGTTAAACACCGAGAGCCCGAGAGAACGAGTTCCCTGCCAGGAACTACCGCTTCGTTTGCTTCTTGAGTACACGAAGCAAGCAAACATGTGACTACTTGACTATTCCGCCCTGGTGGGACTGGCCACGAGCTTTCGTATGCTTGCTTCTGCCCCCTTGGCAGGATCATCGATGGATTTCATCGTGGTTCGTGCCGAGCCGTCAATCTTGCCCCCTTTGCCTCACCTTCTTTCGCAGGGGAGTAGATTCAGAAACTATAAAGCAGTCACCGGAAAGCTTGGGTGAACGAGGGCCCTCTCGAACTTGTTACAGCAACATCACGCTTCCTCATTCACATTCTCCCAGTCGCATTTGCAGTCACTGCTCGTTTCTGTTAGAATTTTTTCTGCTAGAATTGCTCCTCCAGTGACCACGGTAGTAACAAGATGCTGCTGCTTCTTCCTCGATTCTCTCATAAAGACCAGCTGGTGCCATGCCCTTTGCCTGACCGCGTCGGGACACAATTTGGCATCTGTGGGCCCGGTGTCCCGGCATCCCGTGGAAACACGGCTAAGATAGTTTCACTTCCAAATCCACCACGTCCTCCGACCCCAGGACCAAATCCACGGCCACCCCCAATCCCTCCCCGTCCACCGGTACCGACACCGCCACCCAGTCCTCGCTATTCAGCGGCTTGCCCTGAGGAATATGTGGCTTGGCATCTCTCTACTCTTGTTTCCAAAATTGCAGTAAACTGGATCGCCCTTGGCGCACCAGTTCTCCTTCCTCCTCCACCGCGCCCACCTACGCCAGGGCCTAGGTCAGTGTCTGGTGTTCTTTCGCTACCCCCTTTTACCTGATAAGTGACAATGCCGAGCCCTTACATCTAATTATTCTAAGGACAAACCAATCTCTTTATGTAAGCCGATAGTCGTCATGTACATTTCTAACTAACTTCCAATCCCCATTGCAGACCGGGACCCCTTTATCCTCGACCGGACCAGCCTACACCACCGCCTAGCCCCCGCAGAAACACCAGGTACTCAGATCCTGATCTGAATGGAGCCGAAGTGCCTTTTAAAATTGGTCACGTCAGCAGGAGCTTATCTCCAGTCTCAGGACGAGTCATACCGGTCTTCCAGCCAGCCAGCCATCGACTCCGTGCCGCCCAAGCAAACGTCACCACCCAACCCCCAAAAACCAATAAGCCCAGCACCCTATACAATCCATATACCACATACAATAAGCTTACAGATCCATCAGACAGTATCCGGCGCCACCCAGCATTGCCTACTCGCGCATATGTCATGGCCCCCAAAGAGGACGACCCACATCCCGCCATATCTCATCTCAGTCCCCACTCTGCGACTCCGTTACGGGGCGCTGACTATGGAGCTTCCATCCGCAATGAAGTCCCAGGCCCATTCCCAAGCGTACCGCTCGAACTACCCTCAGATGAAGATACCAATCCAGTCGATGCGCTGCAGGGCGTGCTCGAAGCTACAGTCTCTGCATCCCCCCGGTCCACAAGGGAGGGGAGCAACAGAACATAATACTCTGAGTTCTGCCTGAACCATGCTCAAGCCCGCTCCATCCTGCGCGGGAGGGTTTCAAGGTATCGGAGCCCAGTCCATCTTCATCGGCGCGCCGTAACCATTGCGGCCCCCTCGGCCCGCCTCACATAGGACTTCCACGGGATCACACCTCACATACCCAATTCGGCAATCAGAACGCTGTATCACTTACTAAGAGGCTTCTCGAAGGGGAGCACAAGTAAGGCTGTTTGTTCCTCGTCTCTGGAACAGGTGGGATTGACTTGTGGAAAGGGATGCTGACACGCTGGTTGCACGGCATCTAGAAAACTCCCATTTAATCATATTGCAATGGATACGATCTCTCGTTTGCCTCCCCCCTCCCCTCGCCCCCCCCCCCTTTCTTCTCTCTCTTTCCTTGCTCCCTTCATTTGCCCATCTTTCTATTCGCTTTTTCTTATCCCAATGTTTTTTTTTTTTCTTTCTTTTTCTTTTTTCGATCGCTACTTTGCGTAGCATTATGATTCTATAAACGGATTTATTTCCCCGGTTCTCCTAAAGTGTTTCCTTCTATATCACTCTTCTCTCTTTTTCTTTCCTTTTTCTTTGTTTCTTTATGACAGCAGGGTGGGATCGCGTTCCTTCATAGAATCACTAGATGGTCAGCCACTTTCCTCACGGAAGCGCACCTTATGCACTAGACTGGGGTTAGGAAGAAAGGCGGAGAACGGCTAGATTTGGCTACATATGTATGGCGGGCTGTGTTTCGATCGCTTTCGCGTCTTTACTTTTCTGTTTCCACGCAAAAGTGCGGGGGATGAGATTTCCTCTGAATATATTTGTACTATTACATCCTCGGACGTCGTTCCGCCATCTGCTATGCGACATGTGGTAGGTAGTATCCATTACATTACTTGCACAGGCTGCGCGTTTCGGTCTTTCAATTTTCAACGATAAGTCAGATAGGTGCAAACAAAAGCAATCTTCAACACAGATATAGTACATTATCTGATTATAGACTAATCATCTTCTACTAACGTGGGAACTGTCGATCATCTCAGCCACGCTGAGAGTAATCTAGCCAAATCTGTCATTTTGTAACGCAGCTGAATCCGGCTACAGTGTTATGATTTGAGGTGTCAATATTCTTCCATGACATATAAGTCTCTTTACTCGGTCCCGGACCATCAAGATGTTCTCATTATTCAATTCGATTAGGTTTATCGGACTAATGTTCGCATATATCGTATAGATAGACCAAGCAAAGCAATTTGCAACTACTTTCTCATCTCGCCCAAGTATCCATGAATGGTCCCAGTCGTTGTTCGGCGTGCCTATGATTTTCAGGCAATAGAACGACTGGGGCGATCAGTCATGGCCTAGCCCTATGTAAATCATTCCTCCCATTCAATATGGATCGTATTGATATGCAACCAGGCTAACCTGCTACTACGTTAAGAGTAGTTTCTAACTTTCTGCTGTCAAGCTTAGAATATCGCCATCATCCCACCCCCTCATTTTGCTCCCTACTAATCCTATGTCATATCCAGACGCGACGTCCCATTTGGGCATAGATCAATAGAGATCAGATAACCACAGGCCGTACTTCCATCGACAGACTTGTATCACTCACTGTCCCAAATCATAGCTTCCGCGTAACTCCTACCACGAGATCTAATTCCGATATCACTCTTTCTATCAACTGCCTCAGCTGCCTTGGATTCACCTCGACACGCTGTAGGAGCGATACCAGGAAGAGGCCAGGCCCGCCGGTTCCACCGATGACCCTGCTATCTAGGGAGAATATAATGTATCCTGTCTACCTTTGTACGTGACGGGCTCACTAGAATTAAATACACTGCCTTCTCAACGAACTGCAAGACTAGTTAGAAACAAGAGTCTCTATGAGAACTCTTGCGTCGTGTTCACGAATGTCGTTGCCAAAACAGGGCAGAGGAGACTGTAACAACAGCGACCGTGGTACGTGCATACAGTCGACACGATGAATGCCTATAGTATACCGGTAATAAGGCAGATCCAAAGTAGTAGTCTAGAGCACAATCTATGCGATTACGTCTATAAGTCCATACTTTGGTCTCGATATGTTCGTGCCCGCTCACGCCCCGTTCCTAGGAAACCTGGAATCCTATTCACATATCCAGGGTCCTAGAGTGTACTGCCCGCGTAAATCGCCCTACCAGGCCAGGAAATCGGCGAATGGTTCATTTTTCCCCTATATTTATAGTTAACGTTCGATTGTTGAGGTTAGCAATGGAATCAATCTACCTCCTAATAAAGATACCACTTCTTATCTAAGAATAATAATACCACCAAGCCGGGTGCTTTCTGGCCTGTTATATAATCTCCACTAGTAAGAATTAACCTAGTCAGCAGTTATAGTTTGAAGCACCGTCTTCAATAACGAGTTCACTTAATACATACCTAGCCCTCAGCCCCTCGTAATCAAGGGTCACTTGAAAGCTATTCCTGAGAGATTTAGATTCTTGAATACCACATCACGAATTATAACAAATTTCAAGTCTGTTATGAAGCTAGTGAATCGTTGACGGCGGTTTCTCGAGTCTCAACGGTCCCGTCTTACCGGGGGTTCTACAATATTAACGCGTCCAGACTCAACCGATAAGATATCTTGGAAGCTAACAGAGAACACGTGGATACCTACCCATGAGAGCTCTATTAACGCCAGATAGTTCCGATCTCAGACTTCATACATTGAGTCCTCAGACAAGTGCCCAATTTTATAACGACTAAAGGAATTTCTAAAGTGGCAAGCATTTCAACTCGGTTTATTTCTTTGAGCGTATCACGCCCAGAGCAACACAATCAAGTAATAACACCCAGTTCGATATTCGAGGGCACTCTTTTCACCGAACGTTTGCCCCTATTTCTCATCAACCCGGTAATAATATATTAGAACACGCTGTATGCAGAAAGTATGTGGGGGAGTTGAATATCATTATCTATACCTGTCCATTTATGCTGTGCCAGAGCATCTAGACAAACCTGATTCCCGTTACCTCAGCAGCAACAAAAGGATTCATACAAGTAATTAATCTTCAGAATCGCTACAGTAAACGCTATAATCATGTACCGTCTCCACCTCGTATTATACTACAATTCAATAGATCCCAAGACACTTTGGTCACTATTTAAAATATATTAGTACACCTGTGCAAATAGCTCCTTAGGTAATAATATACACTAGACATAATATACACTAGACTAGTAAATCACCTGTCTTCAAGCTATTTCCTTGGAAGGATATTCAGGCCCTTTTTCAGAGTTCCAAGTCTCTCCAATAGCTTGATTAGAATTTTTTATGAATAGATCATTAGTCTATCATACCATTGGCTCCAGTTCTTCATTGCAAAGAAAGAAGAAAAAGGCTGTCAAGAATCTCGGATAGCTAATTCATGATATCAGTAGCAAGTATACTACATGAAAGGTGCAAGCTGACGCTAGGAGTAGACAAGGGAAATTGGCCAGAAAACCCCGGTGTTAATTACTTTCTATTAGGGATAAATAAGTCTTTCGCTTCATTTACTCGCGTGGCACATGTTTCTGTTGGTTTATAAATTACAACTGTGAATTGTATATCGTCGATCCCTTTATCTCTCGGAATGATAAATTTTGCATCTATGTGTCTGGATAGGGGCTAATTTAGGAGAAGAAAAATAAAGTCTCGAGAAAGCTCTAAGATGCAAACTTGCATTATTAGGACTATGTAACAGACGTGATGATATAGTTGACGACTTAGTTGAAATGCATCCAGGTCTGGAAAGGATAGTTTTGAGCCGGGGATATTTAATTAATTAAAGTCTTTGGCTGCTTGTTTCGTATCTAAGTAGTCTTAAAATATCTGGTAGTTAATATAAATTGTCTAATTCTTGAATTAATATAGTATTAACTTTTGAAAACTTTTACTTATAATTTAAATTATTTTATGTCATTAACATAGGGTATATATGCCTTAAATATTACAACAGGTAATTTGATCCTAGTCTTGAGAATCATACCTCTGAATCACTACTTTTCATTTATTATACTCTTATCCACACTCACAACAAGTACCAAGGGTCTAATATCCAAAATGTCCATTCATGTCGCTGTTTACTATATCACCAATGTGCAGTTCTCGCAACCCATCCGGTCAGAGATAAGGATCTTTACAGTTGAGGTAGTACAATAGACCGCGACGATGTTACAATATGAGCTATGTGTTATGTGGCTGAAAATGCCATGTTCAAACTCTGTGCCAAACTGTTTGGGTCACGCGTGGCAATCTTAGTGACTGCTCTGAAAACTGTCTTAGAAGTGCCGCGAGGGCTGGCTGACTGGATCATGTTCTATGCAACGGCACTCTACTGGACTCGTTTTTTTAAAAAACTCATCGCAGGCATTGTAGTCATGATCAAAAGACTCCAGGCATAAAGAATAATGCCCCTCTCTCTATAATACTATCTAGAAAGACCCTATTGTGTATTGAATCAAAGGAACTTTCTGCCGCGGCTTACTTAAGACCAAGCACTGCTTGCTATTTTTTCAAGCCACAAACACATGACGCCGCTAATTTCCAAGTTGATTACGATAGAATCGTCGCCATAGAACACAGAGCGGATATAGGAAGGCTAGAACGGCGGCGTCAGTATGACAAGTTCAAGCTACGATACTCAGCTTGAAGCCATGATCCGGGTATAGAAATTACTAAGGGAAAAAAAAAGCAGGATAGAACTAGTCGTTTCAATAGCGTGAGATTGCAGCAATGCAAAGCCGTCAGCTCTGGGACCTTACCGAACAGAGTTCGAGATGTCTCGTGGCGACCGGGATAGCTGTGATTCCTGAGTCAATCTTGATCTACTGCGTAGGTACCTGTAAGAAGTGGCAAAGACTACTTCTCGTATCAGTGCATTTCCCCCACGCCGCACACTGCATACTATTGATAGTATTTTCTGCATGAACAGGGGTGGCGAGCACACATAGTTGCCAGCCACTAGCAAGCTCTATCCGCTGTAACTCTCGCTGCTTTATGGTAATGATTTCGACAAATCATCGATTGCGACCTTGACCTTCCAGCGGATTCAATGGATGCGACGTTGTGCTGTACGTGACACTACCCAAGGATACATGTGTACATATCGCAAAGGAAAGGAGAGGAAAGAAAAAAAAGAGGAATGCTCTAATTCTAGTGGTTCACTTGGGGGGGTGAAACATAAACAAAGTGCTGACGAATTAATGATAGCATTCCGGTCTCCGAGGGATACCTCCCTCAGCCATCTCTGAGGGGGCTATTTCAAGTGATTGGCCCTCTTAAACACGAAGAAAAATAAAATCCCTATCACTACCTCCTAGGTAGGCAGAATGGAGTTTTCGTGTCGCCTCCCAATGGCACATATGTACTATTTCAGAACACTACCGCATCTATTTTCGTCCTCGCTGCCCCCATTGGAATTGAATCCTGTAGGTAACCTTATGATTGCAAGATAGTCTAGCCACTTCAACATGCTTCCTACTACTACATCAGGTAGCCATATGCGCCGAAAAAAGGGGCTTATCCAAGCCTCATACGACCGCAATGAGCAAGTTGGCGCTGCCAGGAACCCCGATGATATCCCCAAAGCTTGGAATGTCAGAAGTCTGCCAACGTTTTCACAGGTGCATGTAACGGTCTAGCCCACCCACAGGCGCTACCTAGCCGCTACATGTTTCGAGGCGCAGATGCATTTTCCAATATTCCCATGCGGTGCAGATGTCGCCGTGAGTTTCCGCGAAATACTTTCTTGTCAATCAATACACAGATTGCTAATACTGGTTTCTCGTAGACAGCTGGACCTCCTTAAGGCTTGCCTCTTTATACAGAAGAACCTGTGAATAGTTACATAGGTACTGTAGACATGATTAAGCCACTATTATTTTCTGAACCCGTTATTACAACGTGCCGTGCGTAGAATTCGCCTTGGGTGCTCTACTATGTAGTCTAACACTCTAATGCGTGCCACTCTGGACCTCGGGAGTATTTTGCATGTTAGTAAGGCCCTTCTTTGCGAGTGGAGTCTGACGACCCAAAGACCCTTGAACGCCCACAAGATATGTACATAAAACTACTGCGTACTACTAACTTAGTTTACCTGTTCAGGCTAGAGACGATCTTCCCGCCGGACCAAAATGGGCTCGATCCATTAGTTATGTACAACGCAAGCGTAGCATCCCTGCAAATCTGACATTTAGCTTCGGGGACTAAGTTAGATGGTAAGGCCTTGATAAGTACAAAGTACACTAGGAAGCTAATCCCGTTGATCTCCGTGATATCTCTGTGCCTTTGCCCTTTGGCTGCTTTTTATCTACTCCTCTCGCCAGTAGGATTCAAGGTCGTGCGGTAGCTAGGCCTGGTCAAGCTGTAATGGTATTATTCACACTTGGTCACATTCGCTTGTTATAATCAACTACTCTTGTTTTATCAACATCGTTCGCTCTCGTTCCACCGTCTTTCTACCTCCTCTTACTTTATATTATCTGCTCATATTTTAATCTACAATCAGTGCCTACCTTGAAGTTGGGTTCACGACGGTCATACTAGCAACTACTCTCCGAATACCTCGTGCGCTGAGGTTGGAACTATATACGATCCGTTCCACCACGGGACATCATCTATCACAATGGAGCAAGATTTCTCCGGCAACCGCCATCCAGCGGGTAGTTCATCCTTCAACTCAACAGCGAACCACACGCCCCTTCGACCAGGCACACCAAATACGGACAGAAATCCATTTGGCGATGACAGAGTGGAATCCCGAGCCTCTCACATGGCCGGCGCTCTCAACCCATTCGCATCACCTGCCATCTCGCGCCCCGCCTCCAGCTTTGGAAGCTCCAGCGCGCTTGGGCGAGCCGTTGAGGAAAGAGGACCGAGATATTTCCGCTCACGAAGAGTCAAGAAAGGAGAAATAGAGAAACCTTGGCTTAATAAGAGGGACCCCAAGGAGAAGTGGGTGACGATTCTGCCCATCATGGGAATACTGGTCGGTCTAGCAATATGTGGCTTTCTCGTCTGGGATGGACTCCGAAGCGTCGTCAAGCACAATTACTGCTTAATCCTCGACGACAATTTCGCTACCTTCAACGATAAGGTTTGGACTAAGGAAATCCAAGTCGGCGGGTTTGGGTAAGAAGCATCTCTCTATTGCGCAACAAGTTGAGACGCGCTAACAAACATGATGGGCAGCAACGGTGAGTTCGAGCAGACTACCGGAGACGATGAAAATGTATATGTCCAAAACGGCCATCTTTTCATCAAGCCCACTCTGCAAGATGCGAGCTTGATCAACAGCAACACGGAAATCAACCTCCTTAAGGACGGTACATGCACGTCGACACAGCCGTACGATTGTATTGCCGCGACCAATACTACCGTCGGCAATGCGACCATCGTACCCCCTACCAAGTCTGGCCGCATTAACAGCAGGAAGGGTGCTACCATCAAATACGGTCGCGTTGAGGTAACAGCCAAACTGCCAGTAGGAGACTGGCTATGGCCGGCTATCTGGATGATGCCCGTCAAAGATACGTACGGACCCTGGCCTGCCAGCGGTGAAATCGATATCATGGAAAGCAGAGGAAACAATTACACGTATGAACAAGGTGGCAACAATATCATGTCGTCGGCCCTGCACTGGGGACCCGACCAGGCGAACGATGCCTGGTGGAGGACCAACGTAAAGCGTGAAGCGCTGCACACGACGTACGCTGCCGGCTTCAATACTTTTGGTCTCGAATGGTCGCAGAAATACCTCTTCACCTATGTTAATTCCCGCCTTCTGCAGGTCCTATACACCAACTTCGACCAGCCCCTTTGGCAGCGAGGAAATTTCCCCGCGGCCAACAGCAACGGCACACGTCTCGAGGACGTATGGTCGCAGACGGGTCGATACAGCACCCCATTCGATCAGGAGTTCTACTTGATCCTGAACGTTGCGGTTGGTGGCACCAACGGCTGGTTTGAAGACTCGAAGAGCGGCAAGCCGTGGCTTGACAGCAGCCCGAACGCCAAGAAGGACTTCTGGAACGCGCAGAACCAATGGCTGCCTACGTGGACCAATCCGGCCATGGAAATAAGTCAAGTCTCGATGTGGCAGCAGTGTGACGGCAATGAAGAACTATGACAAAGAATCTTGAAGGGTTGTATAGAAGCACATGGTGGTTTTCTCGACTTGTCTTGTGCCAGAAATATGGGTATTAGACGAACGCACATAAATTGGTTTGCTTGGGATTCCGTTATATTGTAGAGATATATGTAGCCTGGATACTTTGGATAATTTCCTCATGGAGAGGTAGCCGGCCTTTTGTTATTGTTTATGTGCAACGTGTAGAATGCATTCACGACACTCCCATTTTGACTAGGTGGTCTTGGTGGTAATACGGAGTTCCACTCCCCGAGGTCACTGTTATATGCAAAGGCAACGATACTATGCCTCAAGGGTCAACAACGCTGGCATCAAGTTTCTCAGAGAGTGACCTAGATTACTCTCTGAGTTTCAAAGTTGGAAATCCAGTGAAAGCCATACATCTTCGGTACCCGGAAACTTTCTTGAAACGCCGACACGCTCATAATTTTTCATCACAGTGAAAGCGGCGAGAGCCGTGATGACAATTTCCCCTTATTTACTTACCTCAATTGCAACAACCAATTCTAACGTCTAGGTAAAGCCGATTGAGCAACGGCTTGTCAGTTATTATGCTTACATAATTATGAGCGAACCAGGAACGGGGATTATCGGTTGTCTCGGTAGCTTTGACAGGGCTTGCCTGGCAGCCCTGGTCTAGATAGACGCCAGGTTTTACTGGGCGATGCCGTATCGATGAGTCTGGGTTATCACTGTGAGGATCACAGATAGCATCGTAAATTTTAGTGCAGCCGCTACATAATTACGCTAGCCAAGAGGCAGGCAAAGAAACTAGGCCAAGTTGCATATAAGCACGCGAGATCAAATCGTATGTAGTAGCCATCGTGATCAGAGCTGAGAATTTCACCGCTTCTAGCGTAAACTACAACTTATTTAGAGCATAGGGGCTCTTGCTCTTCAGTCATATTTGAGATGTATAGCTAAATTAACCATCAAAGAACCATAACTACTACGGGACTAACCGGTGGCGATCAGTAGACATGAAGCAATTTTCTTTCTTGCGACGTTCCATAGAAATCGCCGTCGCAACCACACATATGTACCTAGATTAGATGCATTAAATAACAAATAGGAATTGCGTATCATAAGATGTCTATCCTTTCAACCTTAGGGAGTAGACCTTATCAGCTCGTGGGGCGACGAAAAGGCTCGGGTATGATCTTCATGCCATTCAACGAGCTTCTCACGAGTCACCTCCGACTCAGCGAAGTGCGGTGGCACCAAGTTTATCCGCCCTGTGTTTCTAGAAGACATCTAACCTACTTAGTAGGTATGTGCATACATAGTACATACGTATGTACATACACACATGATAGAGGGCGCTAGGCTTAGTACGTAGAATCACTTTTGGGGCGCTTCCTCAGAGATTAACTTTCCTCAACCCGTCAATTATAACTTGCGATGCGTCATATACCTAAGCTGACAACTTCAATACTAGTGACTACTAGTTAGGTTCAGCTGCGTATCAACTATTATCAAAGCTTACGGGGAAAAAGGATGTACAAAATATTGAATTGGAAGCGAGAAGACAGGTCGGGCTGAGCTGAGTCGAGCTGATCAATCAATCATTTATTAAAGTATGTACAGCAGGACGGTCCGTCATGTCACGGTCCAGCCCGCTTAAGCGAAGGTATGTAGGTAGTTCTGCGATAGGTCAACGCAAAGAACCAAGAACCTAGGTTGATCATAGGTATTTTATTTTATGCCACCTCCCCCTCCCCCCCCCCCCCTCCCCCGGCGCCATTCTGCTAATCATAAGGTACATACCGACATCTTAAATCATGAAATCGACTTTGTATTGTGCAAACCGCCAGCCGTTACCTATATCGTCACGACAAGGTGGCGATCGGCAGCAAGCACGCCGGTACGTTGACTTGTTTCGAACGATTCATGAGACCGGTGGGGTAGAAAGGTCGATGAAAATAGGCTGGCAATGACCTCCTTTGCGATCTGGTGGACGCTGCTTTAAGAAAACACGAATAAGTATTTTGTCTATGAGCACGGCGTAATTGGTGTTCAATGTAGACAGACTTACAAAAAATTGAGGTTCGGCCGGATCTGCCAGGAGTGGGCTTGCATGAGTGCGTCCATATCCAATGCTACTTGACCTACTCTCCGAGAGCTTAAGGTTTTTTTTTTTTTTTTTTTTTTTTTTTTTTTTTTTTTTTTTTTCTTTCTTTCTTTCTTTCTTTTTTTTTTTTTTTCCTCCCAATTCCTTCCCCCGAAGAATACGAGAAGATAGCGCACAGAGAGCCTTCTAGGTCCCCCGAGATCCCTGGTCTTACTGGGGAAGATATGCAGCGTGCAGGGCAATACGGAATTTCTTGGCCAATGGTTGAGAAATTCCCAGCTTTATTCGTTACCGTAGAGGTAGTACAACATGACTGCGGGCATCTGACGCGCTGTCATATGCCCGTCGATAAGCACGACAGGCACATGCAGCCAACACATATAGTAATAATGGTGCATACAGCAGAACAACTCAGCATCAATATATTGCCCACCACTTCAATTTAACTTGGGTCTGGCGAACCCCTGTAGTAGAGCGCTTAGCGGGCCTTGTCAGAGGCTTTGTTAGCTACTTGAACCTAATATCGTGGCTTCAAGTTCGACAGTCTGTACACACGATAATACTGTCATAACTATATAAAGTTAGATAATTAACAAATCAGCCCTCTTCTATATTGTATATGCGGTGGGCCGGGACAAAATACCAAAGAGCCAAAGACTACTATTTTGGCATGTAATGCACCTATGTACAATATCGTATCCCTAGTACGGTCCCGCTAAGCAGCCAACCCTATCGGAGAAAATAGCTTGCCAGTACCCATTTGGGTTAGTTGTCTTTACGCACCAAGACGTTCAGGGGTGATCAAGATCTTAGCGGCAGGTTATCACAACACCCTTGAGCCAACTTGACGTGCATAAGTGGTCATGGATAACAAGTAGGCGATTGCAATTCTGGCCGGACCGGTTCGTTTGTCCAGATCGTAGGTATGTCACAACTATGTACATACGCAGGTTATATGGGAGGAGTAGGAGACGCCAGGATCACCGCCGGGACGCCAGGCGCCTGAATGTTCCTTTACACCATCCTAATCCCAGATTCTCTTCTCTTTCACACGCTAGTTGTGTAGTCATTTTCTGCAAACCTCACGCGCCACTTAACTATCGTTTTTTTCATTTCGGTGACTACTCAAATACACTCGTTCTAGTTCCCCTCGGTAAAGGGAAACCCGGGCACTTGTGGCTTTCGACAATTCTCGTGGTAAGCTTAACGAAGAAAGCTGAATACTCACTTGTGACATTTCCTTGATTTTGTTTCTGTATTCTTAGCCCTACGAGAGCCAAGGCCGTCTAAGACCAGCCTCTGTGCGCCGTGTTTCCTTTCATCGTCTTCACTTCTTCAGTTTCTTCATCCCCTGGTCTCACCATAAAGCTCGCCGGTCTCTGCTCTTAACTTTCAGCATAGCAGAATCAAACCATTGTGGGACGCAGCCTGCCTTATGTTTGTAGATGCTGGGCTGTTTGAGCAATCGGAGTAGAGTTCATCGACCATTAATGGGAGCTTGAAGCCGGCTCAGTATACTCAGCTGCATATTGGGTTCCGTCCTGGATCATACATTCACTATCACTGTACGTCAACAGCTTTTCTTGATTGACTGTGAGATTCTTCTCGGTATCATGTCGTAATCCTCGACCTCTAGCGAGCATTTTGCTCGGTCTTTGAGTCGTCTACTGACGCCATGAAACCTCACACAGCAGCTGCCGCGATTGTACCTGAGTTTTTCTCGAACAATGTCACGACAGCCCCCTGCTTCTATTTAATTATTAACCTCGCCCGTACGCTGACGCATCCTGCCCACCCAGCTCACAGTCGTTGATCGATTCTGTCAAGGAAGTTAGCAAATCGTTATCGTTATCCCTGGAGACGTGGCGGCTTTCCGCCTAGCCAGTGTCTTTCGTTTCATTATTCCCAGGGAACTCTTCGGATAGGTTTGAAAGAACGTCACCATGGGGTTATCCAGTTACTTCAGAGCTGAGAAGCCTGTTCCTAAGAAGGAGAAAGAGGTGGCTGCTCCCGCACCAACAGGAGGTCTTTTTGCAGAAAAGGGGCCCTTAGGTCAGATGGGACTAAATGACTTCGAGCTCCAACCCCCTAGCCCAAACTTCGGGTCATCAAGAAATTCACTATCAGAGCGATCCACACGATCTGGCCATAGTTCGATGTTCTTTGATGATATCAAGCATGAGGTGATGGTTAACTACCTTTATCAACAGCAGTGTTCGCATCTATGGGTCAGCGATGGAAGCGGTGATGTGGAGGGTGTCCTCCTCCGCAAGTCCAAGGGATCATATATGGCATGTCCGTCCGTTTTAGGACAGTCAGCTTTTGCGATAGCCTGTGCCGCGCTCAACGTACAGGTAACGATCTCTTTTCATGCAAGGGCGATACGTCGGTCCTCCTGCTGACAATCAAACAGTGTGCCATGACGGTCAACTCCAGAATCATCAAGACTTTCCTGTCGTGGTCACCCGACGCAGTGGATGTGCCCTTGATGAATGGCCTCCGCATTCAGATCTTGCCAACAATTGAAGATTTGCCGAGGGCTAGAAAGCACCAATTCGCAGCCTTTGTCGCGTCGGAGGCGTTGCTGGTTGTCTGGGACGATGATGCGCTGCACCTTGTTCAGCGAGCCCAGGCTATCGAGTCGGAGTTGATGGAGCTAGTCTGGCAGACTGGTGAGGAAAGTGGTGAGGACAGTGAGAAGAAAGGCGGTTTTGCCATCGGCGAGGTCGAAATCGACGAGGAGAGTGGTCAGATTCTACCCGAGAAGCGACCAGTCCACCTTTTAAACACATATCTGGTTTCCATCGTCCTAGTGTTGATTACAGTCTCATTGGGCGCGGCCTGGAGACAACTCGCGATCGAAGTCTCTGTCGACGGCAGCTATACACGACTGGCCTTGGTGGCGCTATTCCCCGTGCAGATCTTCTTCACTCTCTTCTTCGCGCAGGTTATCGTTGGCTGTCTAGCGCAGATCTTTGGTCCGGTTCGCCAACTTACCGTAAACTCCAAGTTCTACTCTGCCCGGCCACCGCCAAGATTGCGAACATCGACCTTACCACATCTTGTAAGTCTTACATCTTCCTCTATACAACGAACATCCACATGGTCATGTCTTTCTCTAAAATTTTGCCGATTGCTATAATCCCCAACGAGCAGATTCTAACAAGAAGTTGTTTGAAAGACCGTACAATGCCCTGTTTACAAGGAAGGTCTCGCAGCTGTCATAGTACCTACTGTACGATCCTTAAAGCAGGCTATCAGCACATATGAATTACAAGGCGGTTCGGCAAACATGTTCGTCAATGATGACGGTCTTCAACTCATCCCTGAGGAGGAACGACGAGCCCGTATAGAATTTTATGCTGATAACAGCATCGGCTGGGTCGCGCGTCCTAAGCATGGAGAGAACGGATTCTTGCGCCGTGGCAAATTTAAGAAGGCTTCCAATATGAACTTCGCCCTTATGATATCCTGCAAAGTCGAGGACAAACTCTCCTTGATCAATCGTGGACCCGAATGGTCGCAGGCTGACGAAGCGCTGGCCTACGAGGAAGCGCTCAAGGAGGTGCTTGAAGAGGATGGAAGAGCTTGGGCTGACGGCAACATCCGAGTCGGCGATTACATTCTCATAAGTAAGTCTTAGTCGCGTGTTTTGACTAGTCGAATGGCCTTCATTGACTTTCCAGCAGTCGACTCTGACACTCGTGTTCCTTCCGACTGTCTGCTAGATGCTGTTTCCGAGATGGAACAGTCTCCTGATGTTGGCATAATGCAATTCTCTTCTGGCGTCATGCAAGTTGTGCACACTTACTTCGAGAACGGTATCACCTTTTTTACCAATCTCATCTACAGTGCCATCAGATACACTGTCTCGAACGGCGACGTTGCGCCTTTCGTCGGCCACAATGCCGTTCTGCGATGGAGTGCCATTCAGCAAGTTGCGTACACGGATGAAGATGGGTACGAAAAGTATTGGTCCGAGTCTCACGTGTCGGAAGACTTCGATATGTCCCTCCGTCTTCAATGCAATGGGTACATCATCCGTCTCGCTGCCTGGGCTGGCGAAGGTTTCAAAGAAGGTGTATCTCTGACTGTGTACGATGAGCTGGCTCGATGGGAGAAGTACGCATACGGCTGTAACGAATTGCTATTCCATCCCATTCGCAAGTGGATTTGGAAGGGTCCCTTTACACCCCTCTTCCGCAAGTTCCTCCTCTCCAACATCCGCTTTACGTCCAAGATCACGGTAATCTCGTACATCGGTACCTACTATGCGATCGGTGCTGCCTGGATCCTGACTTCGGTAAACTACTTTATCATGGGCTGGTTCAACGGCTACCTAGACAAGTACTACGTCGATTCTTGGCAGGTTTGGTTCTCTATCATCATCGTATTCAATGGTCTCGGCAACATTGCCTTGGCTGTCTTGCGATACCGCGTCGGAGAACGCAGTCTCATGTACTCCATCTATGAGAACTTCAAATGGACTTTCCTACTAGCCATCTTCTTGGGTGGTCTTTCTCTCCACGTGAGCCAAGCCATCCTAGCTCACATGTTCGAGATCGACATGACCTGGGGTGCGACGTCAAAGGAAGCTGAATTCTCTAATTTCTTCATCGAAGTACCGAAGGTGTTGAAGAAGGTAACAACCCTCGTTTTCCAGCTTACGCCCTAGATCTACCCCTAATCGTTCTACGCGCCTTTCCCATATGTTTTCGAGTCTAGTACCGCATTCCAGAATAATCCTACTAAGCTTCTAAAGAACCGTGTCCATACAACGTATACTAATATCTTCGTTGTTAGTTCAAATTTTCCATGCTCTTCTCCCTCGTCTTCGTTGTGGGGATGATCATAATGGCTGTCGGGCCGTTCATCCCTTACAACTGGCGCATCACGGATTTCGTAGCTATCCTCCCTATGGCCACAGTCGCGAGCAGTCACTTTCTTCTACCTCTTGCATTGAACCCTGCGCTCATGACCTTCTCATGGTAATTCATCTGTTTATCACAGCGTGTCATCCTTCACACGACGTATACATTGCCTTCTACACCAATCAAACACACTGCATATATTACATCCTTATATATACTACGATTTAACATCCTAAATTCGGACATATGACTAGAGTGGGTTTGGAGTTGCGAGGCTTTTCGGGTCGTAGATACTCATCATCGCAAAGAATCAATAGACTTAGTTGCATTGGCCCTATGGTAATATTAATCAATCACTTACTAGGGGGTTTTAACGACATCGAAGCAAATATCAGCATACATCTTGCACATTTCAAGCAGCACCACTAAGGTTAATCTATTTACGGAAAGGGAAATGGGAGCCTGCGAATGGGAAAAAAAAGCCTAGTGAGACACGTACAGATAGATATCTAAGACTTGAGGGCAAATTGCTGGAAACACCAATGGACTCAGTCGTGTCCCTATATGAAGCACGTTACTGTTGAAATACAGGGTTAATGAGACTTGATTGACTTGAGGTTCAGCTATCTACACATGGAGGGAGGCCTAACATATATACACAATGCACACGAGAGTCCTTGTACTGTACCAGTTCTTGACCCTCAAATCAACAGTTGCTATCATGCAGTAAGAAAATCTAATAGGACATCCTTGATAAGTCTTAACAACCTAAGCCTAGAAGAAAGCCCTAAAGCTAGGAGCACACACACCTCCTACACATTGTGAGCATCTATCATTCTTTGGATCATGGCACCGATGACATTACCGTGCTCCTACATGCTACAAGCCAGAATTTTTCCGCCGATGTCTACTTATGGAGGGCGAAACTAGACGAACCATGCTTCATGTATATATAGTTTAGCGCAATTAATACATGTTAGTTAAACGGGATGGGACCTAGAGGCTACTCATGTTAATACCAAAACCCATAGTACATGTGGTTCTACGCGCGTTGTGTAGACGGGTAGTGAACTATTGAATGATAATAACAAGGGTTTGTTGATCCGTCAGTTAGTCTATGAACATTTATGTATCTTTACGTACGGATTAGTTTGACCGTTTATCCGTTATCATAGCATTTGTTTGGAGAAAATCAGCAGTTATTGGCAAAAGCATCGGGAAGCTTAAAGTGTGGCTTGGGAGGCGTATCACAAGAAGTGCCTAACCTAGTAGTCAACCCCTATTATAACCACATCGTAACCTCTTCTTGGTAGACTTGGAAATCTATCTACTTCGTGCCACCAGATGCTATGTTCAAGTAAACGACACCGGCAGCGCTTGCTTGGTGCTCTTGGTGTCAAACGCAATTGATGCTTATGCTTAGTTGCCAGAGAGGAACTACCTAGGTAGTTAGGAATCGCTGGCAACAGGGTTAAACTTGTATAAGTACATAAGACCAGCCGATGTCACTGCTCTAGATCCGAGCATTACTTCAATCATACATAACTGATAGATCAGACAAAACAAACTAGGTTAGGTACCATATGCCTATCCGAAATTCGCAGCTAAGGCCGTGCAATGACATATAACTCTAACAATGGCGATGGTGCTTATTCATCATGAAATGCTCCTATAACAAGCCGGCACCAAGGAAGGCCCGCCAATCCATTGAAAGAAATTTGAAAGAAATTTCAAGAACGAAGTTATTCACACCTTACCAAGATCATGGTAAGGGCCTTGGCAGAAATGCACTAAACGGCGATCATCGACATGTACATAGTACATAATCTGCCCCCTCTGCCCCTGAAATACATAATGTTCAATTCCACAGAGAAGAGGTTGTGCAGCGGCTAAAAGCCCGCTAAAAGGGAATGTTCCAATATTAACTTGAAGGCCAGACAAGTATTTTGAAAACATACATATGTAATTCCCAGAAAAGTACATTTCCACTTATACATATCAGATCGTGCTTGATCGTCCTGGGTATTTTTTCAACCAACGCATAAAGTCACCACAAGAGCCACTAAATAACATTATTACAAGGGGTGGGCTGTACACTACGCCCCTGAAATAATGTTATTTAGTGGTTCTTGTAGTGAATTTATGCATTTGTCAAAGACCCCTAGGACGATCAAGTACGATCTTATAGAAATGTATTTCTCATAGAAGTATGCTTTTGAAATACTTTACCGACGTTGTCAATATTGAAACATTGCCTTGTCGATACCTTATAGCGGTCTTTTTCCACTGTACCTCTCCACTGCGGAATTGAACATTATTTCAGGGGGTGTAGTATACATACATACATACATACATACATAAATATGTACTGTGTACGTACAGCACAACAGACTGTCGCAGGACAAAGGAGATCCCTGCGGGAACCCTTGGCGGTCTGGGGGCCTGGAACTGCAGCGGATCGAGATAGGCTGATAGGACGGGAATATCAAGCTACTGCAGGAACGTGACCTCTTGAAGCCCAGTGCCACCACCCCATGACCTACTACCCCTTTAGGGTATTAATAACTAGCATGCTAGGTATCTCACGCTAGACAGGGTTGGTATGGGAGTCTTTTTTCAGATGTATCTGTGGGTACGCCCTCCTTGTTTAGGCATAGACTGAAGAAAGTATACCTGACAGGGTAGTTAAAATTGTGCCGGATACCGTAGTAGTTCACTTACACCTGGAATGCTATGCAATAGGGGCCTACGGCTATGCAATGGTCATTGAACTCTTGGGGCCTTCTGCCGAGCTCCAAACCTAACCTAGCAGCCTAGGTATCATTCCGGTTTAATTGCCGTCCCGTTTTCACCCTCGAATTTCTTCTCCCAAGCTTCAAAATTGCCCCTTTAAGACAAGGGAAACAGGGCCGAACAATGAAGCGGACCTATATGGCTCTCTCATTCATTCATTTATTCATTCCCTCATATATCTCCTTCATAGTCGCTCGCTGTTCATAGTTAGGTTCCTCAAGGCCAAAGTCTTGTCGCTCATTCACACGGTACGCACTCTTTCAGAGCATTGGCAGAATCGAAAGCCCAAAGTCACTCACACTCTTTACCACCGACCGCCTCGTCTACGACCGCCTGAAACGATCCAACGACGTTCCTCTCGACTTTAATAACACCGGTCACTCACTGCCCTAGTGTTCAGACTTCCGAGGTTGGACTTGATACAGGCGGCTATGTATTCAAACAGATAGTCAGGGGAATACTACTACCTACTAGCAATATTAATACTCCTCCCGATCTCTTGGTTGACTCAGGGGAATTATCCATTCTTTTCTCGAACCACTGACCTCAACTTACGAATTTCCGATAATTCCATTTAATACCGCTACCTCCAAGCATAACCAAGGAAGCATTTTGTTTCAGTCCCTGCGCATCATGCCGTCTTTGTTGGTGCTTGTTCGAGCCTTTGCGCTCCTATCGTCGGTCTTGGTGTCCCCGGCTGTGGCACAGCTCTCAACCACCTGTAACCCTCTCAATGAGACTTGTCCAGCGGATCCAGCGCTTGGCATGTCATACACGGTCAACTTCAATAGCACGCCGCCCTCCGAAGTCTGGAATACAACAGCCGGCAAAATCCAGTACGATTCCGAAAATGGCGCTGCCTTTACAATTCATAAGAGGGGCGAATCGCCCACTTTGACATCGAATTTCTATTTCTTTTTTGGGAGGACGGAAGTGTGGATGAGGGCCGCATCCGGCCAGGGAATTATCAGCTCCATCGTCTGGGCCTCCGACGTACTTGACGAAGTCGACTGGGAGTTCTTCGGGGGGAATCACACACATGTGGCAACCAATTACTTCGGAAAGGGGATACAGGATGACACTAATGGTGGGTATCACCTAGTTAACGGCTCAGTGCAGGACGAGTTCCATAACTACACCTGTGAATGGACGAAGGAGAAACTGGATTGGTATCTAGATGGCGAGCTCATCCGCACGCTCCTAGCGAAGGATGCAAACAACACAGAAACCTACCCACAAACCCCCATGAAGCTAGCTCTAGGCATCTGGGCGGGTGGTGATCCGAGTTTGGCCCAAGGCACTATTGAATGGGCCGGCGGCCCTACTGACTACAAGGAGCCGTATACCATGTATGTGAAGAGTGCTAGCGTCAGGGACTTCACAACCGGTAAATCGTATACGTACGGTGACCGTAGCGGAACCTGGCAAAGCATTAAGGTCGAAAGGTAGGCCGATCCTCAGTCGCTTTTTCCACTCCTTCGTATGTCTCTCAGCAGCCTAACTAACTTTCCGCGGTAGTGGTAACTCCACAATATCTGATGAAATCAACAATGGTGCGAAGCCGGCTTTCGAGCTCTCACAACCCGTCAAAAGTGGGATAATTGCTGCGGGATCCGTATTTGGTGCTGCACTCCTCGCTGTCCTCATCTTCTACTATATCAAGCAGAGACGTCGTGGCCAGAAAGAGGCCGCTTTGGCTGCGGAGAGAGACGAGCAGGAACGTGTTGAACTCGAGAGGTTCAAGCAAGAAGGGAGGAGTCCGGACACCCTCGCCTTCGATGGCACCGAGTATATCGGTGCCAAAGGAGTGATGACAAGTACTTCGTACGCCGTGCCAGAATCGCGTCCTGGTAGCTCTCTTGGACCGTCTGAGAAAACATGGGATCCAACAATGGCAAGCTCGGGTCTGGTAACAGCGCCGTTGCTTCGGGGCGACACAACCCGTTCTCCCGGTTCACCCTCACCGGTGCACTCCCCTCGGTCTCCCATAGACCAGAGCCCAATGCGAATGGGACCTTTCGGACCTAGTGACTACGGGCGGGTTGACAACCCCGGTAACCCCAGTCCGCCAGGACCCATTTACAGAGACCACATATGATACCATGGCGACGTCGTCTTGTCAGATGTCTAGCAGGGAGAAAGCCTTTTGTCAATGCAATGTGATAAGAGCTCCGTCAGACCATTTTAGGCATAGTGAAGCAGAAGCGCCTCTTCCAGATATCTAGCTCATTCCACATTAGGATATGCTTACGAGGTTGTTCTAATTTGCAAACCTTGATTTAAGAAACAAGAAAAAAAACACCTGGTCACATTCTGTCAGCACCCCAACTGCAGTGGACCCGGTCTTAGATACTGCGAGACTACCTTATGTCATGAGTTATGTCTTTCGTGTCCTGGAAGCGTTTGGAATGGTGTTCTTGGCTAGAGTTAGTTGCCCTTTGCTAATACAACGAAGTATTTGGAAGTCTGTAATACGAGCCGAGGTTTTAGGCGCTAGCCAGTGATCATTTTGCTGATTTAAGAACCACCTTGATGGTTGTGGTGTCAAGACGTTTCTGTCTCTTTGAACGCTTGTAGTTCTGGCATTCCCCCAAACAGACCCCCTTAGCCGAAAAAGTTCTTGGTATGAAATTTGCAGTTGGTGAAGAGAGAAATTGAATATGGAAGAGATAGATTTGAGGAATAAGTAGATTATCGAAGCGTTGGTTAACTCTGCTGCAGGCATACCGTATTGGAGTCTATGGGCGCTCTAATTTTGAAGTGGGAGATAATCATCGAGGATTGGTAGTAAGAACATTGTATTGAAGAAGGTTGACCATGGATCTAGCTCACTACCTAACCTTTATTATCCCCAACATCTATCACTTTCAATTTAGAGCTCAATCTGTGTCTTTTTGTCAGAAAAGGAAGATGAACTTGTCCCATGTCAAACTATATACTCAACCAGGAATTCAATCCCTCACTCCAGCATTTCATTCATTCATTTAGCCCCATCTGTTATCCCGGGAGTGTTCGCTGCTCTTTCAGTGATGGAGCCACACGATCTCTTGAACTACAAGTTCTGTACCTTATATATATATATAGGTTGGTCAGGTCCTACTGCTGCATGCTTGTCGCCACCCGTAAAATAGGTATATCGGGATTGGCTAATTTTCACCACGTATATGCTAGCTGAAAGTCGAATAAGGCGCTGGGAAACGCCGTAGCTATCTATCATCAGTCCAAGTTTGATAAAACGCATGCTAACTAGATTTAAAATGTCCGAGTTAGTAAATGGTGTTTTTCGCCCTTTATCTCCGTTGCAGCTCTGCTCCTTTTATCTTCAACATCCTTAAGCTCGGGTGAATTGCTGTAAAGCTTTGTTATGCTATAATCGGGCTATAGACTCAAAAGGTTATGTGTGAGTCGACACTGAGCAAGCTCCACGAACAATTACGCCTCGCCAAACCCAGAATATTTTGATTCGTATATTATAGACCGGGTTGTATAAATAGACAATCCAACTTGGGGGTTTTTTTCCTTCCCCCTTTTCTTCTTCCTCCTCCTTCTACCCATGCAAAAGCTGAAGTTTCCAATTTCACTGTGTGTCGTGACCTCTTCAAAGAAGTCAGTTGCCCGTGTGAAAAAGTCGACGGCCTCGAGAAAAGACCACTGGCCCTTGGTGATGAGGTCGGGAGCATACTTAGGAAACGGAGGACGTCGTATAGCATGGATAGCGAACGAGACAAGTCTGCCGAGGAGTACGCGTAGGACGGTACCTGAAATAGCCTCTGTATTGCCTCTCATATATCAATCCATTGTTATATCGGTTCAATCGGGGATCGTAAACCTTTTTCACCGGCTAAAAAAATGAAAGTAGACCATATATATTCACAATCAGAACCCACACATAAGTAGTAACAAAGTCTTACACATTATAGTCGTGCTTTCTGTTACATGATAATCCTATATCCTGATCCTACCTACTGAGACTAATCGCGTCAATCATATTGGACTACGACTGCGTGCCGGCAAATAAATACGCGTTTGTCGACAGGATCAAGCAAGGCCGCTAATGTCGATCTACTTTTGTCTGCGTCGTTACAACGATTCCACATTATCTCGGAGGACTTATATATGTATGTCAGGCAAATAATCACAATACGGTATAATGTCCACGATTTTGGCACACAAACCCGATAATTTAGTAGAAGACCATTCCGTGAACGTGTTCATTGAGAAGATCGTACGGAGTATAATTTCTCGTTTACGCACCCGTATATCAAAATCTTATCATCACTGAACCACGAGAGCCCTCCTTTTCTTCCTCCTTAACCCAAATCGAACCCGGCCCCATGCCCACCACCGACAGCCATCGCCACGTCTCGACGCCCAGACCCGCTACCTTTCTACCTCCTTGGTGTAGGTGTCGATCCAACTCCCTATTTACAAGCCTGCCAGCTTACATGGACCTGCTGCGTAAACGCGACGGTGGCGTCGTCGTCTGAGATCTGGCCCGAGGCGCTCGAGTCACTGCTCGTGAGCGCAACGCGGTTATTGACGTTCAGGATGCCCGACGCTCCGCACGGCGACCAGATCACCGATGCCGTTGGCACCTGGTCCTGCTTAGTATACACCTGGCCAGCCTCCCAGATGCCGCCGCCCGTGATGGAAGTCTGCGTGGTGGTCTTCGTTCCACAAGGGTTAGATAGGCAGGCAGTAAGGTACCTCTCTGCCAGCCACATGGGGCCTGGCTGGCGGGCATGAAAGAAACTCACGGTGGCGGCCGCGTCCTGCGAAAAGTAGTACGTCGAGTAGAAGGTGCCTGTGACATTCTCCTCAAGCTGCGCGTAGCCGTGGTAGGTTGATTCGACCTATCGGGCGGGCGGGTTTCCAATGATCAGCGAATATACTAATTTATCTAGGTGACAAACCTAAAATTGGAGATCCAAGGTTGTTGACTCCAGATTATCGAGGAAGCATCCCAGCTTTTCGAGTCGGTCCACTTACAATGGCGAACTGGAAGCCTCCGGGGTACTTCAGATTCAGGTGAAGCTGGCAGTTCTTCGTTTTGTCCGACGCTTTGGTGCCGGGTCCAATGTAGACCTGGAAGGCGTCGAATCCGAAAGTGATGACCTGGGAGGAATTAGAGTACGTAAGTGATCATACAAGTACTCTGTGCTTACTGTTCGATCGGTCGAAAGATCTGTCGTTACCGTTCCCTGGGGACATCCATTTCCACTGGCGGAAGCGCTGATGATTTGGATGTCTTCGACCTTGGGCACGTCGCCATCGAGGATAATACCAAGAGGATTGGCCACGACAAGTGCCGGGATAAGGAGAGCGAAGAAGCGCATGGTTTGTGGTCGAGGGATGCGGAACAGCTTAGACAAGGGTTGTGCTAGTAAAACTGGATTTGGACTCAGAGCGGTAATAGACCTGGTGTTTTTGAGTCTATCTGCTTGATTATGACGAAGCGGTAAATATCGACCACATCGCGGGATCCGTCATATTTATACTTTCTTTCATTATAGGGAGCAGGTCACCAGTTCCCCCCTTCAAGCTAAGACTATCCAAGTCTCTCCCATCTTTCCCAGACAACGCGGAAGCTGACTCAACAGCAGAGTATTATCATATTAGAAACAACATCGCGAGCTCACGCAGAACGCCCTTAGTGTCGGTCCTAGATTGCGAGTCTAGACCTCAGCCTCCTAGTGAATCCCAGCCCAGCCCCTCCCCAAATTTGCGGTTTAATTGAGGAACGAGGAGTAAATAGATGAACTCAAATTAAGAAAAGTACGCCTAGCTCTTTTCTCTTGTGCTATTTTCACTAGGGTGATCTTTTTATAGCAATAGGATTGGCAAACCGAAACGTAAGTTGGCTGACCGTGAGGTCATGTCACGCGCAACTCTGTTTATAAGCGATCACGGGCATGATGGAGAGAGCTGAAGCGTGTATAAAGTGACGATTCCAGAATAAGTTGTTCCTAGACCTGAGTGAGCAATTTTCTTACCGTCGTACCAGTCAGGCATCCAGGTTCCGGCGAAGAAGCGAAGCGCCTTGGGAGCCGCCGACTATCTAGACCATATATGTCCACATGATGTTTTGAGCTAAATCAGGGTCCTTATATATTAAGCTTAATTATCCCATAGTCCAGGTTCCATGTGCCAACTGGGTTCTGAGCCGATCACCACGACTGTGCATGGCAAGGTGTCATATAGTGATATATTAGGCTAACAGGGGTTCTCACCGCTTCGGATTGAGAGGTAAGCTATTGCTAAATTTCTTGCTCTAGTTGACCCGACATGGAATTGTTATGTATTCCATTGCGGGACTCCTGATATACATACCCTGATCGATAGGCTCAACTCTGAAGGCGTTAAAGGCGAAAGAAAGTCGGCATATAACATTTCTAGGTCGAGCAAATGGAGACCTAACAATTACCAAAAGTTGAAATGGCAGACCACGCCAATCCGGCGGATCCCCTCATAGGTCATTGGGTAGAAGAACACTTGAGCATGTAAAGCGTAAGCGGGATGTTCAGTGTTTGATCGTTCGAGTTTCTTTAGCCTCTTTAGCCGCGCGATGAGTGGCTAGGGGGCCTGTCTGCTTGAGCTCGCATCTCCCCAAATGCATATTAAATCCATATTCGGGTCCTGCCAAAGTCCCAGTACCTACCTATAAATCCATCCAGCTCATTGGAGATACTATATGGATATCCTTTGGAGGGCTAGGCCGCCCGCTCGGAGATAACTCAAAAAATCGGCTGGGGATTGGATTTCAATGACACACAAATTGCAGGTCCTCTCGAACACCTGACGTGACAAAAGCGATGTAACGGTGTAGGAGGTGACGATGATATTGTACTCAGGTATCACGACTCCCCGGAGCTTCTCAGTTCCACATTTAGAAAATCCCCGCGTTCCAATAACCAGTATGCTTCTACGTAAACGGTAACAAGCAATTCACTCTCGAGCATACCGAGGCTAGACCGCACGAAACTCTAATTTAACAATAAAAGCTCACATCGTATATTGCAGCCTACTGCGGGGCTAGGAGCTTAAGCTTAATTCCAGATGGAGTAAGAAAAGACCACGATCGCGATACGTGATGACATGCCTTCATGCTTAAAGGCCCTGGATGAGCTGCATTAAACACGCTACTAATTACGACATGTTAGATAGAAGCAAGTCATGATAGCGGCCACCTTTAATCATGAGAGCTATTATCGATATATGCTCTAAGGATCAGCACCAGACCATCTTAATATGAATAAGCACTAGCGTGGAATATCTTCAGAGTGTGCGAGACAAGAGGAAGACTGGACATGAGAGAAGAACGACACTAGAGCTTGTCTAGGACCTGAAATAGTCGGGAATCAGTGACACCCTACTTGAGGGGCAGCGTCTCCGACATGTATTTTTTCACCCTCATGCCACGCTTCATATTTTCACAAAGCGAGGAATAGGAGACACAAAGCAGGCTAAGAAAAACGGCAAAATCTCTAATTTATGCAAGCATAAGTCTAAGTAACATCTTTCATAATCAACCATCAACGCCAGAGAAGGCCAATGTTACACACGCACGAGAATTATCCATTCATACTCCCACTTGCTTCAATATGCCCTCCAAGTTTATGCTCTTGGGTCGCTCGATGGGAAGACCGAGGGCACGATCCCAGATAAGTTGAGCAAGAGGACCCAGTCCTCTGCTGACACCAAACGTCGCTGTGTAATAGAGTGTTTCATGAAAACCGTAGTGATGGAACAAGACGCCACTGCTCGAGTCGACGTTGGGATAGGGGTTCTTGGTTTTACCGTGTTTCGTTAGGACTTCAGGCGCGATCTCACTGTTGAGCTTGACAAGTTGAAAGACGGGGTCGTTGGCAATTTCCGGACGGGATGCGGCATAATCCATCAGAGCCTCAAATCGGGGATCAGGTTTACGCAGGACGGCATGGCCATAGCCGGGTACCACCCTGCCGTTGTTGAGGGTAGACCAGAGGTAGTCGTGGATATCATTCTTAGTGTAGTTCTTAGGAATATCTTCCTTCATCTGAAGTATCCAACGCAGAACTTCCTGCGCGGCAAGTCTGTGAAGCAATGTTAGACGTTGAGAAAATCAAGATCAAATCTAGACGACCTACCCATGAAGAGGCCCGGCCAAACCTTGAAGCCCGGCACTATAACTGAGAAACGGATCACTCAGGGCGCTTCCAACTAAATGAGTAGTGTGAGCCGATACATTGCCACCCTCGTGATCGCCATGGAGCGCAAGGTATAATCTCAACAAATCCTGGAAATTCTCGTTTTCCTTGCCTCCCTTGCCCAGCATTGCGGCGAAGTTGTACGACCAGTCTTGTTCGGGATCAACATCAGCAGGCAGAGCACCACCACCTCGGTAAGAATTCTGGTATATCTTGGCAGCGATCGTAGGTAGCTTTGCCAGCAAACTGATGACATCGTCAAACGTTGGTTCCCAGTAATCAGCCTTGTTTATGCCGTTCTCGTAAGCCTTGGCGAATGAAGAAGTGTAGTTCAGGGACGCGACAGCCATGGCGAACTGGGTCATAGGATGCAGGTCAGTAGGGAAACTATCCAGCATCTTGTTCACGAAATCCGGAAGTCTAGCTTGCTCGGCGAGTTCGCGTGACAATTGTCGGACCTGACCAACGGAAGGCACTCGGCCGGTCAAGAGAAGCCAGAACATGGCTTCTGGTAGCATCTCAGTGCCGGTTTTGCCCTTTGGAAGCTCTCTTTGGCAGTCCTTTATCGTTCGGCCGTGGAATCGGATACCCTCATTCGCATCGAGCACCGAGCCTTCCCATACCATGGCCTTCAAACCCCTGTTCCCCTAAGTTAGTACCGCCAGCTCAGTCCACAACCGTTAGCTTCTTAAGATGATGGTGACGATACCTCATACCGCCGATCGTATTCTCGACCTTGACCTCACCAATGACCTTGGAACCATGGGCCTTGACCTTCTTGAGGAGCTCTCTCTTGGCGGGGATAACCTCCTTTAGGGCCTCTTTTAGGTCGGGCTCCGAGGACGAGGAGTAGGATCTGGCCGGGGAGATCAACACCATGGGGGAGGCACGTGGCTATGAATAAGTCAATTCAAGGCTCGAGTTGAGTCGGATAGAAGAGAGAAGATGTTTCAATCAGGCTCTAAATGATTTCATCTTCCTCTTGGCCCGTCTACTCACCCTCAGAGAGGCCAACGCCCTCTTCGTCGGTCTCAAAGTCATCGCCATTCTAACTTAGGGTAAAGGGCAGAGCAGGTATCGAAAATTCGGCAATTGGTGTATTTCACAAGTGTACCTAGATGTCTTGAACGAGGTTTAAATGTAGTCACAGGCCGCTCAATGGGCAATATTAGGGTGACTAGTTTAGAAAATAAAAGACAATAGAGCGTGGAAACAGTGTAGAAGACCAGGTCAAGGTGAAAGGGAACACTGCATGTGAAATACGGTCATGAACGGAAGTGGAAACGGCACAATTGGGCATCGGCCGCTGCACCTACCATGGAAGGTACTTACTGTCCATACTTACCTCCTACTTATGTAAAGCGCAGAGGTGCATGTGGTTGTTGGTTTGGAGTTCCCCCCGCGTCAACCGAGGGAACCCGTGGCTCCCGTAATTGGGGTCCCCCATTTCCCCATGTACACTAGTTGACAGGTACCTTCGTGTATACGCATGTATAGCGCCTGCCCGGGTACTTAGGGATCCCCAATTAGGAAAGTCGTTCAAATCTCGGCAACGCAGGTATACCCCTTATACCCGATAAAAGAGGACCGAGGATGCAATTGTTCAATGAGAGAAGTATCTTTTCTCTTTACTTACCTATGTTATCCAATCGGCCGAATCTCGCCATATTTGACGGATCTTCTGACTGTTTTGATGGTGTCGATCACAACGTACTCAGTACTTCTAGGCTCATGCGGGGGATGTGGGTCGTTCATCCTTGGACCGCGGGGAACTTAAAAACGTTCGATTACCGCGTATGTATATTTTGGGGGCCGGTTATGTTTCGGTGGGCGCTCGGCTTAGCGGCTCTTTAATTCCAACGACTCCGTCAACGCTTATGTATCATCAAATGATGCTTCGCTGACTGATAACCAAATAGGTGGAGGTGAATAGTTGACCCTCAGCTTCTTATTTTTTTTCTATATATATATAATTTTCTGTTCGATGGGTCGTACGTAACAATTATACCTATACCAAGATCCGCTTCACGACCTCTTACCTTTTGCCTTTTGGATCGTCACAATGCTGCGCCGAGCAGCAATTCGCGTCTCCCCAGCCACCCGAAGCAACACCTACATGTCTACGCTTCCTCTTTGTGCTATGACATGTTCTATCTGCTCCGCTCCCACCCGACACTTCTCTATGACACCACCAAGAACGTCTTTACCTCCCGTAAACCCTCCGTTATCCACAATTCATCCCTCCGATTCTTTCCAGTTGCTCCCAGAAAGTGAAAAGGCCGGTGCCGCAGAGGAAGCTCTCTACGAGCAGCAGATTCGAGATGTTGAGGCCTGGTGGGAAACTCCCCGCTACGAGGGTATCAAGAGACCATATACCGCTGCCGATGTGGTGTCGAAGCGCGGTTCCCAGATGCAGAGTTATCCCAGCTCCGTTATGGCACGGAAGCTCTTCAATCTGATCAAAGAGCGGGAAGCTCGTGGGGAGCCAATACATACCAGTAGGACAGACTGACTGGATCCGCTGTGAGGTCTGACTCGCTAACTTCCCTGGCAGTGGGCGCCATTGACCCCGTGCAAATGACCCAACAAGCACCGCACCAAGAAGTCCTCTATGTCTCCGGTTGGGCCTGTTCCGCCGTGCTCACGACAACAAACGAAGTCTCCCCCGACTTCGGAGACTACCCCTACAACACTGTCCCGAACCAGGTACAGCGTCTGGCGAAGGCACAATCGATGCACGACCGAAAGCAATGGGATCTTCGCCGGAAGATGACGCCCTCGGACCGGGCTAAGACGCCTTATATCGACTACCTGCGCCCGATTATCGCCGATGGGGACACAGGACATGGTGGACTGAGCACGGTGCTCAAGCTAGCGAAGCTGTTTGCCGAACATGGCGCAGCGGCCGTCCACTTCGAGGATCAGCTGCATGGTGGCAAGAAGTGCGGGCATCTGGCGGGCAAAGTGCTGGTTCCCATCGGTGAGCACATCAACCGACTCGTAGCGGCACGGTTCCAGTGGGATGTGATGGGGGCGGAGAACCTGGTGATAGCGCGCACTGATTCAGAAAGTGGGAAGCTGATCTCGAGCGCGATCGATGTGCGGGACCACGAGTTCATTCTGGGCGTTGCGGAGGAGGGCGTCGCGCCCCTCGCTGAGACGCTGCAGCAGATGGAGGCTGCAGGGGCCTCGGGCGCTGAAATCGACATCTTCGAAGCCGACTGGGTCAAGAAGACGCGACTCGTCACTTTTAATGAGGCCGCTGTGGAACAGATGAAGGCGCAGGGTATCCCGCAAGAGAAAATTGACGCGTACCTAGACGCTGTTCAAGCAGAGGGACCGTCTCTGGGTATCACCAAGCGGCGCGAGATCGCGGCCCAGTTCGCCCGCCGTCCCGTCGTCTTCAATTGGGACATCCCGCGCACACGCGAGGGCCACTACCACTACCGAGCCGGCATGCAAGCTGCAACCAAGCGCGCTGTAGCCTTCGCGCCGTACGCGGACCTACTGTGGGTGGAGACTGGCGACCCAAATGTCGAGGTAGCGAGTAAGCTCGGGCGCGCTGTGCGCGGAGCCTATCCCGGAAAGGGGCTCGTTTATAATCTGTCCCCCTCGTTCAACTGGATGGCACATGGGTTCACCGATTCCACGCTGAAGAGCTTCATCTGGGACATCGCAAAGGAGGGCTTCGTACTGCAACTGATCTCGCTCGCGGGCCTGCACAGCACGGCAACTATTACGAACGAGCTAGCGAAGGCATATAAGACAAATGGCATGTTGGCGTATGTGAACTTAGTACAGCGGCGCGAGAAGGAGCTCGGCTGTGATGTCCTGACACATCAGAAGTGGAGCGGGGCGAGTTATATTGATGGGATACTGGGCGCGATCCAGAGTGGGAGTAGTGGGAGCAAGAGCATGGGGGAGGGCAATACGGAAGGCCAATTTCACTGAACCAAGGCTTCATTACGTGCTTGCTTGATGAATATACATGTATTTGTCGAATCGGCTTGGCTTGGCGATTGGTCGAGTTGTTTCTTTAGAGCGTCGGAGTTCAGGTAGTCTCCCATTAGGAACGGATTGAGTATAGATGTTAGATATACGGGCAATGTCAATTTTGGGCATTCTAGATCATAATTGGCGTGGAACGATATATGTGAGCCAAAACGCAAGACTAAGAACACGCGGTATAGATGAAATATGGACAAGGAGGCCAGCATGCGTCCGCTTTGTCCTTGTGATCGTTCATACACGGGCCCACCTGTCCAAGACCCCTAAATACTCTTCGTCGTAGGTCGCACCGCGAATAAATACGGGAAAGTTGTATATGGGTTTATTAAACAAGCATAAGGTAAAGGCTCGCGTCCGAGCAAATGCGAGTTTCTTTCTGACGATTCCGGGCTTGGTAACACCAGTGAGGAATGGCAGATGCCCCTTGGCCACCTAGTTGCATCCGCTCTCATAAGGCTCCGCGTTGTAAAAATCGACGGCTTGTACTTCAAAATCGGATCCAACCTAGCTACCTACATTAGGTTTGGATTACCAGCTCTCCCTACTAGGCGCAAGCTATCGCTCTTTTTTCTCTTACACTGAGCATTTTCCGACTCGTCGCCGCTACTTTGTCCGCACTCGTTTCCTTGGCAGGTCACCTTGGTCCTTCTCAAGAAGCGAGGGGATAACGCTGGCAGAGCTGTCGCGGTTTACCAACTGGCGCGGCCCAGTTCTGCTGAGCAGAAGGTCGGAGACTTCCGTGCTCTGGTCGAGATAGGCCGCGACGACAAGAATATTGGTACGGCTTCCGGGCTTCATCGCGCCACTCGAGTCCGCCGTCGCATCCTGATTCGGATTCCTTCAGAAAAGAGTGTTGGCGCATTCTATGACGACCTGAGTCTCACATATACATATAGGAAATCATAATGACTAGGCTTCCGTTCTCCATGAGAATATGCGTACGATAGCCTAGCTGCCGCGGCTACGACCGTGAAAGATGCTGCTACACGTTTCATCGGAGCTAACTACCCCTACGAAGATATTTCAACTCAAGCCAGCGGGCGCGTGGCAGTGCCAAGCTAACGGGTCCTACTGTCCCGTACATACCCTACCATTGATATACGCCGGGTCCATGCAACGATCAGTGATAATCGATTCAAACATGCCGGAAGCCCGTATTATACATACAGACGTACCCAAATAGCCAGTTGGAACTACTAGGGATAAGATCTATCGGAACCATAGGTATTGGCTAGACGGAAATAAGCCATGCATAGTCAGTCAAGTAAACAGATTCGTTGTTATGTAAGAAGTTCATGTCCGCCAAGCTTCGGACTTTGGATGAGCTTGCAGATGACTCGCGTGCCGACAACAGGACGGAGTTGTCTGACCGTATCGGACAACTTCGGAATGCTGCCTACGATCAACCATTAACACCAGAGCCATCGTAATAAACGGCGTGGAGTTGATAGCTTACAGCTGCTACATTTCTTCCCGCCGGGGCAACCCTCTCGGCTGGACAAAATCCAGGTACCTAAAGGCTACACTATCGCCTCTTCTACCGGAACATCCGAGCACTACATGTACGTATGTAACGTGCGTCATATCCACAGCGCGATGACAGCGCAGGGGAGGAAGACCGGCTCACCGGCTTATCGCGTCGGAAGCACTCAAACACACAGTCGTGCCGAGGAACTACAGGCAGCTCTGGACTAGCAGAAGCATAGAGGGAGGACGCGTTCGACACGCTGATACTGGGCCACTACGCCGCGGCGTGAGTCAAGTCGATGAAAAGGTCGTGCAACGCCAGCGAATTCGCCAGTTGTGTCCTAGTCCCCGGAGGCTAGCTATCCTGCCCACGTCCGTCGATAGACAAAAAAAAAAAAAAACTCTACATCTGGTGGCTGGGGACGAATGCGATCCTCCCGTTTCCCGCTATTACACAGCACAGGTCACGCCGGCTGGACGAATATGACCCAGGACACCGCTGTCGTGGCCCCTGTCGGTGGACCTCACCGAAATCATCCGTGGCAACCTTATCAATTGGCTATGCAATAGCGCGGATCTCGGCAACCGAGGCCTTAAGCTTCCTAGATGAAGGTGGGAAAAAGACCAGGAGAAGCGATAGGGCCAAGCGGGTAGCATATAGAAGCCCGTAATTGGGATTGTTTTCACTAATGATAGTGGTAACTAATGATTGCTCCCCTTTCTTTTTATCCCCCTCACCCCTTTTCCCCATTACAAGCAGGACCGGTGCACCATCAAGGGACTAACCATCGACACATCACAATCATTTCTGAATGAAAATAATATAGGTAATCTTAATCTGGACCCGGCGCAAGGGGGAATAAAGTAGGTTCACCTCATCTTATCACCTTTAAAAGCCTATCACAATGTCTTCTAGAGGCCGCCTCGGGCCGAAATTTTGCATTGTCAGATAGCACAGGCCTTGCATGAAATGGCTTAGACGGTTACTGATCCGCAGCGCTTTCCCCCAGGAGGCAACGAGTTTGTCCTCACTGACTAGAATCCAACGTACCTGACAAACTCAGACCGAGGGACTAGGCGGGCAGACATCCACCTAAGGACAATCTCAAGCCATGTCAGAAAGGAGTCACGATTATGAAGTTCCCTTGCACCTAGACACCACCGTCCTTCATACCTACCAGTTCTCCCAACGACCTATAGCCCATCTACTCATAGCTCAGTTTTCAGTGCGTTATTAGTAGGCGCAGGCAAGGGCGGACCCTCGGCCGTGACGTACGCCTTGCTCATGCCACCATCGACGACCATCTCGTGACCGTTGACGAAACCGGCCTCGTCCGAGGCCAGGAACAGCACGGCCTGGGCCTGCTCGATAGCCTCGCCGAAGCGGCCAGTAGGGAAGTGGATCTCGCGGCGTAGGCGCTTGGGAACATCGTCGCCGAGCCAGTCCTGTAGGAGAGGTGTGTTGAGGGGCGCGGGACAGAGGCTGTTGAAGCGGTAACCATCGCGCGCGTGGACGACGGCCAGCTCGCGCGTTAGCGCCAGCACGGCGCCCTTCGACGCCGTATACGCCAGCTGCGGCGTCGCAGACCCCACGAGTGCTACCACTGAGGCCGTGTTAATGATACTGCCCTTAGTCTTCTTGTTGCGCCGTAGGGAAAGGACGGCGTGCTTGCACCCGAACCACACGCCCTTCACGTTGATCGACATGGTCAGGTCCCAGATCTCCTCAGGCGTGCCGACAGCATCATCGTCCCGCGCGTGCATGATGCCTGCATTGTTGAATATCACGTCCAGCCCGCCCCAGGCGTCGAGGGCGTCGACCGTAGCTTTGACTTGGTCCTCCTTGGAGACGTCGCAGACCTGTGAGGAAGAAGACGCCAAGTTAGATGTACGGCGCCGGTACGTTGAATCCGGAAACTGGGGAGGGGTCATACCGTCGTCTCGATCCGGTTGGCCTTAGGGACCAGTTGCAGGACCTTGGCCTTGGCCTTCTCGAGCGCGGGCCCAGATATGTCGGCCATCATGACGTTGGCGCCTTCTTTGACGAAGAGGATGGTCGTCTCGAGACCGATGCCGCTGTATGTGCAATCGGGTCAGCATCTAGTTTTGCAGCTTCATGTATCTATCTGCTATGCGTTGATTGTGGAATATGGACTAGACGTGTATCGTAGCAGCTCTAGTATAGCATACACATCCATGACCAACTAGTTGACACACTAAAAGAGACGAACCTACCCAGCGGCACCAGTAATGACGGCATTCTTGCCAAAGAGGCGGCCCTTGATCTCTGAGCCCATTATCGCAGGGTTAGAAAGAGGTATCGGTAGCTCAAGGAGGTCCTTTCTACAGCAAGGGGGGATGCCAAGAATGATTATAGTTATGACCAGTGGCACAAGAAGTCTTCCAAGCTCATAGAAGGAGGGAAATAGAGAAGTAAGTCAGCAGGTATACCGAGGAATGGTGGTCAAGTCGATGCTGTGCACCCTCTGTAGATAACAATTAACAGATAATAGGTAGTAAATCAAAGGTTGTTAGAGATAGAGATACACAACACCATCATCGCCAGTTATTTTACCTAACGTAAGTATGTACTTATCTAACTGCGCCCCGCGATTGGTCAGTTCAATCCGCTGAATTGGGTAAGTAACTTAGTAAGTACGTGCTGCCTTGCTTCATTGGTCTACGTAGGCGGGATGGAGGGGCATGGAGGGGCATGGAGGGGCACGGAGGGGCATATCCCTCCGACAACGGCGAGTCACCAGAACTTAATAAAAACCCGTCCATGAACCTGGCTTATCTGGTACATAGGTACCTACCTCCTACATAGGTACCTATCTACTTACCTAGGTATCGTGGAATTGCAGACTATCTGGTACTTGTTAGTGTTACAATTGTGTTCGAAATGCACTCATTAATTACTGTCTCAGCTTCAACTTGCATGTCATTTGACATTATTTGCGTACGGGGATGCCGACGTTGGTTACGCTTTTTTCGCCGTCGATTAATAATGATAGCCACGTTTTGCTTGGATCAAGACAGTCTGTAAGTGTTTGACTCATTGCGGAGAGAATAAGAAGAGGCCGAGAAGTAAGAATGTCGGAACATGAAAAAGTACCCCCTAACGCGTATAGGTGGAAATAAAAGCCAGGAGGTCGTAGTAAGAACATTCAGAGAAGTCAGTCAGCAACAGCACTGATGAATGTGGGACATATTCTCCACCCGTGCTCGAGAGCCACCGATGATGCCGTTCGTGATAAGTGTTCGTGTAATAAATCATCAAGGCGACGCCTAAGAGATATGTTGTGCAAGTACGTATGAATCCCGAGGTACCTAAGGTACTTTAGGGCTAGGTCGCTCTAGATACATGTGGTTGTATGAATCCCCGTAGCACACATTGTTACCGTCACTTTATGTAACCTGCAGTTGTACTGTAAGTACATTAGGTAGGTACCTAGGGTACGGACGGGAGAGATCTAGGGTACATCATCTGCGACCTGCATGCTCTTACGTCTTCGAAATACAGGGGTCCTGCGATGACGTCTTCCTATAATGGAGTATACCTTTGGACGCGTACACGAAGGAAGAGCGGACGTTTGGACTTACACCACTGTCTGTGGGACAGCATGTCTATATCACGAAGTCACGCGCCGTCAGCCTACATATATGTCGACCCTGTTCACCGAGTTCAGAGTTCACGTAAGATTGGATTTGTAAGTGAAAATAACCCGTGTCATTGGGGCCGAGCGCCAGCGAGATGCATCGTCATGACGAAAGGCGGATGACTGACTGGCGGATCTTACCTCCCTACACGCTTTCTGCAGTGATCAAGAAGATGCATAAGGCGGAAGCAGCCCTAAATGCGATGGAAGAGATCCATGGATACATTAAGGAGGAGGGATGTTACCCAAGGCACCTGGTTGCGGCTCAGAAATGCAGGCATTACTGAAGGTACCTAAGTAAGTATCTAGGTGCTTGAGGTAGGTAGTCCGTACTCTCGAGTCGTGCTAGTAGTAGCCTGCCAAGTACTATCACGATACATGCTAGCTATCTGGAGTTACCTAAACAGGCAATGCGTAGCCCTAACTATATTGGCCCCAGTCCCTAAAAACCCGGGAGATGGAAGCTTATCAGTACCAATCATGTGGGACCGTCAAGAAGACCCCACGCCGACTACCTGCCTCCCACCTGGTATACTACCTATCATCACCTACACAATCCATAGCCACATGCTACACACTGCATACTACACACTACCTAACCTAGAATACTGCATGAGCCATACATGGAGCGGCTTCTTGGAAGTTGGAACGTGTATTCTGAACCTTCTTTTCGCTGTGCCGATCACTGACGATATTCATTGCTGTCTCTTAGCCATACGTTGAAACACTTGTCTGTCCTGTTCAACCACAGCTCTCGACTGAGTATTTATTGCCGTACTCTGGCCACCATCCTCTCAGCTTCAGTCAATTAACCTAGCATGGCGAGAAGCTAACACATTGTTCATTAAACCGATCAACTAGATCTCTCTTTCTGGCATCCACTTCTACCATTAGCGATCAATTTCGTCTATCCTACTCTACATGCTCGAGGTCAACATGGCTCCGATAGAACGCGTTACGCTCCAGACTCTCCCCGACGTCCTCCAATATGACACCAAGGTCAAACTGGCCGGCGTGGACGTGGACGGCCAGCTACGCGGCAAGTTAGTGTCCAAGAAAAAGTTCCTCTCCATTGCGAAAGAGGGCTTTGGTTTCTGCAGCGTCATCTTCGGCTGGGACATGCTCGACCGCACCTACGACAAGGAGCTCAAGATCAGCAACAAGCAGAATGGCTACCGCGACTTGATCGCCGTCCCCGACCTGAACAGCTTCCGACGCATTCCCTGGGAGGGAGACATCCCCTTCTTCCTCGTCAGCTTCTTCGACGACAGCAAGCCCCTCTGCGCCTGTCCGCGCGGTCTGCTCAAGACTACAGTCGATAGGTTAAAGAGCAAGGGATACAACGCCATGGCCGGAGGTTTGTTGTTGTCATTTACAATCAAGTCACGGACACAGACATACTAACGCCCATGACTCCTTCGCAGCCGAACTCGAGTTCTTCCAATTCAAAGTGCCCGGCACGACGCCCTCCAACTCAGACTCGTCCTCTCCCTCCATTGCCTCGTTCCTCGACACCCACCCGCCGCATGCACTACCCACTCTCACCGACGGCATGTTCGGGTACAGCATCACGCGGCCGACGCTGAACAAGTCGTACTACCACGGTGTGTACGACGCGTGCGCGGCTTTCCGCTGCGACCTCGAGGGCTGGCACACGGAGAGCGGGCCCGGCGTGTATGAGGCGGCGCTGGAGTTCGGCCAAATCTCTGAGATGGCCGACCGCGTCTCGCTATTCAAGTACGTTGTGCGCTCCGTCGCCGCCGGCCATGGCATCACGCCATGCTTCATGGCGAAGCCGCGGCAGGGACTACCGGGCAGCAGCGGGCACACGCACGTCTCCGTCGTCGACGCAACATCCGGCACCAACCTGTTCTTCCGCGAGACGCCCGACGCCAATGCACCTTGGCCCGACGTCGTGCACCTGAGCGACCTCGGTCGCCACTTCCTAGCCGGCATCCTCGACGGCTTGCCCGATGTCATGCCAATGGTGGCGCCGACGGTCAACAGCTACAAGCGGCTGGTGGAAAACTTCTGGGCGCCGGTGACGGTGTCGTGGGGGTTGGAGCACCGTGCCGCGTCGGTGCGTCTGATCGCACCGCCCACGTCCAAGCCCGGCGCTACGCGCTTCGAGGTGCGCGTTCCCGGCGCCGATGCCAACCCGTACTTCGTCATGGCAGCGGTCCTGGCGCTGGGCTGGCGCGGCGTCGAGCGGAAGCTCGACATCCCGATCCCGCCGCTAGGCAAGGACCAGGACGTGGGAGGCGCCGGCGATCAGGGCGTGCGCCTAGCGCGGAGTCTACGCGAGGCCACCGAGAGGTTCATGCGCAAGGATAGTATCGCGCGTGAGGTGTTTGGAGATGACTTCGTTGATCACTTCGGCGGCACCCGGGAGAATGAGCTCAGGCTCTGGGATGAGGCCGTTACGGATTGGGAGCTCAAGCGGTATGTCGAGACAGCGTGAGGTATACCCGGGGGGAAGGGTGCTCGCTCAAGTAGAAGAGACGAGTGTGTGTAGATGAGGGAAGAGATGGAAAGTTGTTATGTGCAACGCCCGTATGATGATTGCAACTAGAGATCTGTATGATATGCCATGGAGTAGGTAGGCCTCCCCATTCATGCTACCACGAAATGAACGCATCCCTTCCCATGTCATTCAGATCATACATAACACACAAACGAAAGGAATATATTTACTAGGGGGGGGCTAGTGGGCCATCTGTAGCTACCCGTATTTCTATCTACCGATTCATATATATATTTACAGGGAGTACCGGAATCCCAGGTTGTCGATCTCAGTCTGATCGTGCATTCCCGCCTCCATGGCTACCTTCTCATCCGCCGGACCAAGCGCGTCGCGTGCCTTGTTGACACGCCACATGTACACGTACAGCGTGATGATCGAGAGAAGCTTGACCGAGTATCCTACTAGCATCGCGATGTACGCGCTGGAGTAGTACGCTATAATGAACGGGTCGTGACGTTAGAAAACACGGAGTGGTCTTTCTTCGGCGATGATACGGGCATGCGTTTGTTTCCCAATGTTTAAAGGAAAGCAGGAGAGAAAGGTGAAGGGTTAGAGGGAGACGGAAAAGGCTCACGCGCTTCGCTATCGAGGAATGTCTGCGGCCCGATGATATTACCAACGCAATATCCGGTGAAGAGAATCGCCGCTGTGAGCTGCTTCTTGGTCGAGCCCGCGACGTTGGACGAGATCATGGTCAGGGACATGCTGAAGCCCAGGCCTTGGAAATAGCAAAGCCAGAGGGCGACTAGGCGACCGCACTAGACACCCCATCCGGTATACTCAGTCTCACGGGTAATGGGCGGTTGGGAAGCAAGGGTGCTAACGTACCTTGTTGTCATTCGGCAGTCTCACGAGAAGCGCAGCCCCGAGGATGCAGATGCTGTTTGCGATGATCATGGTCGGACACCGCGAACCGCGCGGCCACCTCGTGCAGACCCAGCCACCGATGATCAGGGCGAGGAATTGTACGGCGCCCCCGGGAATCTGCATGTATTGTGTACCAAGCTGGTCGAAGCCAAAGGTGCCGATGATGATGCTGGAGAAGCTAGTCAGGGCCGAGTTGGGGATCTGGGCACCGGTAGCCATCACGAATAAGATCCAGGTCTTGGGATCCTTGACGCACTGGATCGCCTGATATTTTCGGAAGTGGTGGTTCTTGACTCCTTGCCTGTTCCGAGAGACCTAAGATCTAGGGTGTTAAAGAGTCTGGCCTAGATGCTTTCTCCATCGAGTACGTGTCATGATTCGGAGACTCGATGAAGCACCGATTCTCTCTAGAGCTAGGAACCAGAAGGGGGGGGGGGGGGGGGGGGGGGGGTGGGTTTGAAGTCTCGAAGAGATGGCTTACGCGTTCTATCGCGATTGTGCGCTCTTTCAACGTCAGGAAACGGGCCGTGGCGGGAATATCAGGCAAAAAGATCAGACTGATAATGCCTTGAAGCAAGCTGGCCGCCCCGAATATGATGAACACATACATCCAACGGGGCAGTCCCGTAGTAATATGGCCCACGGCGTAGCCGATAACTAAAATAGTGAATCTCAGCCAAATGCGCAAGTAAGAGTCTTTCAAGAGTTCTTGAGAGCGCTGAACCCTCCTTCACGATATTAGAACCGCATTATAAGCTGGATAGTATAGACTATTCTCTAGAATAGTGGTATAGAGATAATGAATGATGCTAATAGTGACTTACGACCACCAAACATCGTCGCAAGGCCGTTGGTACAGTAGTAGGCCTCGAGGCGCAAGGGCTGCTCGGCATTGGTATACCAAACTGACATGATCAAGACAAATCCGGGATTCACTGTAGCCTATTCAAAACGACTTAGTTACATTTTATTACGATAATCAGGCGCTGCGAAGGATTATCGATGGGACTTGGGTTGCAGGGCAGACAAGGAGTACCAGAATGTCGAGTCCTGTTTAGAAAAAGACAAAGAAACCACATCTCTAGATTTACAAGCTTTGGAAATATACAAGAGACGCCTGACATGTACTGACCTCAGCAAACCCAAGAAGAAATCGATTGGTCGCGATGCCGGCAAACGACGTACATGCCGGCGTAGTCATTAGTATTATGCCCCATACAATCGTGGTGATAGAGACGAAGCGGCCAAGGGGAAGTCTCTGTAGTAGATATGCGCTAGGGAACTGCGAGATTAAGTACCCAAAGTAGAATATCGAGCCTTGCGCGTCCCATAAGTCAGTGGAAGTCGTGTAGGTATAAGAGATGTTGGGGGAGGGGAGGGGGTTGCGTCCTGAGATACATACCAAGCCATGAGTAGTCTTGTCCTTGGAGATTTGTTCCTTGCTTTAAGCCGTAGACACTAGCGAAATTGATGGTGTTCTTGTCGAGGTACTGAAGCATATATATCACGAACAGAATTGGGACGACACGAAGGTCGATCTTGCGGATAACTTTCCTAATCTCATCTTCGCTAGTTTCTAGCCCTTGGACCCCTTTGAATATTTGATAGTTGTCGTCCAGATCCCGAGTCGATGTGATATTCTCAGACGAGCCAACGGGAGTACCCTCCGTCACGGGGTGGATTGGATCACTCGTGTCCGTCTTTGACATGTTGACCCTGCTTGCTGCTCAAGTTGTTCCCGTTAAATTAAGAAATAAGTATCAAGAGACGAATATGGGTGATATATGAGGGAAAGGCTTTTCAGCTAGCAAGTCCTAGGTGCAGCAATATAAATTTCCCTCTGTCAATCTCCATCGTGCTTCATAAACCGCACTACCAAGGATCACATCCACATCCACTTATCAAGCAATGACCAAGGGTTATCTGCATCTCAGTCTACATGGGCAAACAGGATCAGTTCGGAGGCCGGTAGTTTGTTTTACGAGCCATAATAGTCCAGAAGTCCAGACAAGGGAGCTCCCAGACGGACCGAGAACTCGTGGAGCGCTCTGCATAGTTTCATACATATGCAGGCGATTTGGATAGATATCGGGCTAGATCGATCAAGCGCAGGCGGGGGGGCATAGACGCTCAAGCCAACGAGATGGAGGCTTTGAGATGGCATCATCGAAACTCATGTTGAGGTGATCGAAGATTTGGTAAGGTTACTTATATACCTAGGTACGTACTTCGTAGCTGAGCACCCCTAAAGAATGCGGGGCTTCCAGGCGTCACAGGGGATCACGAACTCCGCTGGGGCTCTCTGTCGGTCGTGCTGATAATGGAGTCTTACGGGGATAAGGTACCGAGTTTTCTTGGCCGATCAGATTTGTCCATGAGGAGAGTATATATGTAGGGTAGATGCGGTGTTGTAAGAAGTAGAAGTACAAGTATATATATGTGCTACATAATTATTGATTCTATCAATCAGGATGCCGTCAAAAACATCAACACAGCCATAACAGCTAATTATATACACTTTATAATATTATTATTCTATTTTAATGATGTCCTTCTCATACGTTCGCCAAGGGAATCGACTCTATGTACCTAGGTATAGTTTGGGAGTCCCTCGTTATATAGGTAGGTATTAATCATTGGGCCTCTGAGCATCATTACATTCAGACATCTTAACTACTCAAGTTAGGTCCTTTCTTAAGTAAGTTTCAAGAAGCTTATCGAGCCAAGGTATTTCAGAGGTAACACGAGGATTCATACCCATTATCATACTTTGAGGCTTGCATATCGCTGCCAACCCCGCTTGATAGGTACATGGATGCCCACGCTTATTAGGGAACCGAATTTCTCTCTGTTTACTGCCTAGGGAACGCGATTATGGAAGTAGTAATATAGAGGAATGATGGCATCAGACTCGAAAACCATAGTTTACCCAAACGCTTCTTTGAGGGAGATCAACCCGAGAGTCAAAATCCAACCGCCGCTTTCGAGGCGTGGTCGTGGCCCTGGCCTTATACTTCTAGTTGAATCTACGCTTGATCTTCGAAAACATGAGAAGACTCTAGATCCACCGCCTCTGCAGAAATGGGCCGAGGAAAGCTTTGCAGTTGCCCAGATTACGATCTCGGAGTCCCAAGATGTGCTGGGCTGTGATCTTGCCTTAGCAGTCTCGGAACTTACTCGGTTAGAATCCTGCACTCAGATGGCGAGGATCGGTCTCATCGGTGAGCGCGCGATATATCGACCTAAGCCCAAGGGAAAGGCTAGCTAATGCTTTCATTTGATAGTTTATCAGCCTGACGTGGGATCAACGGTGTGGGATGAAATTAACAACTTCAACGAGTCCTGTGCCGTAATCTGCTACGGTGTATTGCCGGCAACTGCTAATATTACTAAGTCTCAATTGCTTTCCCATGTTCCCGGGGTTGAAGGTGATGAAAAGAACAAATATCCAAACGTCAAGTATCATTACTATGCCCATGCAAAGCCTTGCTTCGCTATCCCGGCTCATGGAGATTACCACGCCGGTTCAGCCTCTGTCGCCCACACCCGAACCCTATCCTTTTTGAAACCGCTCGTTGGCGGACCATATTTCGACCTGGACAAGATCTGGGACGAGCATACCTATTGGGAATTCCAAGCACGATCCGTAGAAGAGACCATGGCTACGATGGTGGAAGAACCCTACGTTAACCATATACCTACAATGACCGGCGGCATTGGGAGAAAACTTTTGACGGAGTTCTACGCAAATCATTTCATCCATAGCAACCCACCGGACACGGAACTCGAACCTGTAAGTCGAACTTTGGGCATCGACCGTGTAGTTGATGAGTTCCTCTTCAAATTAACTCACGATCGTGTGATTCCCTGGCTGTAAGTTTCCACCGTGCTTGTCTACCGCACCATCACCTTGAGTGTTATATGCAGCTAAAGGCAGTGAGTGCTCAGGCTTCCGGGCGTCCCACCTACCGGGAAGTACGTCAGTGTTCCTTTCACAAGTGTGGTCAACATACGCGGGGACCGCCTTTACCACGAACATGTCAGTTGGGACCAGGCCACATTGCTTCGACAGTTGGGTCTGCTTCCAGACTATCTCCCATTCCCGTACCCCGTCGCTGGAGACCAGGAAACAAGCTACGAATATCGCGTTCCTGTTGCCGGGGTCGAGAGCGCACGTAAACTTGCCGACGAGAGTTCGGTCGAGTCAAATATGATGCTTCAGTATACATATAGGGAGACAATGAAGACCTCTCTATGATAGTGATCTAGCTCAAAGTCTGCATCATCTATATGTAAACACAACAGCAATAGGTAGTGGTAAATTGGATCATGTTTTTCCCCCCTCCGTCTCTCTTCCTTGTCCAAGGCGAAGATAACAAAGATTGCTAATGTTGTTTTACTCAATACCGGACACGGAATACAGCCGACCCCTATGATTGATGCTATTTTCCTTTACTTTACTTACAGTACATACTACCTGGATAAGATTAGTACGAGGTGTGTACTGTGTACGGAGTAGGTAGGTATGTGCCGTCTGTAAATTCAGCAGATTGGATTGAATTTTTAGCGGCTCTAGAATGGGTCCTTTTACACGTGGATACGCTGATACGGCCCGTGCCCTGGCACAGGTAGCGTACATACAAATCCGTACAAATCCGTATATGTATGTATGTATGTATGTACCTAGTACTCTGTCGGGGTTTAGAAAAGACGAATGCCAAGCTGATCCCCAGGTTTCAAGATCAAGCTCCAACGTCAGAGGCGATGTCCGTCTCGTTTCAACGTTTCTCTGCGTGCTAATATGTAAGCTTTCCTGAGAGGGAAACATCCATATTCTTCAGACGTTTTGTACATAATTCATCCCAATTTAGACTTCGCATTCTGAACTTTTTCTTCCAAAACGTCAATTTCTTTTTCGATTTTGTGCATTTTCACCGGTACCAGGCCGTCGTAATTATACTCACGAGAACCTTTCCCTAACTATTTATGACCTCAATCCGTATCAATGAGACTAATTTGAACGGCACACCATCGAAAAGACGGCTTAATACCTCAATTGCCCGCTCGAGGGTTTGAACACGATGGACTCCAGCAAGGAGGCACTGCTGAGTCTACAGGAGTGGGAAGAATACCGGCGCTCGTACGACGCCCGTGACTCGACCGACCTCGACTCTGACCTCGATGCAACCGAATTCCTGCAGTCCGACCCTCTCACGTCCTCTTCCAAACCGCCCGTCGCCTCCCAGACACAACCCCGGGACCGCTGGCTGCGAAAACCATGTGGATGCCTCACGGGTCGCTCGATCAAGTGCATCCTCGGCTGCCTGGGCGTCGTCGCCCTCGTGTGGATCGCCCTCGGCGCCGGCGGCTTCTTCGCCTTCAAGAAATTCAAAGAGAGCCCCCCAGACGGCCTGTCGCCACCTTGGTACCCGACACCGAAGGGCGGCTCCGCGCGCGGCTGGGCCGACAGCTATCGCAAGGCTAGCGAGATGGTCGCCAGGATGACACTACCGGAGAAGGTGAACGTGACGACGGGAACCGGGTGGCAAATGGGTCCCGCCGTCGGCAACACGGGTCCTGCGGTTAATGTGGGATTCCCGGCCCTGGCGCTTCAGGACGGCCCGCTGGGTATTAGGTTTGCGGACAATTCTACAGCATTCCCGGCGGGCGTGACGGTCGGCGCGACGTGGAACAAGGAATTGATGTATCAGTGGGGCAACGCGCACGCCGTAGAAGCCCGCAAGAAAGGCGTAAACGGCATCTTGGGACCCTGCATCGGGCCGTTGGGTCGTATGCCGGCAGGGGGCCGGAACTGGGAAGGGTTTGGAGCCGATCCATATCTACAAGGTATCGCAGCTGCCGAGTCTATTAAGGGAATGCAAGACGAGGGTGTAATGGCAACCATCAAGCACCTCGTCGCCAACGAACAGGAACACTTCCGCCAGTCGTGGGAGTGGGGCCTTCCGAACGCTCTGAGCAGCAATATTGACGATCGGACGATGCATGAGCTGTACATGTGGCCGTTTGGTGACGCGGTTAAGGCCGGTGTGGCGAGCGTTATGTGCAGCTATAATATGATTAATAATTCGTACGCCTGTGGCAACTCCAAATTGCTCAATGGGCTGCTGAGGGACGAATTGGGCTTCCAGGGCTTCGTCATGAGCGACTGGCTCGCGCAGAGGAGTGGAGTGGCAAGCACGTTGGCAGGTCTAGATATGACGATGCCCGGCGATGGGCTCTTCTGGGCAGACGGCAAGTCTCTCTGGGGTCCTGAGCTTACGCGATCCATTCTCAACGGTTCTGTGCCGCTCGACAGGTTGAACGACATGGTCACCCGCATCGTCGCGGCGTGGTATCAGCTCGGCCAAGACGACGAGACCAAGTTCGATCGCAAAGGTCCTAATTTTTCATCATGGACTGACGAGGAGGAGGGCGTCTTTGCTCCGGGCAGCCCTACGGAACAGGAAAGAACCAAGGTCAACGAGTTCGTCAATGTGATGGATGACCATGCGTCGATCGCGCGGCAAATCGCAGCCGAAGGCACTGTGCTTCTGAAAAACGAAGGCCTGCTGCCCATCGGTCATACCGGTAATACCCTCCTCAACGCGACAAGACGGGATCAAGACCCGTTGAAGGTCGCCATATTTGGAGAAGACGCTGGCCCCGGAGACGGGCCAAATGCATGCCCAGATCGCGGCTGTAACCAGGGTACCCTTGCCTCAGGCTGGGGGTCTGGCTCTGTCGATTTCCCCTATCTAATCACTCCGGCTGAGGCTTTGAGCAAAGGCTGGGACAACCAACACGTAAATGTCTCGACGTTTTTGACAAATAACCCGCCATTCGCAAAGCAGCCCGAGATTCTGCAGGGCGCTGATATATGTGTTGTGTTTGCAAACTCAGACTCGGGCGAGGGTTACCAGGCTTGGGAGTCTGTAAGGGGTGATCGACCGGATCTTTCGTTACAGAAGGGCACCGACGATTTAATTGTCGAGGTCGCGCTCGGATGTGGTGGCGGCGACGGGAAGGTGCTTGTTGTTATTCACACGGTTGGTCCCGTTGTACTGGAGAAATGGATTGACATGCCCAGCGTCAAGGCCGTGCTTCTTGCAAATTTGCCCGGCCAGGAGAGCGGTAATGCACTTGCGGATGTGATCTTTGGTGATGTGAATCCCAGCGGAAAGCTACCTTGGACTATTGGGAAGTCTCTGGATGATTACGGCGAAGGAGCCAAGATTATGTACTTACCAAACGGCATTGTGCCACAGCAAGACTTCAAAGAGGGACTGTATGTCGACTACCGCCACTTCGATAAGTACGGCATAGATCCGCGATTCGAATTCGGCTTCGGCCTGAGCTATACCACCTTCAAGTTTTCCGACCTTGCCGTCCACGAACTCAAGGCCAAGAGCGCGCTTCCCGCGCCGAGGCCTAGAGATTTCGCAGTCCCGCCCGAGTATGACACCAGTATCCCCGATGAAGACGAGGTGCTCTTCCCCGACGGCTTCCGCAAGCTCGACAAATATGTCTACCCGTATCTAGACAAGATTGATGACATAGTTACACATCCATACCCCTATCCCGACGGTTACGATATTAAGCAGCCTCTCTCCGGGGCTGGGGGCGACGAGGGCGGAAATCCCGACCTATGGGAGACTTATGTCAGAGTCTCAGTAAACATCACGAACACGGGGGCTAAACCAGGCAAGGTCGTTCCGCAATTGTATCTGGGCTACCCCCAGGGTACCTCGACAATTGACTTCCCTATAAAGGTGCTACGTGGATTCGACAAGCTATTGCTGGAGAAAGGCGAGACTAAGACTGTCACGTTCAACCTGACGAGAAGAGACTTGAGCTTCTGGGACGTCCACGCCCAGAACTGGGCTATGGTTGTGGAGGGACAGTACGATTTCATGGTTGGACAGAGTTCGAGAGATATACAGATCTCTGGGACTTGGTAAGATATTCACAGAAGGGGGAGTGTTGGTGTAAAGGCAGTGATATATATGTGATACAACGGAAAAAGAAAGGGGAGCTATTGGATACCGTTCCGCATATTCATATCATGATATCAGGCAAAGGGAGTAGGCGCTAGTTGGGAATTGATCAAACGCATGGTTTCTACTATCATGTGCATAGATTCTTTGAAGGAAATACATCGCAGATACCTGAGAACAAGATTCAAGTTTCTCATGCTTGTCCACTCACGCCCGTCCTAATTAAAATAGAAACCCCGAAAATGTGGAATAGGATGCTACGCCGAGTCCGAAGCCTGCCTTTCACGTATCAATGTAACCGACTTAACCCACTCGTGGCCCCGACCGGTATATTACCGATTCGTCGCCGACGGACGCATTTGCTATTGACATCCCCAGCGCGAGCCAACTTGACGGCGGCAAGACCTCAGCACAACCGTCGATACAGGTAGTGTCGGCCGCTAAGGGGTCGGGGCGCCAGCCGGGGTCCTTGCAAGGGAAACCGTGCGGGTACACTTCCTGGTGGATGTCGAAGCAGGACAGGAAGCCGAACCAGTTGTAGAGCACGTCGGCTGCGTTTTCACGTGCTGTTAGCGAAGGTAGGCCGAACGGCAGAGAACAGGTGGGTTGGACGAAGGCTTGGGATTTCGAAGGAAGGAAACCTGGGGGGCATGGGGGATTAGGAGCGAGGGTGATACGAACTTAGGTTGATATCGCTGATATTTGTCGTCCCGTCTTCCTTCTCGCACGTGCATGTGAAGGTGTTCCAGCGGGAAGTGATCACGCAATCAGAGCATGTCTGCCGGAATTCGCCACTGCAGGGGCATAGTTATTCTTCAATATTCATTCATTACCAAGCCGCGGGTGTACAAGGGGAGGGGCGGGGGACAGCCTGTCTGTTGGAGAAAGGTCTTTCTCCAACTAGGTAGTTGAGACGAACCTCCTAGCTGTCATCTATCTAGATGATATACCTATATAGGCGTCCTTGCGAGACGGAACGAAAGGACATAGGAGACGAGACTTACTACTTCTGCGCCGTCAGGACACCGTCGACGTTGGCGATACACAAGTCCAGCGAGAGGGACGTCTCGAACATCCAGTTGCAGACGTGATCGTTGCAGTACGTCTGAGCGTTCCCATCGTTGTACTCCCAATTCATCTGGCAGCCACCGGTTAGGAAGCCTTGGCTGCTCGCCTGTACAGCCAGAAGGACCCAGACAGCGAGGTATCTGGCGAGCTTGGTGGAGAGAACGCCCATGGTGGCTAGGCTCCGTTATATTACGTGTATGTCAATGTAGATGACGGAGTTCCAAACAGATGCAAGAGGAAACGTTTCTGTTGTTGATTATATTGAATCGCTGTAGATGTAGGTATTTGAACGAGTACTATCCCTGGAGAAGACTTTCCCAATGGCCCGACATGAATTTCCAGATGGGATGATATTAGCTTATGGGCAGTGCTAGTTTAGATTGGCCTTTGGGATCAAGGCACCTATCAATGTAGGTTATCCGAAGCGGTTGAGGTTACAGTGATAAGATAGTAAAGTCTTTCATTATGCTCAAATCTTTTCTGCGGTCTGCTTTCATCTTCCTCTTATTATATGCCGGGCTTATTGGGTAATGATCTTTATCGAAACATGCAAACTTGGATAACATCTGGTCATTGCAAAGTTTGCTCTATGAAAACAAATACCCTATGTTACCGCCATGTTGCTAGCTTACTTACTATCTAAGTACATAGTCCATGCACACGACCTATGGTATTACAATAATCTATGTTAATTCATTCAAGTATCATCAAATCCACCGACTATCTACGTTGCAAAGGGTATTGTAGCTCTTTCAGGCGGAATCTTATAGGTAGTTCTAAGTACGAAATTGCCTGCCCCTGAATGCCTAGAGACGCCATCTCGGCCGTGACATGTGAAGTCCCGATGTAGGGTGAAAAGGTCGTCAAGAGGAGGCATAAAACACAAGATTTATTATCATACATTCTCTATTATAGCCGTCTATATCAATCCAGCGAGCTATACCCTATGGCCTCATGACAAGCGGACGTACTTTTGGAGGTAAGGCTTCACCAAGTGTTCATTGTCTGAAGTCGAAGAAAGCTATGGCAAGTCCTCGTAGTAATTTGTAAGGCCAATCCACTAATCCACAAAACATCATTTGTCATGTCCTAGGGTTGAACCTCTAGTACCACTTGAATACCGATATTCCACAGCATTTGTGGACAGTCCTGAGGGTGCACCTTTTCTTAATTAGCATGACGTGAGTGGTGTAATCCCTTCCGTAGGCCGAGGCGCTGACAGTCACGATCGAATTCTGCTTGGTTAACAGGTAGGTGAGGAGGATCGAATTTCTCGACCACGCGACGCTGAGAGTGCGTATTTTGCTGAGAGGGTGTCTCTTGATCCGCTAGATTCTTTGGCGCAGTACCATCCATCGCTAATTTGCCAGTAGTGGTAATCGATTTGCTGGAGGCGTCTGTTGAAGCTAGTTCCGTCGAAGACATCTCGCTTGTTGGCTTCATAGAATCTAATTTCTGTTAGCGAAAAGATTATCAACTTCGGGAACGGGACCGACCTACTTGTGGGTTCTTTGCCTTGAGACATGATTTCGGGTTTCATGCTGATGTAGTTTGTGCTGTCTATGTAATACTTTATTTAGGTAGCATATGCTTTCCTGCAAACTTCCAAGAATAGAGAGAGGATAGAGGTACCTCTTAACAGTAGTTATTTTTAGATAGTGGGAAGGCACATGATCTCTGATAGCAAACTGAATACAGAAATAAAGGACGGCATTAAAGGTAATGTTGTGGTAGATACATAGATCAAACTTTGAAGTGCTTGGTATTGCAGCGAATTCAGCACGACAATCCCGATTTGTCTTTCGGGAACATTGGTGTTACAATACTTGGTCAAATCTTATTTACACAGTTCTCTCCATATTCCTCTCATTCTTGCCATTCTTCTCATGCTTCTTGTTTCTCGCTGATTTTCAACCTGCCCCCTGTTTCTGAGCTGCTCAGTATCACATACTGCAATGGTAGTTCTCGCATGGAATTGCCGTTGTCAATAGCAAATGAAGTTATTTACTCGCTTCCCAACTGCCGCAGGAAACCCCCCCCTCGAAAATATGCTTGATTCCTTCTGCAGCCAGTGCTCTGATTGAAGAAATGGAATCCGATGGTTGGGCACCGAAGAAAGCAGTACATCATAGCAAGCACCCATGGATGTGTGCCTGGTTCGGAGGCATGCAGGAAGAATCCATCCTTGTCCAACCAATGGCCACAAGAGCATGGTACAATATCCCTCTTCGGAAACTTGAAATACCGTTTTCTGCAGGCCATCTGCAGCTGAAAAAGCTTGTTTCTTCCAATTGAGTACGCCGGATGATCAGGATCTGCTCGACGTAGTGCCCACGACATCATCCTACCACCCAGTCAAGAGACGTGGGTCGGGCTGATTTATTAGGTAGTAGTCTCGACCGTAACGAAGGGTATCCAAACCATGGAAATAGGCAGCTCGACGCGCATCGAACTTTGGGTAGGAGTCCGACTCCTTCGCCTAGAGTGCAGGTATGGACACACAGGACTGAACTATGTAAAAATGCATTGAAATCGAAGGAGCTCGTCGCCGTCGGGGACAAAAGGTCTGGCTTGAGGGGCTTTCGTCGTCCTGTATAAGTCTAATGGTACTATCATCGAGATCACGGCCGCTAACCAAGAGCCTAGTGGCTATCATACGCACCGAATCCGTTCTTGTTTGAACGCCATCACACCCGCCTTACACATGAGAGAAGAAGACGTCCAGAAAAACGTGCTCGGGCGCTCCCGAGTTCCGAGATTGAAAGTGCTGCGGGATGGAATATGCCAGGTAGGGTGCGACTCTGCGAAGACTCTACTAGACCTCAGCTGGACAAGCTATGTCTTGAAAAGCCGCACCCATCCCAATTGGAAGAAGCCCAGATTAATATAATCCCCAAGTATCATGCAGCTGACGTTGGCCGACCCGAGAATACATATCCGGATGTTGAGTTAGAGCGGCATATGAGGCTGAAGACTCGGTGATTTGTCCAGGGTCTCGATGCATTAGGGTGTCGATCATTGGTAATTCATGCCCGGGAGTTTCCAGCTTCACGCGCTGCATCGGGCGGACTCGGCTGAGATTCTCGCCCTCCATTACGGCTCCCGGTTGTCGACATGAGGGCACGAGGATGTGAGGGTGTGTGCAGTGTGCAGTGTGCAGTGTGCAGGCCAACGGGTGGGTAGAGCGAGTCGAGTAGTCAACTGCGGAAGTGTATATGAGGTAGGATTCGTTGTGCCTCGTTTGATCTTCATTGCATTACTTACTTATCTTCTCCCATGTGCAACTCGCCGCTTGCCGGACAATAAGGGGACTTGGCGAAGATGGCATTTCTCCCATAAGCATTTAGATGCTTTGTACATCTGTAGATTACAAGATATAGGCTCGCAAGGACTTGCCTGATAAAGCTTATAGCTTCCACAATGATTCGAGACAGCGTCACGCAGGGAGCCGTCAACCCCACACGTACTATACCTACATACATACCTAACTTGCATACATACTCGCACGAAGTCATGGATGTACGTATGTAGTATGTAGGGTTTAGTATGTACTTCGTCCGGACGGGAGTCCCATACCCAGATACCCCACCGAAATAGAATGTTATCCAGGACAGGCAACATGCTTGGCTTGGCAAGGAGGACGCTTGGTGCTTGGCCTGGTTCCGGCGGAGTATCACAAATCTTAGCCAGCGCTAGCAGCTGTATCCTGCCTATCACATCGGCTCATAGCCTGTCTAAGACCTACTGTATTCTCGGTTCGCATGTGTGACCTAGGTATGCCGGTATGCTTCTCCGACTTTCCACTTTGCGGCTTACATTAAATACCTAGGTGGAGATCCAAGACGGGATCGGTCCAACTGCTACGTACAAGATACCGGGTAAGCGGTGTTAATGGCATATACTCGTACATACAAATAATTTCGCACTTAAAGCTGTAAAAGCCATACCTCCCTACATGTTTCCGTGCATTAACATTCTCCATGACTTCTTATCACCCTTTACGACCCCTCTCGCCTGACGAGTTGCTCAAGGCTCGGGACGTCGTCATCAAAGAGCACGGCGGTGATGGCATTGCCCTCTGGTTTCGATCAGGTTACCTCGATGAACCAAGCAAGGCCGATCTCACTCGCTTTCTGGTTGCAGAGCATGAGGGACGCTCGCCCGAGGTCCTCCCGCCGAGGCGGGCCAAGTTTTTGTATGATGTGATCAAAGATGGCAAATTCCAACTCACGGAGACTATTGTCGATGTTGGGGCGAGTGCTGTTCAAAGCACCAAGACTTTTCCTGCGCACTGCCAGACCAGTTATACGGCGCAGGAGTTTGCCATATTTCACGATGCATGCGTCAACTCGGACATGTTCAAGGCTGCTTTGGACGAGTTTATCCTACCAGAAAACTTTACCATCACGATAGATCCGTGGCCATATGGTGGCCTCGACCCGGATGAAGACATACCACGAACCCTGCAAGGCCTAGTGTATGCCCGTGATGCGTCCAAGAACAACTTGGATTCCAATCATTATTCTTACCCAGTGCCTATCATTCCGGTGATGGATGTCGCCTCCCGAAAGCTAGTCAGAATCGATCGTCTAGCTACGGGTGGCATTGGCGACAGTCTTTACGCCGAATCACGTATAGGCAAGCCCAAAAAGCTCTTCGAGCACAGCAAGCCTGCAGAATATGTTCCGGAATTGCTGGACCGGCCTCTTCGCACCGATCTCAAGCCCATTAATGTGACCCAACCAGAGGGTGCATCTTTCAAGGTACATGCTGACAATTTGGTCGAGTGGCAAAAGTGGCGTTTCCGCGTGGGGTTCACACCCCGCGAGGGTGCCGTCCTTCACGACGTATGCTACGAGAACCGTCCGGTCCTGTACCGCCTGTCCTTCTCCGAGATGACGGTCCCATATGGCGACCCTCGTCCGACGTATCAACGTAAGCAGGCCTTTGACTTTGGCGACGGCGGCATGGGACGTGCCGCCAATAACCTCAAGCTGGGATGCGACTGTCTGGGCGCGATACACTATTTCGATGCCGTGCTGACGGACACCGAGGGTAAGCCGGATGTAGCACGGAACGTCATGTGCCTGCATGAGCAGGACAACGGCATAGGCTGGAAGCACACAAATTTCCGCACAAACCGTGCTGTGGTCACGCGGCTGCGGGAGCTGGTCGTACAGTTCGTGGCCACGCTCGCCAACTACGAGTACGTGTTCGCGTACAAACTGGACACAGCAGGCGGCATAACAGTGGAGACGCGTGCTACGGGCATCGTGAGCGTCGTGGCCATCGACGAGGGCAAGGTGTCGAACTACGGCAACGTGGTGTCGCCCGGGGCGCTGGCGCAAAACCACCAGCACATCTTCGCGGTGCGCATCGACCCGAGCATCGACTCGTACGCCGAAGGCGACACGACGGTGGTGCTCGAGGAGAGCCACGGCGTGCCGATGAACCCCGAGACGAACCCGCACGGCAACGGCTACGAGGTTCGTCGTCAACGCGTCGAGCGCGCCGGTTTCGCCGATGCCGAGCCCAGGCTCAACCGCATCGTGAAGATGGAGAACGTCCGCAGGAAGAACCCTGTCAGCGGCAAGAATGTCGGGTATAAATTCACGCCCTACGCCACGCAGCTGATGCTCGCCGACGACGACAGCGTGCAGGCGGCGCGCGCCCCGTACGCGAAGCACCACCTCTGGTTCACGGGGTACCGCGACGGAGAGCTCTGGGCAGCGGGCGAGTTCACGAATCAGAGTAAGAGAGAGGAGGGTGGCGTCAAGCATATGGTCGCCAGGGGCGACTGGTTCGTCGAGGGACTCGACGAGGGAGTGAACGGGACCGATGGGGGTGAGGCACACGATCACGATGTCGCTCCGGGCGAAAAGGGACGAAAGAGTAGCCCTGTCGTCTGGAACGTCTTCGGCCTAACGCACAACCCGAGGGTCGAGGATTGGCCCGTGATGTAAGTATATGGGTAGCAGCATTGTTGGATATTGCTTGTCTGGGTTTGACTAACGGCTTTGATAGGCCGGTCGAGATCCATCAGTTCCACATCCGCCCGGCCGACTTCTTCACGAGTAACCCGGCGCTGGACATCCCGAGCAATAGGAACGAGAGCAGTGTGCTCGTGTCTTGCTGCGGCCAGAACCAATCTGATGGCAGCCTCCGCACCGACAGCGAGGGAGAGTCATGCCAACAGAACAACCCCGTCACGCACCTTCAGGGCGCGGGTCCCGACATCGACCCGAAGGAGGTCGCTAAGGACAAGAAGCGCTTATCAACTACCTTGACGAATATATTCAGTTGGAAAAAGGATTAAGCCTCACCTTTTGTCCCGAGACAGCGAACTGCCGCCTACTTAAGAACCACAGTACTGACGTTGGCAATTGGTGTTTTAGAATACATGGTCTCATCTACATTCGCTTCACGAGAAACGGTATTGACGAAGGACTGGACAATTTAGCCCCGAGGCTATCTATGGTTGGCGTTGGATATAGGATATCGCGTCTGCATTCACTTTATGAGAAACGAAACTGAAGAACCATCACGTGAAAAGACTTTCATTCGTTAGATATACGGCTGCATGTCCCTGGGGAATGGCATTCTAGCATTATGTAGATGTTCCTAATGATCTATACATTATATCATTCTGTTTTGAGGTTTTTTTTTTTTTTTATCCTTCCCCTTAAAGAGTTACTTGTTACGAAGCCTCTCTCTACTGATGAAAAGGGGCTATGTTATAAGTCGGGTGATATCGTGATGGTGATGTTTCTAGGCTAATCCAACACACATGTGTCCTATCCCATGAGGTGATGTTATTAGTTATCCAATTGATAGTCTAGAGCGTTTCTAGCAAGAACTATAATACGGAACCACCTAAGGCATCTCCATCTAGCTATTTATTTGCCTTGATATTCCAGACATACTTGGTTGATGACAAGAGACCACCAGGCGGGCGCCGGATAGAATGAATCATCGCTGCCATAATTCGAAGGATTATAGTAATATTCAAGCAGCAACTTCATCACGATGACAGCAGCGATATGGTGAAAGAAGTTTAAGTTTAAGAAACATTGCTTGACCGTTTCTTATAACATCTCAACAGTTGGCAATAATCGTAGTGTCTCATTTTACCTAACACTAATAATGTGTTAGTGGGGTTGAACTTATGTACGAGGGGACGGACCGAAGCTCTATAGTACATACAGCATGTATGTACATACAAGACATACAGGTAATGGAATCTTGTCTATGCTACCTATACATTCGCAGGAAATACACTAATATTATGTTAGGTATGTACTACTATACTCCGTGTGGATAGCTACCTTCCTACCCATTTTCTAGTTGATAGCAGGCCTTTAGGGGGTGTCATCAGTTATTAGTTTAACTTATCAATAGGTATGTTTGTACGTACATACACGCCGTACAGTACATACCAGAGACAATAGACAATGCTCCGACCTGCTCGGATTTAGTGGTTGTGACAAAAATGTGACCTATGTGACCTATACCTAATTCATTCAAACCCCGCACACACCTTACCCCTAGGCAGCCTGGCAGCTAGGCTAGATAGGTATGTACTAAGCTACTAATACGGTAAGCTACCCCACTATGTTCCACTCTGTTACCTTACAGCCGACTGCGTGCAAGGAAAGCTCCTCGGAGCTCACAATGAGCCTACATCATTGGTCTTTTTTCGCCTCCATGTCAGTCCATGTCAGCCCTGTTACTCATTCCCAGCCATTTCTTTCCTTCATTTGCGAATACCATCTTTTGTCGACGTGTGTATGCGTCCTCGCTTCTGCTCTACATAGAATAGAGTACCTTAGCTTTTCTGGTTTTCTACCTTTATCTGTTCATTATCAATCATCGCCATGAGCGGCCTTAAAGTTTTTCTTCAAAGGCTCTAGTGCCGATCTCCTAGGCACGAGAACGTCGATTACCTTTGTTATATATACTTGGGTGTTTATCACCTCCTACGAAACACGCCTTCCATTGCTACAGCAAGCGTTGGTTTGTTTCTGCTGCAATATACATACAATTCACCAATACCCCCATTAGGTACCTCCGCGACTGACTCGGAGTCTGCCACTGGTCTCACCGGCCGGGCGACCTCCAATTGAACCAAAGATGGTCCGCGCCGCAACTGTAGCTGCGGCTACCTCGTCCTCTATTCGCCCGGGCAGAGAACAGACCCGTTCCGGCTCGATAGGAAGTTTCCGTGCCGGCTCACCTTTGCCCACTCTTCCATCCAACCGAACGAAAACTTCGTCTTTACGTCGTCTATCTACACAGCATCACTACCATACGTTTCCGACACCACCACCCAAGTCAGCCGGTCGAAGGCCAGAATCTGACGCCGGATCTCCTGATTCTTTCACACACGACCACCATGGCCCGTCGACGCCCTTACCTGCCAAGCAACTGGCCCTTCTAGCCCTTCTCTCTCTGTCCGAACAGACGGCCCTCAATTCGATATCGCCCTACCTGCCCGAGATGATCGAGTCGTTTCCCGGCGTTACTCACGACCAGGTCGGCTTATACGTCGGCTTGCTAGCCTCGGCATTCGCGTTGGCCCAGCTTGCTACTAATCTGCTATGGGGTTACCTATCCGACAACGTTGGCCGAAAACCCGTTATGCTGTTAGGCACGTTGCTGTTGTGTTTTTGTTTTGCCGCCTTTGGGTTTTGCACGAGGTATACTCACGTTCTGATGGTTCATGTGGCTATGGGGCTGCTCAATGGCAACGCGGCTGTGGTCCCTACCTGCCTGGGGGAGCTGACGGATCGGAGTAACCAAAGTAAAGCGTTCACTTGGCTCCCTGTTGTGTACAGCTTAGGTAGCATCACCGGACCGGCATTGGGCGGACTTTTGGTGGGTAAGATGGCTAGAGACAACTACCCGTTTCTCGCGCCCAACATATTAGGTGCCTCGCTCCTAGCCTTGAGCGTAGTTGTGCTAGGTATCTGGTTTGACGAAACTTTGGAGGAGCAGATAGATATTCCCGGTTGGCCAGAGCGGCTGCCGTGGTGGCTACGCTGCTGTACGAGTCGAAACAAGGAAGGCTCTAAGCGCTCTTTTGCTTGTCCTCAAGGGAGAGATACGAATGGTGCAGTTGACGAGAGAGAGGATGACGAAACCGACACAATGGAAGAAAACGACCTACTGAGACCCATCGAAGACGAAGAAGATCCAAATGATACTAAAACGCCACCTGATCCCGTAACTTGGCGCCAGCTTCTGAACCGGACAACGGTCGTGCTTCTCATTACCCATCTAATATTCCAGTTGTCCAACAGCTCTTTCAATAGCTTATATCCTATATTTGCTTCGGGGAAAATACCTACGGGCCGAAATTTACATGCAGATGTGATTGGGGTTTCACTCTCCGTCGCTGGAATGTTCACTATCTTGTTCCAATTATTCCTCTTCCGACCTTTGAAGTCTCACCTGGGTAATGTTAGGTCCTACCGAGGCTCGCTCCTTGGGTTTGCAGTTACCATGGCGCTGATGCCATTCGTCGGATATGTGGATTCAAATCCTCCATTTGGCGTAGGCGATAGCAAAATTTGGCTCTACGTGGAAATCGGTGCCGTTCTACTTATCAAGAATGTTTGCGCTGTAGGTGGGCTGTCTAGTGTCATGCTGCTGGTAAGTTGCCATTCAAGTTATTTCTTTCGATGCAGTCGCTGATCTGTTCCAGATTACGAACTCGGCCCCAACTCATGCGAGTTTGGGCACTCTCAACGGCATCGCCCAGACGCTTTCGGCAGCTGGTCGGAGTGTAGGTCCCTTCCTTTCTGGAGGGCTCTTCACGGTTTCCACCCATGTACGGCCCAAGGGAGAGGCATTGGCATGGGGCCTATTCGCGGGAATTGCACTTGTCGGATGGCTGGGAAGTCATGCCATCCATGGCGAGGGCCTCGAAAGTACTGACGACGGATACGAGGAGGATGAGCATCATGAACACTCGAACAACGATCCGGCGTGATGGCACAACTCTCGAATTGAGATTTGGGAAACTCGATTGGCAGTTGAGCATCAATCAAGTATATTACTAGGTTATGGTTCCTTAGATTCCACTGCAATCATCAGGTGGAACTTCACGATATAAACATGAGGGCGTGGTTGGCGATAAATGAATTGCGGTCATCTTCCGTTCATGCATTGTCGCCACGTCAGCTATCCCGGTTCGACGAACCCGAGCTGAGGTCATCAGCATTACATGAATTAGCGAACTGGTTTATGTGAGGATGAATTATGAATAATGAGCGGTGGGAATACTATACATCGAAGACGAATCGAACATGATATCCATACAGGGCCAAAATTCAAACTTATGTTTAGTAACCGATACAGCGCACTCAAACTAACGATCCTTCAACCCGCAATGAACCGCGAATAATAGTCTATTAGGTCACAGATAGGCCTTGTTAAGATCGACACATCCTGCCGCCAATATAGTGTACCCGGTGATCGTCAACGGGGCGTCCATTGGGGATAACCACGGTACAGATTCTATCCCCTGTTTCCCAAATAACAGGGCCGACTCACCAACAAGTAAAAAGAGAAACGACGTGACGAATGAAGGTCTGAAAGTTTGTCATCAACTCTTAACGTGTTGTCCGTCCTGGCTGACAGCCTAACGTGTCTCGTCTAAAGACTCCGTCCTCGGGGCACTCCGTATGTTACATGTTACATGTTACGGCAATGCCGCAAGCTCAAGCTTACAGATGGGCATAGACGTCCTGAGCAAGAATGACCCGAAAAACTCGTGATATCTTTAGTAGTTCGTGTAAGAACTTGGCTACAGGGCTAGGGCGTGATGGATCTATCTTGGAGGATGTCGTCGATCGGGATGTTGAGCCTCAACGCTTAAACCAATCATATATTACGAGCATCTCAAAAGAACTCTAATTTATTATTATCGAATCATCATATTGTGGTTCTTTATTGGCTCACCCCGAGATCTTCTGTCCGTCGATCCAAAGCAACACACACACACACACACACATGTATATATATATATATAGAAACATCACCATGCTGAGCATAGTTGACAACAAATCGCCAAGGCTGGACGACCGGCTATGATTGATTCCGATGTACATAATCATCTCGATTTCCTAAACCGTACTCAATCTAGTACTAGTACGCCCTAGGGATCTTCAAAAACCCTGTGCGAAGATCTGGGTTTCCATAAAGAAACTGATATCAAGTCAAATACTGTAGAACGTACAAGGAGAAATACCCCTGTTGATTGGCTGAAAAGACGCAATCTATAAACTGTCTGTGCCATATAGGTGCTTTAATTAGGCGCGGGACTGCACAGTTCACGTACATAGATCCCGGCTCCCATATCCATGCCACCAATGCCTGTTTGCGCTCGAGTTATCATTGGTAGACTTTAACTACCAGCAGCAGCCGAATTGCGGCTAAACAGCCACTAAGACATAATAGGTACCTTGTCCCAGGTCCAGGCTGTTACCTAGTTACGTACTTGTACATATCTGGCATCATCAGCATCTTCCAAAACCACCTGATACCAGACGATACCCAGACGAGTCCACAGCATCATCATAATCAGTCTACTAGTAGTCGAAGACTATGACAGGAATTTCCCGTGATATCGGACATCCGCCTTACTAAGAATAGGTATCTTAGACTTGTCCGTTGAGATCACGATACCTACCTACCTACCACCTGTAAGCTCCCCCTTCGCCTGGGCGTCAGAGGCAGGCCCTTTAAGCTTCATAAATGCCGACAACAGTCTGATAAGTAAGAGATGACAAATGTTTCCAATTTTGTCGACTCTACCGGGGAACGTACAGTTCGGCAATCTGATTCGCCGCCTAATTTCAGCCTCAGTGATCGACTAGTAATATGCAGCAGGCCCCCCCCCCCCCCGGAGACAGTTACCAGATAGAACCAGATGGATTCTACCCATACAGCTTTTGAACCGTTCATCTGCGCCCAATGGTAGCAAATCGACCGAGGGTTATCCCGTCCCATGGTCGCATGATGCAAGGTATAGCGTGGGATGTCGGCTGGACAGTATGCGCCTATGTAAAGAGTTCATGGGCAAGTTGCTGTCATACTAGACCACATGGACCCGGCTCTCTGGGTCCAGCCATGACGTTTCTGCTGACGGCCGTCGATGAGGGTTATTGGTGAATCAGATTCTCAAGTGCGTCAAATTGGCATTCTAGAAGATCTTTCCTAACCCTATGCTACTGCTACCTACGCCACTAAAATCTTACCGGCGCCTCAGTAAGTAAGTAGGTACGTAGCCAGGCCAGGGAACTACCGGACTTAGGCGGCCTGGCCGATCTCCTCTCCTTGTAGTCGTTTTCGACCATTCGACGCTAAGGCTTTGGCGATATTTCCGCTCGTGAGCACCAGCTACAAACTCGTATGTTATTACTTGTTCATTTTTAGATGACTAGCTGTAGCAGTTTTCGGATTGGTTGGCAATATCTATCCTCTTGGAGACCAAGGTATGTATCTTGTTAGAATGACGAGATGCAGACGTTCATCTTAGACAAGTACGCGGCTCTTCAACCCCAGCAACTACATGGCGCCCCTCATGGCTGACTCGAGGCATCCATTTGGTAACGAACATCGTTACCACTGCAACGGATAGCTAGTCTGAGAAGGGAATGGCCATATGAAGTCCGCTCCGGTATGGCACCATTAAAGCTTGGTCTCAACTATCGTCAGCCTCAGCCACGGGTATGGATGAGCAGGGTCATAAGAATATCTACCTAGTTTCGAGTTAGGAGCCAGGTAAAATGTCTTCTCGAGCCTGGACCGGTCCGACGAACCGACATCCCTGCTCAGCCCTACGCGGTAACGACCTTTATATAAGCTCGGTGTCAGACGTGAATAGCTTCATAGCTTCCCAGCTCCCCAGAACTCAGTCACGGGGGCCGTCTCCCTAACGCCTTCCATAATACTCGTCGTCGATCATCTCCGAACGGTGTAATCTACACACCACGCAGTCGTGAGAGTCGTCATCACCTTCCTGAAGATAGCTGTTGACATCACGATCTCACCGAGGTGGCGCCCCTGATCAGATCATCTGAATTGGAAGACTGGCTTGGCTTCTTCTGTTCATTGGATCCCGCGTTATCAAGCTGTCACGGTGGCCCCCAAACCATGAGCGTTCGCTTGTCCTGGGAGGTAGGTATTTACAGATGATAATGCGGCTGGGGGCTGTTGATGGTTGTGGGCTTGGAGATATAACATCACCCATTCCCCCAGGTCTGAAAAAGTAGATATTCTCCAAGTCAAACTACTTTCCCCAAACCTATACGAAAGCTCTCAGTCTTGAGGGTACGGAACTCCCGATCATTACCAACGAAATAGACAACATGCTAAGTTCTATTTAGGCTATTATTACGGTATACGACTCACTGACGACGCGCCTCGACGGTGAATCCACTGTTTAGAAGACTCAACAGTTCCTTGAGAACGGTCGTACAAAACATCCATCGCCATGTCATCATCATCGCGGTCAAGCCGATCAGGGCGTAGTAGCAAGAAGGGAAGAGAAGTGCGTGGGTTTCAATTTGTAAATCCCTTCCATACCTCCATCTCGTCTAGCCCTATCACTCTAATACCACGCACCCCCTATACACGAAACACACACAGACACACACACACACACGGCCTTCCCATGTACCCAGACCATTTCTTGCACCTACCTTGACAACAACTAACGTAGCCCGCGGCGACCGCAGGCCTCAACGCAGCAGCTCATCGAGTCCCTGCGCACACACCGTGTCAACACGCTGACGGAGCTCTGTCGCATCGAGCGCGTCGCGGCGGCGTGCGAGGACGAGGAAGAGGCGCGCGCCTTTCAGGAGCCCATGACCTCGGCCTGGGACTACTACGTCAACAGCCACCAGTTCCTGACGGAGCTGCGGGGGCTCTCGCGCAACTACCCCATCTCGGGCGAGATGGTCGAGGCTGCGCAGCAGCTCGTGCGTAATGACCCCAACTCCAACCGCAGCTGGAACCTCGCGTGGTTGTGTCTGGTCAAAATACGGGACGAGTAAGCCCCCCTCCCTCCCTCCATCCATCCTCTTTTCCCCCCATTCCCCTTCCCTTTTTCTATCGAATACATACACTACGCTTCAGTTACACACGGCACTATCTGGCCCCTGATGCTGAATTGACCCTGCTTCCAGCGGCTTGGTCCCAGCCTATGCGCAAGCGGACGCCTGGCGCAGGGAGATGTGGGGTGGGCGCGACCCGACGCAGGAAGAGGCCGACCAGCTGGCCCAGTGCTTCGAGTGGGAGTGGACGCAGGCCGTGGAGAAGATGCTACGGCACTGGGCCGTCGCGCCTACGTGGTACTAAGGGTGGACGTCCTACCTACTGGCTTCTTCTATGAGTTATGAGGGTTTATGAATTACATCACCGTCGTTGTCATCATCATCATCATCACACGGCTTTTCTCGACATGTTCCTGGTTCGACACGGTACGCATACCGGTCCAGGTAGTTCTGGAAAAGGGGGGAAAGGGGGAAAAGGGACAGAGATGGGTAACTGATTGGTTGGGTGGTTATAAGGGTTCGGGGATATCACGAGTTCTTTCGCTTTTACGGTATTTTCCTACTTCTGTCTGTCTGCCTACCCTTTTTTTTGCATGGTCTGGAGTTTTTTTTTTTTTTTTTTCTGCTGTTTTCTTTCGCTTCTATCCCTGCTGGTATTTTTTGCATGCATGGTTTCATGGTTTTGGAGTCCCTCGCTTTGCATTTACGAGAATTTTCTCTCTTCCCTTCCCTTCCCTTGTTGTCAGTATGAATATTCATGTATGTATTTTTAGGCCAGACAGTTCCTGGCTGGTCTCCTCCCATTTTCTATAGATAGATATATACATCATTACCTGAGGCTGGATACCTTCTACTTATTAGCTTGCTACCTATCCGTCCTAAGTTCGCTCCCATCTTGGTTCTTACATACAGGGTTCTTTCGGCCCGTATACACAGGTGGCGATCCATAGAAAGAAGTCGTCCCAAAGTCTACCTAGTTCACTAGGGTCTTGGATATATATATATATATATATATCCATTCTCATCTGTCGATACTCCGTGGAGACACGCATATGCATGCACAGGGTCATAACCTTATTGATCATCCTACCTTACCTTCCAGATTATGGTCCAAGTATTAATTAGGAAGGCTTCTAGAAGGCCAAGACGGCACTAGCTGACGCCAGATCGCGTATGATAGATTCCTTCGTCGATACGGTCCCGTCCAATCAGAACTGAGGGTATGTATAGATCTATTTACCCCTGTTTATATACCCCTGCTAGCTCAGTCTCGGCGTCATTTTTCAGCTTCGTAAGATACATTAGGTAATCTAGATAGCTATTTAGATTGTGACATAACATGTTCACACAAGGGCGTAACCGCAGTAGACTAGGATAAGCATCAACGTGAAGCTAGTTCCGATATCTAAGTATTGTGAATTATTACGACGGTCCTTATCGAACGGGGTTTCAAAGTAGGTAGATGGATGCGAGCTAAGTAGCGACTAAGTTATACCTAGGCTGTGTGAGCATCAATACCTACACCTAATGGACCGATGGTGTTGCTACTGAAGAAGACATCATGAGGTATCTTGTGTACGTAGAAAACCACAATTGTTAGTCGATGATGACATTCATCACATAACCTATTCCGCACGATTCTTTACCGGCGGGCAACTACCATTCCACAGGCATCTAACTACCAAGAACAAAGAACCACATGCGTTCACCATATGTACCGAGCCTGAAACACTCGGCATTCTTTATCCCATTCCTCTCCTAACCCTCATCGCATAGGCACTGACTTTCCCAAATCCGTCACATCCCACTGCCTCCGTACCTCCCTACATCAGGAGATACGACTCAAGGTATCCAGACAGGCGAGCAGCGGATAGGCACCTGGTATCTAGCAACCTAATCAAGGCCGCTGATCGAGCACGCGGCAGGCGACCTGGACACGATAGACGTCGGCGTCCCAGGTCTCGCCGTCCTTGGCGTCCATGGCGGCCATGCAGAGGCAGCCGTGGACGTCGTCGACGTACCAGGCGATGCCGTTGGCGTAGAGCACGCCGCGGCGCTGCTTCCGGTTCTCGAAGAAGCCCGCCGAGCGCGCGAACTGCAGGTGCTGCGTCTTGAAGTACGCGAGCGCCGTCGCGTTGGCCGCCTCGAGGCTCCCGTACGCCCCCACCACCTGGCTGTCGTAGTTGCGCGCCGTGTACGGCGTCGTCGTCGTCGTCGTCGTCGTCGACGTGTTGCTGTCGTCTGCCGCATATGTTATCTCAGATTCCTGTCGCTCATACGTCACCACGTAGATCCGCGGGGTTGGGGGACTGGGCTGCGCGCGCGCGCGCTCGTGCGCCTTTTGCAGCGCGTTTGTGATTTCTGCAGGCCAGCCGTCGAGGTAGGCTTCTCCGTCTTGGGGTTGGACTTGGGCCATGCTTGCGTTTGAGTCGTTGGTACTAGTGACGATGACCGCGCTCCCAAAAAGTTGAGACATTAGTTTGGTGGCGTGCTCTTGGTTCTTGACGCTTTGCTCCTGATTGTGGTTTCCTTGATGTCCGTTGGCGTTGTTGACATGGGCGATGTTGCTTAGGGGACGTTGGGATGGTGGAGGTAAAGAGCTCTCTTCAGTCTTGAAAGTGAATCCTTGGTTGCGATTTATTTGGGGTCTAACGTTCTCGTGTTGCGATGGTGAGGCGTTGCTGGTACTTTGCTGAGATCCTAGTGCCATTCGCATGTCAGGGCGATCAACGGCTGACTGTGGGCGTCCTATGGGGTCTCTTTGGTAATTGTAGTGTTTTGGTCTAAACCGCCTCCCGTTTCTACCCATCTTTGGGGAGGTTGGTGGAATCGGCGAAGACATGATTTTTTGAAAAAAGAGAAGAAAAGAAGCTGTCGTAGTGTGATGTACCTAGAAATTGTCAGTACCGATGGACCCGGGGAAACTGCCAGAGAAATAAATAATGAATAGGGAAACGAAAAACAAGTACCTACTAACAATGCTCCTGGCTAGGTATGATTCCGCTAGCTTTTCTTTTTTTCGAGTACTTGCTGCACAATCACTGCTCTTCCTAGGTTGGAAGTTGCAACGTCTTCACCCAGGGCATTGCAAGGTTGAACTATTCTTCTTTTTTATTTTCGGGCCTGATGGCGAGTCGAGTTTTGCTTTAACTGTTGAAGGTCTGAGCCTGGTTTGACAGGTTGACGAGGAGAAAACGTCACAAAATTATAAGAGTTATGTACGTGTAGTGCCTACATATAGGTACATGTACTTAAGTAGGCAAGATACTTTCCATATGTATATCGACCAGTCAGTCACATAAACAATCACTTTTCCAACTTAGAATTAGAATTCAATAACCGGTATCCATCACCTTGGGGAAGCATTTCACTGTGTCTTTACCTTTGCACCCCCATCGCTGATCGCAGGAAACTTGCCAATCCATTCCCTTTGTTCTCCTTCAGCACAATCAACGAGCCATCTCGCAAGTGCACCCCGACGAATCCAGTACGTCCACTTCCCATCCCCGATGTACCCAGCATACACAGCGCGCTCTCTATCCTTGCTCCAGCTCTGCTCATCATGACCACCCGGTATCATCGCTAGGCGGTACACAGTCCAGTCTAGACCCTGAGCTTCTTCTTGGAAGACGCGTGCAATCGATCTCACGGCTTGATAAGAGGCTGGCACGATGATTCGCACCATAAGTACCATGAGCCACTTTATAAGACTGAAACCGTCTTGGGGCTGATCCGCCGAGATCGTGCTCATGGCCACGATGCGCTTGACGCCGTGTTCGCGCATGATGGGGAAGAGGTTCGAGTAGTACTCGGCGTAGGGTGGTAGGGTCTTCGACCGCAGATCATTAGGGCCTAGCAGCGACAGGATCACGTTGCATCTTGCCACGGCAGAAGACAAAGTCGAGATGTCGTCCATTTCGCCTTTGACGACCTACCGGTAGGTACAAATTTAACATGACTAGGTACCAGACAGAGCGGATCGTGCCTTGCAACGGGAATTTCTCACCTCGAGAAGTGGGCTCCCTGTTAAATCTTCCGGAATTTTGGAAGGGTTACGCACGTATGCTAGGGTTGGGTGATTCCGGAATATCAGCTCACGGAGGAGACAGATGCCCGCGGGGCCCGTGGCACCGAGGACCAAGATCTTGTCCCCTGCCATTAGAAGGATGATGGATGTCTCCTAGCTCTTGCAATGAATCTGAAGCGTATGGCCTATATCAACAGTTTGATGCCGCGAGAAGAGATCCCGAGGAAAATTGGCAGGTTCTGAATAATATATTATGAGAACCGGCTAATCGATGACCTCTGTACATACTTATTTATCTTGGTATGCGGGCTATTCTGGCGATTATCAAGCAAGAATCTCGAGATGTCGCATTAATACATGTACATGTAGGTATAGAGCGTGACGTAATAAGTATGTATGCCTAATTACGCCACCGGTATTCCGCACCTGATCAAACATCTGACTGGATCACCCCAGGGGCCAGAGGTATGTATGTACACATGTATATAGGCACTGTGGTAGTGGTCCGTGCGCAGCACTGTAAATCAGGAATCCCTGGAGGCACCTGTAATTAGTCCTCCATCATCCTTACACCTCACTCGCTATCAGCACTAATTTTAACGTCTTTAGTGTCTTTTGTGTTACACTACTGTACATACTTCTCTATAAGGTTCGGGTATGAAACTTGACCTAGGAAGTCTAGTTAACAGAACTGTAACTTTCTTTCAAGTAGACGAAGTCGGAATATCTAGTAGTGCTTAGTATGGCATACTAAGTATATTATCCTAGTTAAATGACCAACTGATCAACTTCATGCGAGCGAATGATTCAGCCTACTTTTCACTTTTCAGAAGTGACAGAGTTAGTCTATTTCGTCTAGCTAAGATATAAGAAATATAGCTTATAATGTACCAGACCAGAGACTAACTGGTCGTCATCTTCTTCGCGTTGAAGGCATTGCTTTCGAGATTGTTAAATACTCTAGACTTGAAATATATGATCTTGCTGTTTCGTTAGATACAAAGTGTTCCGGTAGCGAAAGGCTTCGTTAAACATAGCCTAGGGCATATGAGAAGACCTGTTTGGTAGAATGCTCACATTTTGGCTCAGCTTTGCCTGCACCTTAAGAGATATATAGTTCAGGGTGTAACGGCGCCGCCAGTAACTTAATACAATTTACAGAAGAGAAAGTTTACGAGTTGTTGAAGAGCCATGCCAGTATATATATATACGTATGGTATGTTGGCTATCCCCGGCCGTCCCAGGTAGAAATTATCCTGTAATCACAATACAACACATTTTTGTGTCCATCAAACACCTACCCATCGTCTCTACCAGATACTAAGTCAGGACAAGATGGGGAACACGTTTTCGCGGATTTGTCGACTTGCCTCCTTAGGTTTCCGTCACCAACGCCGACCGGCTTACCCCTTGCCCGAAAAACCAAATGTCAGTCCATCTACCGCTACACGTCATTCCGATGATATATTTGATACGAACTTCGAAAAACCCGTACTGGAATCAGCCATGACACAACCGGTCTATAATATCGACGACCCGGAAATGCCCGCCAAGCTCCTCCATCACCCGCCCGGGCCGGGTTCCTTCTCATGTCGCTTTTCGGCAATCCCCTTCGGTGAACCGGCAGCCGACCTTACCCAATACGGCCAGATCGACCATGAATGCGAAAATAGGCTCGAGATTAGGATGCCATTTGAGTATCATGATCGATTGTTTGAATTGCAACAGGCGTGGGTGACCAAGTACCTGGACAACGGCGTTGAATGCATCATGAGCGTGGGACCGCCGATACCGAACAAGGACTATACGGTGATCATCGAGCGGGTCCATACAGCGGCCTGCACTGGTATGGGTCGCGAACTATGGCGAATCCCGGAAACGCCAAGCGAGGAGGGGGGATGGTAGCTGCTAGGTAGGTAGCCGATGAGAATGTTGGCGGTGAGAAGTGGAGAGGGGGGAATAAGACGCAGACGGATGTTGCGGCACATAGGGTCTGCTTGTTGAATAAGCCTGGATATAGGAGCCTGAAGCTCAGCGGCACAACACATCGATGGATCATGATCAGGGGAGACAACGGGTCTCTACATACACGGATTGCCTAGACACTGGTGTCAAAGAAGTGAATCAATTGAATCAGGCGGAAACTTACATGATCAAATATCGTAACTGCATACATCTTCATGAGCACTCACCTTAGTATCGAAGAAATTAAGTAAATTGTATAACTGACTAAAGGTCGATAGAAATGATGACTACATGTACACACATAACCTACATGTTTCTCTATCCCAGACTTCTGGCATTGCAGCTGCTGTCAGCTGCAAACATATCTACTAGTATTAAGTACCCCTCCCCCACCTCTGTCCCGCCATCAAGGTACCTTACCTGTCTTCGGTCTCCAGCGGGTGAAAGCGGCTTATAGTGCGGTGATACTTTATGTATCAATTCATAGGTAACTTTGCTGACTTCATCTTTCATCTCCGTTTGTATCAACTCTCGCCAACTCTCATTCTATCTAATAACTACATCTAGTAACCGAATAATTCACGCCGTGGAGGACCTATCTACATATAACCAACCAAGTGGAACGAACGAAATCAACCTCATATACTTCGCCTCTCCATTCATAACCGAACCCGATGCATAAAGACCAACCTATTCACCATGGCTCCCTGGAGCACCTCCTGCCGCCGAGCTGGAAAGCCCTGATCACCACATGGCTAGCCGAAGACACGCCGTCGTACGACTATGCGGGCTTCGTAGTGGGCGACGCGCCGCGCACCGCGACCCTCTGGGGCAAGAGCGCGGGCATCATCGCCGGCATCCCCTTCTTCAACGAGATCTTCCGACAGTGCGGGTGCACCGTCGAGTGGCACGCCGTGGAGGGCTCCTACATCAACCGGCCGAAAGACGGGTCGGGGAAGACGAACGTGGCATCGGTGCGGGGGCCGGCGCGGGGCTTGCTGCTGGGAGAGCGCGTCGGGCTGAATCTTCTGGCGCGCTGCTCGGGTGTCGCCACCGTGAGCCGCGACCTGCTGCTCAGCTTGCGTAGTGCCGGCTACGAGGGAATCCTCGCCGGCACGCGCAAGACGACGCCCGGGTTCCGCCTCGTCGAGAAGTACGGCATGCTGGTCGGCGGCGCCGACACCCACCGCATGGACCTAAGCTCCATGATCATGCTCAAGGATAACCACGTGTGGAGCCGGGGCAGCATCACCGAGGCCGTCAGCGCGGCCAAGATGGTCGGCGGCTTTGCGCTGAAGATCGAGGTCGAGGTGCAGAGCGAGGCGGAGGCCGACGAGGCGATCGCGGCGGGCGCTGACGTCGTGATGCTGGATAATTTCACGGGCGAGGGGGTAAAGATCGCAGCGAGGAGCCTGCGGGACAAGTGGAAGGGCAAGCGGGAGTTCTTGATCGAGGTCTCAGGTGGGTTGAGAGAGGACAACGTTCTCGACTACGCCAACAACGGTGAGTTTTCTCCACGAGGTTCACTACTGCTTAAGATGCCTTCGCTCAAGTATATTTACTGATCGCATTGTGCTAGACATTGATATCATCTCCACGAGTTCGATTCATCAGGGCGTCCCGCACGTCGATTTCTCGCTGAAAATTGATCAGGATCAAATTAAGCCAATAGGAATCAAGTAACTTCATATTCCACCCAGTTGTCCGTCTCTACGTATCACCTAATTCGGGGGCAATGCATGCCTCAAACGACAGGTATCTGATTGCAGATACAAAGCCTACAGGCACGAAGAGCTATGATGTTGCTAGCAACATAATCCCTACATAGGATTTAAGGCGACAATAGCATGTTAAGATGTTCAAATTCAGCACAGGACCGATGATGCAGCTGTTTAATATAAAGACGTGGCTATCTTTAATAAGGAGGAGAGGCAATGCAATCAACCCCCTAAATCGTACACTTCTATCAATTGACCCTTTTCTTAAATCTAGAATGCTACACAACATATGAGAGTGGTAGTACGTTCCCATTTCTCTCTTCTATTAGGACGGCGCTGGTAATCAAAGGCTATTGAATACTCTTGATAAAATCAAGCCACACTATCAGCTCCCACTCCGGGCTGAGCCTCAGGCTTCACCCTTCCAGCATTCCCTACATCTCTTACTAGACCTTTAGCAATAGCCCACATAGTCCTCCGACTCTCGACCAACGGCCATATGACACAAATGATCATGCTTACCCAGACCCAGATGAAACTAACGACGCACCAGCCAGTGAACCCGGCCCGCGTGAACTCCCACTGCGTGCCGAACAACGCGAAGGGGACAAGAATGATGACCACGCACCAGTACGCCAAGTTGAAGCCCTTGGCCAGGATCGAGGCCTTCTGCACGTCCTCGGGCGCCATGGGCTCGACGTGTGAGGCTTCGAGGAAGTCCACGACCGCGTTGCCCGTGGGGACTAGGGTATCGGGCGCTGGGTCCGAGGGCGGCTGCTCGGGGTGTTTTGCCGTTTCTTCGGGCGGGGGGAGATCCAGAGACGCCTTCTTCTCCGGGTCGACTACAAGTTCCGCCTTTCCGCTAGACGCAGTCAGAGAAGTGGTATGTTGTTGTTGTTGCTGCTGCTGCTGCTGTTCGCCTGGGACTCTGCCGTGATCCGGCCGCACGCCGTCGATCTTGCGCACTCGCCCGCGCATCTCGGGATCGTCCGTGGCAGTCGCCTGGCCGGGAAACAGGAGGGATATCGCGAAGGCGAGCACCGTGCCAGATCCGCAGGAGACTAGGTTCCCGGCGACGGCGTTTGTCACGTCGCCGCTGGTGACGACGGTGATCGCGCCGCTGCGGAGGTGCGTCGTAACGAGCCAGGCGATCATCCCGAGGCAGAGACCCGCCCAGGGAGATACCAGCGTCGCGACGGTCGACATTCGCGGCCACAGGAGAATTAGACCAACGGGGATCGCGGCGCCGCCGACGATGACGCCGAGGATCGTGAGGACCCAGGTTAGATTGACGTCCACGGCATTGAGGATGCAGCAAAAACTGGTGGGTGGTTGTTTCAGTAAGGGACGCCTATGTTTCCCTCAAGGTCTTTGGATAGAATAGGTAAAGAAAACGAAAGAAGAAAATAAAGGGGAAAAGAAAGAAAAGAAAAAAAGAAAAAAAAAAAAAAACTTACGCGGCGAGTATAACAGCATAAATGACGATGCCGAAATGCGATATCCGCACCAATTGCGCCGACGTCGCAGTCGGCTTCACATACGTCTTGTAGACATCGAACGTGATCAATGAGGACACAGCAATGAGCTCGGCGCTCGTCGCGCTCGTGACCGCCATGAAGAGAAGCAAGAGCATGAGACCAGCGCCGCCACGGCCCAGAAGCGCGATCGCGGTAGCGGGCGCCGAGAGTCCCGCGCCATTCTGCTCCGCCGTCAACGGGTTCGGGAACGTCGGGAACGTCGCGGTCGACGTCAGCGCGGCACAGCCGAGCCCCATGGCAGTACCGAAGGAGAACGGGATGCCGTACCAGGCCATACCGCCAAAGAGGTAGGCCTTGGTGGAGGTCTCGGGGCGTGAAGCGATGGCGCGCTGCCAGTAGGCCTGGTCGAGCCACACATTTGAGAAGCCGGCGACGAGCAGGTCGACGGCAAAGACGAGACCGTCGTCGCTCTTGAACGTCAGATACGAGCCGTTGTAATTTCCCCGGATGGGCATGCGCTCGCTAGCCTGGCGCAGCAGGTCGTAGAACCGGCCGATGTTGCCTCCTGCCCCGACGCCGCTCGCGGCGTACATGGAGAAGCAGAAGACGAACAGCGCGACGAATAGGATCACCGTGTGCGCGTAGTCGGCGATGAAGGTGCTCCGCAGCCCGCCGGCAATCACGTACGCGGCGACGACCAGGGGAATGAGGAAGATGGCGCCGTACACGTTGACGCCGGAGAGGGCCCCGACGACCTGCGCGCCGCCGAGGACGAGGCAGGCGCCCACGAGCAGGTTGGTGGCCCATCCGAAGAACAGGTAGGTGACGTGTGCGATGCGGCCGTGGCGCGCGAGTATGATCTCGGGGAAGGTGTGCGCGCCCGGCGCGCTAGTTTTGATCTGGATGGCGATCAGGCTGAAGAGCAGGATCTGCGATGTGCCCATCGCCGCGTACCACATCGGACCACAGATCTGTTCGTTCTAGCGTTAGCGAGAGGGGGGAGATTCCGGGCTTCCACCTCATCATCGTTATCTTCATATGTAGGTAGGTATATGTGCGACCTGGGTACATACACCGTAAGAGTACGCAAAGGTGCTCGACGTGAGTAGTGTCGAGCTCCATGTCCAGGAGCTCACGATTCCGGCGGCGATGAGGCCAGGCTTCACGCTCCTAGACGCCGTATTGAATTCTTCCGCCTGCTTCGTCGAGTAGCTTGTGTATCTATTCTGCATCCAGGTAATCGCGAGCCTGTTGATTCATGTAAGCCAAAAAAAATACTGCCTAGAAGCATACCTTAGGTACATTCCGCAGTCGCCGGCTTACATGAGGATCGCAAAGAAAGCCCCGATGCCGACCACGATGCCGTATCCTACTCCCTGATCTAAAACCCGGATCCCATCCATGTTACCGGCTTCTAAGAAGAACGTCTATATGAATTAACTATACGATCAACTGATATCTATAAGGTTTATTAGGAAGTTTCTCGAGAGACATCGTTCTGGGTTGTTCAGCATCCATTATCACCATATCATATCGTTGCATCAATGATAGCTTCAACTTATCTCGACTGGGGTACCTAGATAGATCCCGCTGTGACCTATTGTGAGATAAGCGGCTTCTCGCTTCATTCCCTACCTTGGACAGCTTATCTTGAGAAAAATAACAGGATTCTGCCCCCCCCCCCCCCCCAACAGCTTTATCAATTGAGGGGTAGACCGAATGTCTGATTTCGAGAGTAAGGAGAGGCGGCTTGTATGCTTATCACCGGCCCTCCCAAAGGGGATGCCCGATCCATGCAAGCTGATAAGCTGTCGTGGTACCCTGGACGATAGAAGAGGTATGTCGGTAGATAGGTAGTACATAATTATCATCGTTCAAGGTTGTTAAACGCCCTGATACACTGCAGAGTCTGAAACTGGGTCTAAGTAGGTAATATGGATGCCATGATGTACCTAAATGGTCTGCCTACCTCTTGCTGGTGACACCAGATCATCCAGGTTGTATCAGCGGTCTGGTTGATTAATCGTAGAAGATTCAGTTCGAATGCGAATATATCTATCTCTAAGCCATACAAAATTAGCAATGACTGTGTTGAGCCGGCAAGAGTTAACAGAATAGATTCGGGTAAAAGGAGCGTGTCAGCGAACGAGCAAGGGGAAACTAGACTCAGATACATGTGTTTATTCGTTTACCTGGTAAATACTTCGTTACATCCTACGTATCACAGATATAATATATAGTTATGCGAGTTTCTCGAGTGACCAACCTTGGTTCAAGGAATGCAGCCGCAGTGAAACATAGTCGGGCTCGGGTGCTGAACCGACAGTCCATTGGGTAAGAAATATGTATAAGAGCACTCCCCACTGATACTAACGATTTTTCTCTCCTTCCTTAGGCTGACACTACCTGTGATTTTAGCTCTAGTTTATGCGTTCATGTCGTTCATGTCTCTTGAGTAATAACTATTTTTTAATTTAATGTGTATATATGTTGGATGTGAGATGGGTAAGACCGGTTACTGCAGGCCTCGGGACTTTTCTGATGTGGCCGAATCCCTTCTATAAGCGGTGGGAACACTTCTGTGCCGCTATGGTTAACTGTGACAAAACACGACGCATCAAGTTTTCCAGGTTCAGAAGGTTAGTATATATGGTTTAGCAAGGCTTTGAAAGATAGACACCCCTATTGGTCATCTGTAACCACGTTGGATCTCAAGTCCCGAATCACGTGCTCAAGTTGATTTACTCTTGTGGTTTTCTCGCGGTGGTGAAGACACTTTTTGATATTAGTCCGAGCTGAAAAGAATCTTGAAAGGTTGCCTTACGCTGTCATGTATGGCCTGGGGCTGTTTTCTTCTATGTCTTTCCAAAACGTGGGTATGAGGGCGTCAAGGTCTTCCTTTTTGTAACCGCCACTCTGAAACAACAGGGCGCAGTGGTTGTCTAGTTTTCAAACTGTTAGTAAAGTCGAGTGCTATCTTCCCATGGTTTCGACGTATTGGATGTTCTCGCCTAAGCGACCGTGTATTGTGGAGGAAGCGGGAAGAAAGCGTACCGAAGTGCTTAGTTGCTATCTCGTTCATCAACGTCTGTCGCGCCTTTAACTTGTCATCCGCGGCCCAATTCCCCAGCGGGAGTATCTCAGTTCGCTGCACGATCTTCTCAAAACCGGTTTCGAGGAGCCGATCGGGGGCCCGAGGTGAAGGGTGGAAGTCTATTCCGACCTTCTCGCTCAGACTACGGAACGTAGCTAATATTCCAGGACACAGTTCGGCCTCTCCGAATTTCCCGTCAAAATCGAGGAACTGGATGGCGATCTCCGTCATCTCGAGGATGCCACCAGGTTTGAGCTTCTCCAATGCTTGGTTAAATAACGCAACCCAATCTCGAACGCCGCCGGCGATGCTTCGTGAGTGAACAAAGTCGAGAGATCCCGATGGGATAGGCCAAGGATTCTCGACGTCACCAATTTCGAACGTAACGTTTGGTGGCACGGCCTTCTTTCTCTGAATAGGGGATGCATCGATGCCCACGATTCTAGCTTGCGGATACCGGGCTGCCATCTCTATAGCCCACACCCCAGTTCCGGTTCCGAGATCCAGTATGTTGGCAACATCTAGTGGTAGTCGAGTAGCAGTTAGAGATCCATCTAGACACAGTCTGTAAAGTCGATGCTGAGTCTCCATGCGCTGCTGTTCCGGTTTGTCGAAAGGCAAGAATATCTTGCCGGAGGGATGATATTTGTGGCCAAAGGCCTCGATATACCGCTCATGAACTGTTTCGTCATCCGAACTAGTGTCCGAACCCGTGTGTGTAGTCTGGGTTAGGGGGCTTGAGTAAGAATCAGCCAGCCTAAAGAACAGCAGAATCACTTACTTCGCGTGACTCCATGCTTGCATCCTTTATCTTGGCTGAATAACTGATTTTTGAAAATCTCGACGCGGTGCCGGCTGTTCTGAATAACTTTGCACCAAACGACGCCGCCTGAAACACCTTCTAGTAGCAAGCAGCGTTGATGCTTCATCGGGCGCTGGTTGTGTTCTTCTACCCGCCTTTGAAAATGTGGCGAGGATGTGTAAGGCTGGAAAGTATCCACCTTCTTACACTCGATTGGGGGTTCCAACACGGATCTGCCGCTCTTCAATGCATGCATCGGGGTTTGGTGTCAAGCAAGAGATTGTATGGACTTCCTGCAGGCGGCGCTGAGATGACTGCATTCGGCACTCTTGAACGTGCTTCGTCACAACAAAACGACGCAATGTAATCAGAGTCAGGAGGTAGAATCATCATCGATCATCGGCTACCCGCTCGTCAGTCCGAAAGAACATGATCCATGTTGACCAATTCGACTCGGCGGTGGTCAAATCAAACCTCTAATAGAGGACGAAAGAGCATAGGGCAGCTAGAGGTCCCCTTAACACGTTGTTCGTGCGCGGGACGTGGCAGCTGATGGATCCTAGCTGCGAGTGGATGGGAGGTGCAGTTACAGTTGCAGCATGCTTTGCATCTCTAACGGCATGCAGCGAACCACTCTGGGGAAGACGGTATGTGGACTAAACAAGACCGGTCCGAGATCCTAGTGGCTGTGGGACGGGTAGTGCCGACCTTCTGCAACGAGTCCGCGGCGGTTGTCGAATCGAATCGGCCGGCGACGCGTCGCATCGACTGTAGGTATGTGGTTACATACCTACCATGCTGATTATGCAGTAGACCATCAGACATTGCGCTTTCAAGTTCTACGCATTAAACAACTAATACAGTGTGACTGACTCGATACGTACGTAAGTGCTGTAACCCTCCCGGTGGGCTATAAGACGCTTAGGTATATAGTACGCATACCTAGTATGTTAGATGCATGTAGTGGTCCTTTGTATGCCCTCTATCCCTGCAAGGCGAAGTACGATAGAGGTGTCTACTGTAGTCCGCCGAACGGTAGGTACCCGTGCCTAGCCCCACTTTAGCTGCTTTCGTTACCTCTCACCACCTAAAGGTGGTGCCTATCACCATTTTTAACGTATTACCATTTTTAACGTTTTTAACTACTTTTAACAACCACCATTAATTATTATTATTTTTTATCCATTTTTTAGTGTTTTTAATTCAGAAAAAATGGAGGGATAATTAGAAGAAGCTTATAAATTTATTTATATTTATCCCGAAGCGAAATTACGCACTGTTATACGAGATTTCGAAGTATCCCATAATTTCTTTAGTACTAGATTAAATGGCCGTTCTAATAAAAGAGGTTTAAAAAAATCAACAATAAAATTTACGGCTGCCGAAAAAAGTGCTATTTGCCGATATATAAACCGCTTTAATTATATTAATTTCGCTATATGTTTAAAATTTATTTAAAATATCGCGAATTATTTATTAAAAAAAAGGTTTTTTTCCTTTTTTTAAAAGCCCCTTATTATCGGTAAATATTAGGTTAAACGATTTATAAAACGCTACGGATATTTTTATAGGGTTTAAAAAATTATCGACGCTAATTGTAAGGCTTATAAAAATTTTTAGCAAGTTTACGAATATTATTTAAAGTTATAAAAAACGATTTAAAAGAACGGGATTATATTAAATAATATATAAAATATAAATAAAACTGGTTTTCGAATAGGCGTTAATAAAAACCAGTTAATAGTAATAAAAAAAAAAGAACTTATTATTTCGGTTTATTAAAAAATCGAAAATTATATATTATTATTAAGGCTATTAACGTAATTGGCTAATATATTCCTATTTTTTTAATATTAACTAACCAATTATATATAGCCAGTTAATATTAATAACCTAAATTTTATAATATTACTAAAATAAGGCTAACGCCGAATGGTTATATTAATAATTAAATTAATTTAAAGTAACTAAACTATTTTAATTAATATATAGTTTATAAAGCCGTTAGTAATAAAAAACTCCTTATCCTTAATAGCTATAGATTTTACCATATTAAAGAATTTATCGATTAATATAATAAATACGGTATCGTTTTTTTTAAATTACCTCTACATTTTATATACCTACTATAGCTATTTAATATAGTAATATTTTAACTACTAAAATATTACTATTTAAAAGCGTTAGATATTATAATTAAAAATGGTTTAACTAATATTACGAAAATCGAATTCTTTTATTATATTTAATAAATATATATATAAGCCTTTAAAAAGTTAACTATTAAAGCAGTTTTTAGGAAAACTAATATTTAACTATATAATTTATAAATAGTATTAAACCAAATCGAAAAATATATATTAAAAGCTATTACTTTTCCTCCTTTTAAAGACCTCTTAATTAATTTATTACTTATTAATATATTAATTATCTTACGTTAAATCTATAAGGTTATTGGAAAAGTTAAAATAAATATTAAATTAGGGGTATTAATAACCTTTAAAATAGCCCGAAATATTAACCGGTTAATAAAAGGGAATATTTTATACTCATTTAAACTAATTTAAATAAAAAGGGACCTAAAGAGGACTAAATATACTAAAAAGATCTAAAAATAACGCAAGGCATAAAAAAACATACCATTATAGTTAAAAGGTATATTAATAGTAGCTAAAGGTAAGTAAATGGTTATATAAAAAGAAAAGGATGCTTTAATTAAGGCTAAAAGGTTAATTAAGGCTGCTAATAAAAAAGAGGCTAATAGGTATAAAAAATAGTATTTAAAAGCCGTAAAAGAAAGCCGTAAATGGAGGAATTAAAGTAAAATATCACCATTAACTGTATATAAAACTGGCCGTATAATTAAATCGTTAAAAAGAGGTTAGTTATTAAAAGTGATAATAGTTACAAAAAACGTTAAAAATGGTGATACGTTAAAAATGGTGATAGGCACCACCTTTAGGTGGTGAGAGGTAACGAAAACAGCTAAAGTGGGGCTAGGCACGGGTACCCGTGTCCACTTGAAGAGCTGTCGAATCCTGACGCCTATCTTCTTATAATGATCAGCGTTGCCATCGATAGCGACGCGGACTCCATTCGTCTCGTATTGTGCGTTGCGTGTGTTCGTACTTGTTAGACGTCAAGTACTAGGTTAGATTGGTTTATCGCCACGTTCCTCTATCTCCACCAAGACCCCGTCAAGGCAAGTCGTTAGTAATAGCTCGAGCTTGAAATGGACGGTGTGGTGCTCGGAATATTGTAGCCATGAACCATGAAAATTTCTGCAAACGAGGTACAGACGGAGTGAGGTCCTCAACAGATCTGCAGTTGGGCGTCATGATCTACTTCAAGGAACCCATGTGACCACATGGTCACAGAGCTTCTGGGTTTCGTAACACGTTCTGTGAAGATCTATTCGTTCGTCTAGAAGGATCAGAAAACCGGGAAAAAGGTGCGGCGTCTCGAGCCCTGACAGGTGTCGACCAACAACCTGATCGATAGCTGTTTAGGTCGGGGTACTAGCGATCCTAGCGTGAAGATGCGGAGGCTTTCGGGTCCATCTGCGTTCTGTCCAAGTGGGGGTTCACGTACGAAATACAGGCACATGTATGTAATACTCTTATCGTCAAGATTCTAACATACTACGTGTATGTACGCAGCAACAAGCATCAAGTTTTACCTAAGTTAGGTCGTGAAGTCTGAGCATTGTCGACACTTAGTAGTTATGAAGTTCAAAGTATTGGGTTTGACAATAACGACTCCTGCAAGAGCGGAAGGGTTCCGGCAATGGCATTTGAAAATACCATCCCGCTGCCGTGTTGTCAGGTATGTATGTAATATATGCGCTACGCGCCAGTCCCATGCAGGACCGGACTCGGAGACGGACCCTGAAAAGATGACAGATGACAGATGACAGGCGGATCCCAGCGGACGCCTCCACGCGATAGAACGATAAGGTAAATTAAAAAACTGGGAGATTTACCTTTGGCCCGACGCCGTCCCTGCTGCCCTGGCGTCTTATGTAAGGGATGAGGGCTGTGCCGCGATCCTAATCTTAAAATGAATATATCAGGCCATACAGATGCTCTATATAAATACCTAAGTAATTTTAACGAGCGAAACTTAGCGTCTCTTAAGATGCTTAGGTATATATATATATATATATATAAGTAGCTACGTAAAAAGTAGAGGGTTGGCCAAGCAAGTTATCCATCCAAAAAGACGAACGCGGCCCAGTTGTGCATAACAGTAGGCAACATGGCGACTGAAGCTAAGAAGAGAGTAGCCATCATCGGCGGAGGTACGTTCAGGACCCCCCACTTACATGCGTCGAATTTTCCCTGAAATACCCAGAACCAAGAAGAGAAAAATTTGAGTAATGATACCTAGTCTGGATGCAGTTGGTCAACATGCATGGTGATGCGTCGTCACATATCACACTTTGATCTACTGTCACCACCCCAAGTCGCCGAGGCCGAAGGCATCAAGCGTGTAGTAACATGATCATACAGGACTCAGCGGATTGGTCTCACTCAAGGAATGTCTCGCCGAAGGATTCGAAGTCGAGGCCTTCGAGGCCCGCGCGGAGATCGGCGGCCAATGGGCCTATCAGCCCGTTCCTGACGACGGCTCCACGGAGCTGCAGTCTTCCATGTATGACGGTGTCATATTGAACTCGTGTCGGGATACAACCAGCTTTAGCGACTTTCCCATCGATCCGGCCCGATATGGTGACTTTTTCGGGCATCGGAAGATGCTGCGATACATACACGAATACGCAGATCATTTCAGGCTCAAGAAGCACGTCCAACTGCAGACCAAGGTCATCAGCTGCGTTCAGGTCGAACATGGGAAGTGGACTGTGAAGCTTCAGAGGGAAGGCCGAGAGGTCGAAGACCGGACTTATGATGCAGTTTTCGCCGCGCCGGGCACCAGCGCAATACCCTCGCTACCGGCGTTTGACGGAAGGGAAGCATTCAGGGGCGAGTTCTTCCATAGTCATTTTTATCGCACGCCCGGCCGATTCGAAGGTAAGCGAGTCGCGCTGATCGGCATCGGTTCAGCTGCTGTCGACCTTGCGTGTGAGTTATCGCCGGGATGCAGGGAAGTCCACGTCATTGCCCGGCGAGGCGGATGGATTATACCACGATACGTACTAGGCAAACCCGCCGAAGCTTGGGATAGTAAGTACATCCCACGCCACCTGCGGCATCTTTTCTGATTCTAATGGGATCGTACAGATCGTGCAACTCAACTGTGGCTCCCGCGATCGGTCTCGGAGTACCTCCAGACTATGCTTCTCAACATCGTCCAGGGGGAGCTCCCCAAGGAACTGAAGCCGGAGCACACGATCATGGCCCAAAGCCCAACTATACGTAGCGACTTTCTCGAGCGCATACGGTTCGGCGCCGTCCAAGCCCACCGCGCAAGTGTCGAATGCTTCACCGAGGATGGGATGAGGCTTAGCAACGGCACGGCGCTAGATGTCGATGTCATAATCGCTTGTACAGGCTATGAACACCGCATTCCATATCTACCTTCGGATGTGCTCCGAACGCCGGAGACGCCGCCCAACACGGTAGACCTGTGGAAACTGATGCTGCCTGCGCGATATGACAACCTGTTCATCATGGGACTAGTCGAGATTACGGGCCCGCTAGCTCCGACCTGCGAAGCTCAGGCGCGCCTAGCTGTCAGCGCGATCGCAGGACGTGTAAAGCTGCCCCAGGGTCAACAGCGGGAGAAGGAGATAAAGCAGTGGCAAGCCCGGCATGCGAAGGAGTTTGTAAACTCGGAACGACACGCTATTGCCGAACACTACGCGCCGTACATCGACAGTCTTTTGGCACCTCTAGGTGCACAGCCGACCATGGGGAAGCTATTCGGCCAGATATTCAGCAGCGGAAGCCCTTGGAAAGCCTTCAAGACTTTGAACGCAGTTTATTTCGGCATCTTGAGCAGTGCACAATGGAGACTCTTTGGTCATGGAAAGAACGAGAAACTGGCTCGGGAGACAGTGCTTAGAGTCGCAGACGGAAAAGAGGAGTTGAGCAAAGAAGAGTTGAACTGTTTAATGTGACGGGGAGAACTAGAGAGCATTAGAGAATATCTCCGCTTTCATTCTGTGAGCTCTACGTACTATCTGCCGATATCTTGCACACCCCTACTAACTTTCTATACCGCACAGGTTATTTTGATGGCCATCCTGAGTGAGCCTCAACCTTGACCACGTATCAAGTGTATTTCGTGATTCGGGTGTAGTCACCGTAGGAACCTTAGCTACTCTCGAAAGCTATACATTGTTCCTAAGCGTCGAGGCTTCCCCTGACGCCGGAATGGCTTGGCACCAAGAGTGACCATGATGACCGGGCTTATATAGAAAATCTAGAGCAGGTTGTTGTACATGCGGTATACTATGGTAGTTATCTGTCGTCTATGGACTGTTCGTCCTCATACTGTTGTTGAGTATCTAATAGCGTATGCTTATTATCTGCTACTGTTCGCGATGTTGTCTGCCCATGGCATTGATGAATAGTCTTCATTAGCCCCAATTTGAGTTGCGTTGCCCGCATTATGAATGATTATATGATACGTCTTCTTTCTCTTGGGTCGTATTCCATAGCTATCCGTTCCGTTGTTTAATTAGGGAATCCCTTCTGTGTATGTGTGAACATGCAGTTCTTAGGCTCCTTATGGCACCTACCTAACGCAAAGTAGCTCATGAGGATGGCCAATAGGGTCTCGATCAAAACAACGTTTTCAATTCTATAAGTCGCATCCTTAGCAAATTCCGGCATGCTTCGTATCGTTTAACTTGAATATAATGCGGTTTCAGAGGATAAGTTGTGGTGATTGATGAATGAGAATGAGAACGAGAATGAGCAGTGTGTCCTATGATGTAAGCCGGCAACGACGGGTATCAAGAACACCAGATCAAACACCTTTGGTCGCCTTTGTACCAGACGCCGCAATGTCCACCTTACCGAGTACTACTGTCTACAGATTATGGCAGTATTATATCGTTTCCGTGTCTTGCCTGGTTCCACCGGCTGTTGGTGATATTGGCTGCTATGAAGCGAAGGTTCTCATGCCTTTCTTCAGTGACAGCTTTGTCCCTTTATTATTCACACTTTCCTTATTGTCCTGGACTAAGTATATGCTTTCAATTGCGATCAGATACTTTGTACAGCAGCCTTCCATAAGGGGTATACGGAGGTCAGTTAGACCGCGACCGGTCCCGGTCGATGAACTCGGTCAGGTTAGCTAGAAACACTCCCCGGTAGGTTCAGCTCCTTATGAATCCCTCTTTTCTCTAGAAATCTTCAATAGTCCTACCGATCCCTTTCTCTCTTGCTATGTTCAATAGTTCTGAAGCGACGATGACGTCCATGATACCCATACCGACGCATTTAAATACCACGTTTCCATCTAAGGGGCTAGGTTCCTGGCGAGACAACATCTCTCCTACTTCAATGAGGTGTTCTTTGGGCACCTGCGCTTTGATTATCTCTCCAGCCTCCTCCAAACATGCCTCCCTTGAATCGACATAGATGTTGCGTCCACAAAGCAGGGTCTCTGCGTCGACCTCTTGCATATTGGGTTTGTATGACCCAATAAGTGAAATAAACCTATCCTTGGGCCGTGTATTCTGATCAGCGGCCAAATATGATGATGGGAACAAGGGTTCGGTAGAAGGCGTGCAGCACATAACGGCATCACAATCCTGGAGGGCAGCCTTTAGGTCCGTTTCGTAGTTAACGGCTTGGTCTTTCGCGATAAAACGTAGTTTCGTGTATGAATGTTGTTGATTCAGATTTCCTAGCCTCTTGTTCAGTTCATCGACTGTACTAGAGCGCCGGCTCACGATAGTAATATTTTGTATCGAGTTCCTGCTCAATAACACGGCTAGCCTGATGTGCCATTCGGCTTGCTTGCCAGCGCCAAACACCACTATGTGAGTCTTTTGAATTGGGCATTTCAGAAACATGATCATCGAGGCAAGTGCTGTCCTGAAGGCGGTGATCTCTTCCGCGTTTAGAAGACCTATGAGCTCGCCTTCAGGGGTGAAAACATTGATTGCACCTCGAGGAGCCCCTCCATTGCCCGGCAGAGTGACTATCTTGATTCCCGTGCTTATAGTATTGGATGCCGGCATAAATAAGGATGTATGACCTGCGGTAGTGGTGAAGACCTGGCGAGGCGGCTGATGCACTAGAGTTTTGGAGGTATTTCGACTGTTTGAGTAATCAAACAACGACTTGGACAATGAATCAAGGAGTTGGTGACAGCTTGCAGATGACAGGTCAGCCAGGATTGTCTTTACCTCTCGATCTCCTAGGACCAACATGGCTGATAATCAATTACGCTGGTGACTGATGTTAACAAATGGGTTGGAATATCCAATGTTGAGCATTTCGGTGCATTCTAATACAAGTTCACGGGAGCTGCCGATGCTACCCGGCAGATGGACTTCGTTGAAGGATACAGTGGGGGAGCAGGTCCGGACTCGGAGATGCTACCTAAGTTTCGTAGATAATATCAGCATTTGCTTGAACATTTTCCTCACATTAACGATTCCTATTAAATTTTTTTCTTTGTCTTTTTCTTTTTATTTTATTTTATTTTATTTTATTTTATTTTATTTTAGACATCAAGCTAGCTATGGCTGTCGCCGGTATTGCGAAGAGTAGATCTACCGTTAAAGGGATTCTGGAGAACAAAGATGTAAATTTCGACATCAGACAGCTAAATAACCTATCATTAACTAAAATCATGAGCTAAACATCCGCTTTCTATAGCGTTAATCCTTGTTAGGTATCTATGCGAGGAGCAGACAGACAGCAATGTAGACAGGGGGCATAACGAGTAATATGCTAACATTCATCACCTACTAATACAAGACAAGACTCAAGGCTGCAGGCTCTAAGCATGTATTAGTATAATGGCGTGAGATTTAAACAATGTCGGTAAATGGAGTACCACTATCATAAGTATTGTATATTAAATAGAAATTTCGATAAAATGCCTTGTACGCTGCCAGCCGGTATCATTCTTCAACTACGGAGTTAGTTCCTGAGGAAACTTACATCTGATCATATACAATATCTGTAACAAATGGTAAACTGCGTAATAGGACTTAAACAGTCCGTAGTAAACAGTTATAACCTGGCCATATACTATCGTGCTCGGTTAATATTAATGGATTTTTGAAACCACAATGAAGCGAATTGAACTCAGCTATCAACAACTGGAGTAAAGTTTATTAGTCGGATTTCTTCGGATCGGATTGCTTCAGGTAGAACAGGTGGTAGATATCCTTACAGCGGGGTTCCGGTCCGAAAACTGGCAGACTGGACATACCTATGTAATACCTATTTGGGGGGGTTTCCCCGACGTGACTCCATTTCTTCAACCAGAAAAGATTTCCGGCTTCAGATAAGCTGTGCCTGGATAGTGGTGTATCGACGTGGCCGATCGTACTGATGCTACTTACATAAATCTACGAGTGAATATCTGGACTCGCTCCTCCACATCCTCCTTTGTATCAGAAAAATGAACAAATTGTTTGCTCCACTAGAACGCCATGCCTCACTTCTATGACTCGTTTCCCGATAATCTCCAGGCCTGGGCACTTCAGCAGTCTGTATTCTTCACGGCTTCCGCACCCCTCAAAGGTCGCCATGTCAATCTATCCCCTAAAGGTCGTCCTGCCGCGACCTTCGCTATCTTCAATCCAAATCAAGCCGGATATCTTGATTTTTCTGGCTCTGGCGCTGAGACTATCTCGCACATATATGAAAACGGTCGCGTGACTGTGATGTTCTGCAGCTTTGATGGCCAGCCACGAATCCTGAGATTGTTCTGTACGGGACGAGTAGTTGAATGGGACATGCCAGGGTTCGAAGATGTAATCAAGTCGATGGGCAAGGAGAATATCGTCGGAACAAGGGCCGTTATCTTACTCGACATATGGAAGGTTTGAAAGTGCTGCCTTACTTACCACTAGCGTTTCAGTTAACATATCTTCAGGTTCAAACCTCATGTGGTTACAGTGTACCTATACTCAGGACCATCGGCAATTTGGTAGAAGCTGCGGATGCTGAAATTGAGAAAAAGGGAGCCATAACCAAAGTCCCTTGCCAATGCTTTGAAGAGAGATACACCTTGGAGAAATGGCTTGTGAATAAAGTTAAGAAGAAAGCACTGGAAGACTATCAAGTAAAACTCAATTCTCGAAGTCTCGATGGTCTGCTGGGACTTCGCGTGGCACGGAAGATGAGAGGCGAATGGGTAGTTACGGACGAATGCCTGGCCAAACTGACCAGGGTATTCTGGCACCCGGAGGCTCTATGCCTAGGCATACTGATCGGTCTCCTGCTGACCATGGCTGTGCCACTGATACAAATATACGTATCACTTTTAGAATTAGTGGTTCAATTGAGGAAATGAATACTCTGGTTGTGCTGTAGGAAATATGATCGTATCTTGCTATTCGGGTTACTTCGAAGAACCTCGTGAACTGATGTAACATCTGCTAGCCTTAACACATGTTTACATACGTATAACGATAACAACTTTATCATAGCCTTTTTCGGTCTTAGCTTATTATAGCTGACTTCTCTCTTGGGCTAACTGCCTAATGCGGGACTAGAAGCAAGGAGTTGGATGTTTTCGATTACCATAGCTGTAACAAATTATTCCTCACAACAGAAAGTAAGGATATTCGGGACCTACCCAAATAATAAAAGAAAATGAAATAATTGATGAATACAACTTTGGGATTTCTACTTAAAAGGGAGAGGGAATATTATATGGTTCTTATTGCTGTCGAAAAAATAGAGAAGTAAATGTATTGCCTTATAAATGCTATTTCCAGGTAAGGTGGTTCATGTGTCAAATCCAACTACATAGTAAGATGAAATGAAATTATACTAGGTATATAGGTAGGTATGTACTTCCTAATTGTCTACTAAAATATCTAACCTTCTAGAAGACCTAGGGATTTATACATAGGGTGTTTAGGTGGTTTCACCTATAGATATTCTCATTGGATTTTAACAATCTTCGATATAACTCGTTTCACCCTCTAATACTTGACCTGACTCAGTTTAAGGCTATCCTTATTATGTCTTGACTTGAGATACATCAAAGGTTTTTGAGGCTATAAAATCTTGCTGGCTTATCTTCTCAAAGTGATCAATGGGGATAAAAAAAGGGGGGGGGAGGTGCATAGGGTTATTTTGGTAGCAGAAACGGACCCAGGGCTGCCAGGGGTATTCTAATACTTAACTAATCAAGTCAATTGTTCATTGATACTTGTAGCATAATGTTTTTGTCCTGATCCTGTCTCTTAGTGTTACTGACATCCCCAAGTGGATTAGGTCGAATGAGTTCACATCTAATTAGAATCGGTCGCCATCAAACGAGAGGCAACAAAAACACCAATTCCAACTTTCGTGACCATCCTAGCCAAATCACTCACCGTTGTATTTATGTTGTCGGCAGAAACACGCACCTCCAACACACCTTTCTCTTGAGTAAGCCCCTATTCATACGACAATGACTATTACTCCTAGAGGGATTCAAAGAACGACCGTTGGACAACTCATTTCAGGTTCCCCGGATAAATCAAGCTAGCGAAGAGCCTAGTATATTGCTGAGCTTATGATGAAGATGGAAATAAGTCGTTATACTTTTCTGGACCAGGTGTAGGAAGCTATACCTACAAGAAGCAAGGCTACCTCGAAGTAGGAAACGATCATAATAACCCATTCAAGACCTCTCACTTTCCAGCCCCATATACTCTACTTCATTTTCAGAAGAATGCCCTTTTTTCAAATATTACTACCTAGCTCGCGATCATGAACATGGGCATGATGAGACCTAATGGCTTCGCCGCCACTAGGTCCCGGAATCTAGCACGTAACCGAGGCATTAAGGCTGTAAACAAACATCCCTTTCGCTAGTGTTGACTTTGATGTTCAATACTTGGCCAATCCGAAGTGCACCAGGGAGCTCGAGACATGTGTGCTCTCTTCCGCCGCACCCGATCCGTCCTACCCGAGGCGCGGGTGCCATGGTCCAGAAGCAAGTTATGGTGTCGGCAACGGCTTCTACATGTGTAGAACCCTGAGGAGGCTACCAGATAATGACCTATTTGAGGTTGAGTAGTCTGTAAGTAGACGATGACACCCTGACGGCAAAAGTCCGCAGGGATCGGATGACCATGCATTTACTTGCCACGATGTCCCGATCGGCTACCTATATAGTCCTTACTAGCCATAGTGATTTATTAGGCTGATAAATATATGTTTAAATATGAGGAGTGGTAGTGACTGGGAGAGTCTGGTAGAATCTGAGCAATTATCACTAGTCATGTATGAGATGGTGTATAGATTAACAAAGCGACAAGATTTCAATAAATAGAATGGCGGGTTGGTGGAGTGGTCTAACACGTGCGACTCAAGTCTCAAAACTTCGTCCTTAAACAGGATTTCGCATCTCGAAAAGAGGCGTGGGTTCGAATCCCACACCCGTCATATTTCTTGCAAACACTATTAACCTTTAGTTGTTTGTTGTGTTTTTCAGTCTTTTTTTTTTTTTTTTTTTTTTTTTTTTTTCTTTTTTTTTTTTTTTTTTTTTGCCGAGTAACAACATCGCTACATTTTGATGGGATCTATAGGTATACCTACGTCGGTTGTTGTCCCTGTGTGTTTTTTCTTCATTCTTATTTTCTATGAGCAAATCATAGATGCATATTGATTGACAGACACTTTAGTTTTCTTTCCAATAAACGCTTATCAGGATGCAATAAGTCAGCAGTATGAAGTAGGAATGAGAAACATTAGGTACCTAATCGATGGACCTTGTACTGTACCGCGTAGGCAAGTAGCGGAGAATAAGTCGCTAGCGCAGCCCCACCATCCAGAACTGCAAGGGCTTACTGGTCGCTGTACTCCACTAAAATTTTATCAGTTTGCGATTCTGCAGTGCTCCCAGTCCACCGCTCTCAACCTGGCCAGCGTCTCTCTCCCTCTCACATTGCCTTTAGCAATTTTGACAGAGTCGATTCCTTCCACATATATTTGGAAATTCTCGCACATATTTTCAACAAGGAGGAAGGGAAATAATACAACATGTCCACAAAGCGCAAATCTGAAGATAACCCCACCGCGTCCTCCGCCATGGGCACGTCCAAGAAGCGAAGGCGATTGAGCACCGCAGGCGAGACGCCTAAGCCCGAGAAGAAAAAGTCCAAGAACGACCGCAAGACAAAGTCTACACCCAAAGACACCGTCGCAGAAGCCGAGCCCAAGGACGCAGAGACCGCCATCGAGACTAGGCTATCCGATGATGTCTCCGTGGAAGAGGAGCCTTCTCCTACTAACAGCAAGCCTGCTAAGAAAGACAAGAAGGACAAGAAGGACAAGAAAGATAAGAAAGACAAGAAGAAGAAGAAGAAGAAGACTTCCGCACCTTCGACAGACTCGCCCTCTGTCACCACCAACGCCGACGAGGCCAATAACGCCGCCGCAGACGCAGAAGAGGCACGTCCCGAGTCTTCCAAGTCCGAGTCCGCGGTCCCCACCACCGCGACCACCACCACCGCCACCTCCTCCAAGAAACCGGGCCGCTTCATAGTCTTCGTGGGCAACCTCCCCTACAGCGCCACCGCGGCCCAGATAACAGCGCACTTCAGCGCCCTGCACCCGACGTCCGTGCGCCTTCTACACCAGAAGGCCGACCCCAGCAAGTCGCGCGGCATCGCCTTCGTCGAGTTTGGGCGCTACGACCACATGAAGACGTGTCTGCGGACGATGCACCACAGCACCTTTGTGTGCGCCTCCTCCTCCTCCTCCTCCTCCTCCTCCGGCAAGGGCAAGGGCAAGGGCAAGAAGAAGGAAGAGGAGGCGGCGGAGGAGGAGAAGGAGGAGGAGAGCCGCGTGATCAACGTCGAGCTCACCGCCGGTGGCGGCGGCAACACCGATTACCGGAAGAAAAAGATCCGCGCCAAGAACGTCAAGCTCAACGGGGAGCGCGCGCGGCGCCTGCGCGAGGAGGAGAAGGCCAGGGCCAAGAAGGCGAGCGAGAAGGCGGCATCTAAGGATGGGAACAACGAGCAAGGACACGATGCCGCCGCGGAACGGAAGAAGGCTGCCGGCGGAGGGATGGAAGATTCTGTACATCCGAGCCGCAGGAGACGGGTCCCCGGCTCCTCGTGATTTTGATACCCCGATTAATTAGGATGGTACGTGGCGTCATGGATTTTCCTGCGAATCGAGATTTTAGGTTTGAACTAGGCAGGATAGGCAGAGTCAAAAGATCACGTGTGAAGAAGAGCAAATAAAACATTTACGTGCATGGGGGGTGTGTGAAAACCAACTTCTTCTCTCGCGCGAATGTGCTATCTACAGAATAGTGGAAAGGCGAAAGTCTGGATATCCTGCTTGGCTCGAGTGCTGCTGGCTAGAACCGTTCCGGGTTCAGGGCAACTTCCTATATATAGTCTTGAAAACCTGGTGTCTGTATCTCAAATCTGGCTAGAACCAAGAGCTGGGGAGAAGACAAGACGACCAAAATTATCAAAACTCTAGGTCACCGAAAACCAATAGAACCATTTATGCCCCGAGTTTGTCTCCCACAGTGGACAGCCTCGCAACTTGCCCCCTCCACCTGCTCTCTGTGGGTTCCTCCACAGCCTTCTAACAAGAACAAAAGGCTCTCGAAATATCTGGGTATGTAGAGTAAAAAAAAGAGGGGACGTGGATTATGAGTAGGCGGCCGACTTGTAGAGGCCTAAATACGTCGATCCCTCCTAGAGGATAGTCGTTATCCCTATGTCCACCTCAACGCCGACACCACCTCGCAAACATCTCCGTCTTGCTTGAGTAAAACTTAGGTGCTGCAACCAATGGCCTCGTGCCCTTTACAGGATCGTGCACTTTGGTTTCTTGGGTTTGGCCGACGCTGCCGGTCTGGGGTTCAGTACAGCACTGTATGAGAAGTTAGTTTTGCGGCTATAGACGTTCAAGGTCATCATCTAGATGCTTCATACCGGATAGCCTCGTCGAACACACTCTTCAAATTTCGCTGAGTAAGTGCCGAACATTCTAGGTATTTGTGGGCACGAATCTCCTTGGCACAGACTAGGGCCTGATCGTATGAGACGGGTTCCATTCTCTTTGATCGAAGAGATTCTAGGGTCGCGGGGTCTTCTCGTAGATCGAGCTTGGTACCAACCAAGATGATGGGAATGTTCGGTGCGTGGTGATCAATTTCAGGGTACCACTGATTCAGGTTAGCAGAGCTTCAACTATGCAATTTATTCATTCGTTTGCATACCTTAGCCTTGACGTTGTCAAATGAGGGCGGGCTGACGATGGAGAAACAGATCAGGAAGACATCGGTTTGTGGGTAGGAGAGCGGTCGCAATCGATCGTAGTCTTCTTGACCAGCAGTATCCCATAGTCCAAGGCTAATTGGCTTTCCATCCACCATAACACTGGCCGAGTAGTTATCAAAACTGGCCGACAATAATTAGCGGACTGACACTGATATGAACATGATGCTAGTTAACTAACACAGTGGGGATGTATTCGCCCGGGAAAGCGTTTGTCGTATACGAGATAAGAAGACATGTCTGACACCGATGTTAGCATGGGGCACGGCTCGAGCCAGTCGAGGTCGGAGAAGAGGTTGGTAACAGACCTTGCCAACAGCACCGTCACCAGTAACGACGCACTGCCGAGGGAATCAAATTAGTATTCATTTCTTTGGTTTATCAGGCCGACGTCACCCTCATAGTCAGGAAGATATCATCCAACATCACTTACCTTCAACGATTGAACGCCAGGAGCTGCCATAGTGGGCGACCTTAGGCTTGCAAAATTGGGTTACAGGCGACACCAAGAGTCAAAAATGATGTTGCCGATTGCAGTGAATGAGTATATTCGCAATTAGCTGGGGAGGATGGGATTGTAGTTGTGGTTGTGGTCGTGGTTGTAGTTGTGGGATTGGCAAAGAGTGTTATCGGCGATATGATCAGGAACGGGAAAAGCGGTAGTAGAGAGAAGCTGTGTCTGCATAAAGGTTAGAATGGAATGTTTCGACACAGGTTCGGAAAGGTGTAGTGCCGCAGATCGCAGGAGGTGCAGAGGTGCAGAGGTACAGAGGTGCAGGAGGTGGGCAGCACAGAACAGAACTATGCAATACCTACCCAGATTACGAAGTACCTAAGTAGGTAAGGTCAATAATAGTACATAGGTATAGATGGTAGAGGTGGCAGAGATGGTATGTAAGGGTAGTAAAGGTGGTAAAAGTAAAGATGATAGGACAACGACGACGCCACTGTTCGTTGGCAGGTTGGCAGGTTGGCAGGTCGGCAACGGTTTGGTGACTGATGGGACTGGCTGATAGGGGAGCTGGGGAGACGTTGAGCTTTTTGCTATTGCATTGGGAGTGGGACCTCTTTCACAGATACAGGCGGTGATTAGATTCCAAGACTCTCGGAGGTTCACAGGCAGACAGGTTCAAGGAGAGTGGGTAAAAAGTGCCAAGGTACCCAGGTGGTGGTGCGAGCGTCTTGCAGTGCAGAGCTGTCGACATGAACAACCAGGTAGGTGTGTAGGTGCAGCTGTTCTTACATACTGCGTACGTTCTCTTCACGTCGGCGTCACCAGTGGAGAAACAGAAACGGGAGGCGGCTATGATGCGTATGCCAGGTGAAACGAAACGCCAGACTGTGCAGGTCGAAGGTAGGTATACTTGCTCAAGACGGTGTAATGGTGTATTGGTGTAATGGTACAATGGTGCAATGGTGTGACTGCGTAGACAGAGCGGAATGATGGAGACGGATGGAATCATAGAAGTTGAGAATGCTTCTGGTCTGGTCTTTTTTAAGGGGAAAACAAAGGGGATGATGGCCAGACGGTAAGAAGATGATGACTTACAACTATCAACAGCGCACGCCGTTTTGAAAACACAAAGGTGCTAGGCTGGGCCAGCTTAGGAATGAGTTATGGCTCGTCAACGATCGTTGCTGATGCGCGTTATCAAAAATGATTTGCTATAAACGAAGAAAAAGAGTCGAAGTTGACGCCGTCGCGATTACGTACTATGTAGAACAACAGCCCGTTCGGAAAAAGTGAAGGTGGTGTTCCAATCGAGTGTAAAAACGGTACATATTAATGTATTCAATGTAAATACGGAGTACACATGTAACCTGAATACCCTACATACACTCGAGGCGTCAGTTGATCCGAGCGCTAGGTTAAGTACCGAATGGGTCTGCATCTGCACCAAGTGCCAAGTGGAGGGCATTTTCATCTACACTACGAATGTATTCAGATTGTCGTCACGTTGGAGTACCTCATGTATGTATCTTAGGTGACCTATGTAGGTCCATGATGGATCGTTATCTAGATAGAGTTTGGAGATACTATCAAATTCCACCGACTACTTGTTAGATTTATACTCCTAACTTAGACTAAGTATTCCAAGTACATGTATACACTAAGAAAAATCATTCCTGGGAAGCTGCACGACGTGCACATAATTTCACATGTCAGACTGAGAATCTACAGTTACAGCCATATTACTTAGTGTTATAAGCTGTACACAGGTAACAGAGGCTTGCTGCTCTGCTTATACACATAGGTTAGGTACACCTTTGCTATGCTATACATATCAGCTACATGTGTAAGCTCTAGGTTATTCTAGGTTATTCTACTGTCAATGCACATGTAGGACTATATATCGAATATCGATATGGGAAAGCAGCCCGTGGTAAGATCTGTTGCCTTTTGAAATTGTATTATAATAGTGTGTAGGTATGAGCTGATAACAGAAGAATAGCGCCGGCGCATCGAGTCGCCGGTACAATATTTGAAGCGTCTCTTGTCACAACTGTAAACCCGTTTGGAACATCCAAGGAACGACATGGGTGTCAGGGGTTCCCAGGACACTCCGATACATCAAGGTACATAGAACCCAATTTGATGATTCGCCAGATTTTTGAGCTCTGCAACGATCCTGTGGGAAGTGGACGAATCCCGGAAGGCCATTAACCACGAATTATTCTATTTGGCTAGCTCGGGAAGCTCTCAGAGCCAGTGGTGACCCTCCTGGCCGTCCCGGCGTCACTCTAACCTTAGGTAGCTATCCCAATGGACCAATGCCTAGGCACCCAGCTGAGTACATAACAGTTTTGACCAATTGCGGTGTCAAAGTGTCGTGGATTGCATGTATGTATGTATGTATGTATGTAGGTATGTGTATTTCTAAGCCTTCTGAGAAGACCAAAGTGGGGGTAATCGATTGCATGATATTATTTCGGTCTGTGCCGAATCTTCTTCTACTTGATCTACCACCAGAGCATTGATCAATGGCGCGTACACATATAGTACGTGCGAAAAATCTGTACATAGTGTGTTAGGTAAGTATATGCCTTGAGGGACCGGCCGGTTGAAAGTATCCAAGTATTCCAGAGCATACGCAACTTGGTTACCTCGTGTCAAACCTTGCTGCTTGGGATAGACCTACTTAGGCATGGCAAAGGCACCTTGCCCTAAAGTTCAAACAAAATAACGTTACTACCGTTAGAAGCAGGGATGAAGAGGATAATCATCAGATCGAACCATATCTTGCTAGGTTAGACAAAGCAGATGAATCGAAAGTGTTTCAAAGGTTGGGCAGGCTAACTACATATAGGTTTGTTTGGACGTTCCTATATATCTGATATCTAGAACTATACCTTAGCGGCTTAGGTAATGTAGCCCAGTGTGTGGCTAATAGAGTGAGTTAGGTTCGATTCCTAACAGCGCTATTGGTATTCGCTCTATTAGCTCATTTAGCCCCAAGCACATAATAATAGTAGGTACTTCGTACATCTAAGGCAAAGGAGGGACAGGTGGGTCAGTCCAGAGAGCCACGTGCTGCCCCAGCTCAAGTTGACTTTTTCGTTTCCAAGACCTGGACGCGTCTAACCGCGTCCGTCCAGGGCCGGTTTCTTGCTGGATTCCATCCATTACGAAGTACATTACATTACACCACACGTCATCCCGAGTTGTCTCAGATATAACAACCATTCTACGTGACAGTAGTCTCTAACCACGTAACTAGACTCAGCAACAATTGGGAGCTAAGGCAGAAAAAAAAACACGCAATGCTACACCTAGGCCAGCAATTAGCTACCTGCCTGCCTACCTACTTACCTAACCTAGGCTATTATTAACCACAACCAACACCTGACTTGATTTCACACCGCATCCAGCAGTCACCCGCATTCCCGACGAAAACAACCCCTCTATACATCCACCACGATGGCGTCAAACCCCGGGGATCCGTCCCGGCGTACCAGTAGCAGCAGCAGCAGAAGCAGCAGCAGCAGCAACGGCAACCGTCTCGGACCCCTCGTCACGCCGCGCCCAACCGCGACACCGAACCGCCGCGCTCTCAGCGCCGAGCCGTCGTCCAACCGACTCTCGGCGTCGGGACGACGGACGACGGCGACGGCCGCGACGCCGCACGCGCGCGCCGCGATCCGAGCCCTCGACCAGCGTCGTGCGGCGCTCTTCACGCCGGGGCGCGCGCGCCGGCGCAGCCTCCGCGAGCAGCGCGAGACGCCGCGCGATCTGCTGCGGAACCTGAGCCGCGTGCTGGCGCCGGCGAGCACCGCCGCGGCGTACACGTCCTCGTCCTCGTCGCCGGGCGAGGGCGGCGGCAACAACACGACCTTAGCGACGCTGCCCGAGGAGGGCGGGGACAATGACGACGACGACGACGACGACGATGATTTTCCCATTGAGCGTCCCCGCTTCTCGCTGCCGTTGGGCCTGGAGGAGGACGACGACGATGACAGCGAGTTGAAACCACCGAGGTCTAGTGGACTCGAGGAGGAGAATTACACGGTTCAGTCTATCGAGTTGCCGCGGCGGGCGTGGAGCGAGAGTCGGTTGGATAGGGGCAGTTTCGGGAGCGTGAGGGTGAGTGATTACGCGGGGCCAGATCTGCGGAGTGATGATGTGGGGATCGATTCGGGCTTCTTTCCGCCGCCGGCCTTGGATGTTGATAATGATAGTGGGGGTGTGGTCTTGGACGAGCAGGCTATGATTGAACGGTAAGTTCAGCGGCAGGCAGATTCGTTTATGTTCTTGACGCGAAAGCTGACGCGGTCCATTCAGGTCGGATGCCGAAGAGGCAAGACGGCAGACCTTGGCACGTGAAAGCCTGTTTGGCCCAATACAGCTCCCCGAGCCTGAGAACGAAAGCACGTTTATGATGGCGCCGGTCTCATCACCGACTCGAGAGCAACCGATGCTCGATGGTATTCAGGAAGATGATGCGCCTCAAGATGATGACCATACACGAGATGAAGGCCATGGTGGGCAAGAATTGAGTGGCTTAATGCCTGGACTCGTTGATGATGATAACGACGACGCCGACGGCCAGACATTAGATCAATTAGATGAGACCGTCATCTCTCGAGCAGCTGATCTTATGACAAAGAGAGCAAGGCGGAAGAAGAACGGCAAGAGGATCTCGAGGCACGGTATCGAGTACCCGTCATTGCCCCCGAGTGTGGTCAAACGAATAGCAACAACCTTTGCCAAAACGGCTGGAGCTACCAAGGCCAAGATAAGTCCAGACACGTTGGATGCCATTATGCAGGCGACAGACTGGTTTTTCGAGCAGCTTGGAGATGACCTATCAGCCTACGCAAGACACGCGGGCCGGAAAACAATCGACGAGAGTGATATGATCACTCTCATGCGAAGGTGTGTTATAGGTCTATGTTTTCGGGTATTCAAGCCCTATAGTACATATATATCTGACTATACAACAGGCAACGGCAGACCAGCGCGTCAACTACGCCATTCGCCCTGGCGCAACGGCATTTGCCGAGAGAACTCTTGCAGGAGCTGCGCATGTCGGCTCCCGTACCAAAGAAAGTCCATCGCAAAAAGTCGCGACGGGTGGGAGTAGACGGAGAGGAGGAAGTGACATAAATCCAGCCCGGTTCCTAGATTCTATCCGTCCAATACGTATTGGTCGTAACAGAAGAGTCTACGTCCATTCCCTGTTCAACCGCACTCGGCGTGCGACATCTGTTGGAGGTTTCTTTACCACCATGTAGAACATTATGGACGTCGCCACTGCGAGTCCGTACCTACAAGTTTGATGAGCACAAATGCGGAGAGAGGTGGAGATTTGGGACGACGAAGACGTACCATGTGAAAATGTATTGGGCATGATTATTCCTCAGGTTGACCTCTGCCGGTCTACCAATAGGTATGCCCTTAGTTTCCATGTCTATAGTCTGTAGCAAACCCGGCTCTGCGACGCCAACGGCAGCGTTAGCTCAAGCCCGTAAATAAAGACCACAATGCCACATGATCATTCAAACAAACGTACCCATCGTCTGCTCGACCCAGATCGGCTGGCTCCCGGTCAACGCCGCCATCTGCTTGACATCGGGGAAGTAGAACTCGTTGAGATCCGGCCGGTTTTCGGGGGTGAACATATTCTTCTTCCACGGCTCCCTCAGCAAGCCCTCCACCAGGACCTCGTCCCGCGGCAGGCCCTCCTGCCGGTCCTCCTGCCGGCGCAGGTTCTTGTTGATCCAGCCGCGATTCACGAGGACGGTAGAGCCGGGCCCGTGGCCGGGGCGCTCGAGCGGGGTGACGACCATGAAGCCCTGCTCGCCGTCGCGGACGCGCGGGCCGATCAGCATCTCCTGGTCGTGGCGGTAGCGGCCGCGGGCCCAGACGCGGCGGAAGTCGAAGTCGTGGACGGCGTCCGGGTCGACGCGCGGCGGCAGCGGCAGCGGCTCGCGCACCAGGCGGTCCTCGAACTTGGCGATCAGGTCCGTCTTCCACGCCAGCCGCTTCACCTGCCACGTCCCCAGCACGAACGCCGTCACCGGGATGATGGCCAGGATGATCAGGCCCGGCCCGTGGCGCCGCCCCGTGCGCACCAGCTCCGGCGGGTTGTCGAGGATCGAGGTGAAAGCCGGGTCGTCGACCGGTGGGCGCTCGGACCGGAGGCGGGGACTCGTGCTGAGGAGGAGGCGCTGCCGCCGGGGCGGGAGGAGGCGCGTCGTCGTTGGGGGTTTGCTGGTTCGGTGGAGGAGGCTGCCGGAGGTGGATCGTGGTGAGGTCGTGCAGGGGCAGCTGTAGGAGTGGGAGGCGCGGAACTGGAACTCGAGGGAGCGCTCGACTCGTCGCGCGAGCGCGTGCGGCGTTAGACACCCGTGCGTCTTCATGGTGGTGCAATTGAGGGTGTTGTCGCGCCTTGATCAGCAGGACTTAGGCCGCTGATGACGTTTTATTGGTGGTTGGAAATTCAATCAACCAGACAGCTCTGACAGCCAGACCACAGCAGCTGACGGAAGTTTGAAATGGTGGGGCGGTCGGCATGGGAGCTCAGACAGGCAGGGATTTGGGCGCTATTCCATCATGTCACATAGGTACATGTACTTGCATACATCATCTGTGGTACCCTAGTGACAGCTTATTACGCAGTATATCTGCTTAGCTCGTGGCAGCATCGTCTCGACACCTCAACTTCCATACTTTCAGAAAAGACCGCGAATTTCAACAAGTAACAACAACCAACCAAACCTATGAGAGACGGCAAGAAATTGATGGGGTCGAGTTTTCAGAAATAAAGTCGCGACTCCTTCTCAATATATAACCTTATACGGTTACGAAACGACCCGAGTTACTTCGTACTCCCTGCTCCATACTGTACCTAGGTAGTAATCCGTTGCACGCCACTTCATCTGACCTCATACTACCTGCCTGCCTGCCTGCATACCTACAAACATATATGTACCGTGCTACTTAGCTAATACCTATGTACCTCTCACAAAAGGTCTTAACAACGTGTGAAGACACAACGCAACATGTTCTTCAACGGCAGTTTACAAGACGGCATCTCTACTGCCCTTCAGCATTCCAAGCTTGTTGTCTGCTTCGTGGTTGGCAAGTACAACGAGCTCAAACCCCATATTGCGCCCGACTAATACACGTCTAGATGATGGAGATGAGAGTCAGCTATGGGAAAACGACTTCCTTACCACTCCCTCCGTAAGTCATTACCTTTTTTTTCAATACAGCAGCAATCACGCTGATGCGAACAGCTGAAATCACCCCTTGAGGGCCAGGCTGTGGCCCTGAGATTGCTGGCAGGGTCCCAAGAGGCAGCATTTCTCGAAGCTCTATTTCCTATACCTAAAAAACCCACGGTGGTTATTATTGAGTAAGCTCTCTAGCACAATGTCGATTTTTGTGTAGAATACAGTTGCTTATCCACGTCGTAGAAATGGCCAGTTAAGAGAGTATATCGCTGCAGGGACGACGAAAGAAGAGTTTGTGCGCAGAGTCAGTGCGGCCTTCAACGCCCCAACAAATCAGAGCCAACACCCAAGTACTGCTGCTGCCGCGGCCCCAGCTGGACAAACTATGCAGCAGACTCAACCACAAGCACCTCGAGCGCCTCACGTGTCGGCAACCGAGGACGACCTATACGATGATGACAATTCGCCAGCCCAAGATCCCGCACAGGGACAGGGGTCGCGAGAAGTTCAGTCTATGTTACACGAGCGAGCGAAGCGCTTAGAAGCCGACAAGAAGGCCAAGGAAGCCAAGGCCAGGGGGGAACGGGAAGCTCGCGCCAAGGAACGCCAGCAGACCGACGAAAGCAATGAGGGCCAGTCGTCTAATGTCAGTTCCGCGGAGAGAAGCTACGCCGAAGAAGTGAGGCAACGGAAACGGCAAGCGGCCGAGGAGAGGAAACGGATCCTGAAACGTATCGAGGACGACAGGCTCGAACGGAAAGAGCGCGAGGCCCAGGAGAGACAAGCAAGACTGTTGTCGAGTGCTACACAGGACGGAGAAGGATCCCGCAGCCAAACGTCATCCATTCCTCGCTCTAGGAGGAGACCCTCGGGTGTCCAGGACGACCACTGTAACCTGCAGGTGAGGTTATTTGACGGCTCGACGATTCGCTCCCGCTTCAAGAGCGACAGCACGCTGGGCCACGACGTCCGACGATGGATCGACGAGGAACGCACGGACGGCGACGAGCCGTACACGTTCCGAATTGTCCTGACACCTTTTCCAAACAAGGCCATCGACCCTAACGAGGAGAGCCTGTCCCTCTCGTTCCTCGGGCTGACTCCATCGGCGACGCTTGTCCTCGTCCCCACGAAACACGCCGTAGCCTATCCGCGGGACGACGGGCTCGTATGGCGAAGTCTGAACTTCATCCTCGGCATCTTCAGCTCCGGCTACGGGCTGCTTGCCGGCGCGCTCGGCGGTATCACCGGGATGATCTTCGGACGGGGAGGATCGCAACCTGCGACGGATAGGATCCCGTTGCAGGACCTAGCTGCGGAGAGGGATTCGCGGATTAGGGGGTTTCAGAATCCCGAAGACCGCCGGAGAGATGCTCAGCTGTATAACGGAAACTCGGTAGGCCCGCCCCACGCCGATAACGACTGCTCTTAATCTGAAACGGTTGCTAACATTGCGCAGCTGAATTTTGAGCCACGCAACGATGAGGATAATGGTGACAGAGATAGTTAGTTTGCTGTGTAGGATATTGGTGATTTACAAGCAACAAGCATATCTATGTATTCTTCTGTTCTGTAGAGATGGTAATGTAAAATTCTGTAATTAATAACATCTTTATCATGGTTAGTGGGTGGCCAAGTGACGAGATCATGTATCGAAGATGGGATGCTTCCCAGGCCAGACTACCCTGGACCCTGAGATAAACTATGTGTATATCCATGTACCTCCCTCGGGCTTCTAGCGGGCTTTCCTTGATGATTATTACATTGGATTAGAATTGACACCCGCGTAGACAGTATTAACCTGTTTGTCAACTATAGAGCGTGTGTTTAATATATCGTTTCAACATATGCCAACAAAACATATCCTTTGTATCTACCATTACTTTAGCTAGCTCTTATCTTAATCATTTGCTATGATTTTTCTCTAGTCAACCTTACTGAACAGTAGGTTGGGATTAATGAAAATAATCGCTAATATAGCTTGTCACTTTAATACAGCTAAACTCAATGGTCCTGACTTAATAACAACCCTACCACAGCGATTCGCATGCCTTAATACATAAGGAAACGCCTCAGCCCCTTTCAGGTTTATCCCATTCCCTAGACCAGTGCCGTTGCGCGTGCTACCGCTGAATCTTTCGGTGTAACCCAAGGATAATCCTTACCTGTTGCGAAAGCGTCTTGTCTAATCGTCCATCCTCAAGTACTTATTAAGAATACTGATCTCATTGGCTTCCATATTAAGATGAAAAAATGCTACACTCCTAGCAGCACAATTGGTACGTGTTCCTGATAAGTTCGTCCCCAAATACCGTCTTTCTCCTTAAGCCGTTGCTTAATTTGGTCCTGGTGCCATTTCACTGCCGCGCCCCTTGTTTGATTATGATTCGATCGATGAGAGAGTTGACACAATCCTGGTGTTTTATTTAAGGTTTTTATATAAGGAGACAATACTAGTATGAAACTCACCCGGGCATGTCCTCAGAGTATATAATACCATTTGGCCGCATCTGCTACCATTCAGAGTTTTGACTCTTTAGCTTATTTATTTTCACCAATAGAGTTTTACCTGCATCACTGTGTCAGTAGGAAACCTTCACTATGACACTGTCACCGAATGATTGGGTTTTTGGAGTTAGATTTTGGGAAAATATGAGCAACTTAACTGAACGCTATTGTAGGGATAGATGTGAAACTAAGTGTACGTGGTCAGATTCCATGTAGAGCAAGGGACAACAAGTGGCCATACTACCTCTGTACTCCCACAGCTATCGTAGAACTCCGGGGAACTGTTGATGAACTCGAATACCCCTATAAAATATGGCAGTCATATATCTAACCAGTAATTTTACTCTTTCCATCTAGAATATCGTACGTTTACTCTATAAACTCACGAGCACTTAATAAAGTCACAAATAACGAGTTTTCCTATAATTCACCTCAGCCTGCTTATTCTTAAACGAGTGGCTATAGCTCAACTTTCTCCCTGGACACGTCTAACCACCCCGACTTAAGCATGTGTAATGATAAACAGCAATGAGCACCAGTGAACTTGTAGGTACATAATCAAACTCTATAATGATACTTCCAATTCGACATCTCATCGATCCTAACCTGAATTATGGATTAATGCATCAGCGGTTACTATTGGCACACACATTGACAGAATAAGAAATTCAGGGAATAGGGGGAGGGGAAAAGGGAGGGACTGATTACATAAATCATCAAAAATAATTACCGCGTATAGTATCTGGGTTTTAATTGAACTTGAGCCTTCATCAACCTCTGTGCTTACAGGCGTGTCATTTTTCGACGATCGCAACATCGGCGACCATGCGGATCTTGTGGATGCCATTCTCAACCTTGCACCTCTGCCCGTCAAGTTGACGCAGAAGGTTCCTCTACGACAGAGTCGATGGCCTCGTCCCCCTTGTCTTCGTCCCGTTGCTGCTGCTGCCAACCACCGACCGGCGTAGCCAGGAAGGTCCAAGCAATCGTGACCCATCGCCTCAAATCAGCGCGGAGGTTCAGCCATGCCGCTTTCTCCACGAACTTTGACATCCTTCCAACCCGCCTCCCTCGTCACCTGCTCTATTCTTTCCTTCCTGTACCGGCTCTTGCTCAAGAATGGCGCTATCGGCTCGTCCTTACCACCACGCGGTCTTATGGTGTGCATTCTCAAGGGCGACATGCCACGGCATCTCTTTCCACACGGCAACGACGCCTGTCCCGCCGGGTTTCAGAGTCCGGAGAATGTGGGACGCGAGCCGCGACGTCGTTCTTCCAAGCCGGCAAACACGAAAGTTGTGAGGGAAAGGTCGAACGTCCCCGCGTCAAATCTAAGGTTGCAGGCATCCAGATTGTCGACTTTGACAGGCCAAGATGGGTTTTTCGCCAGCGTCTGCTGGAGTTGGGCAAGGAACATGGGGTTGACATCCGTGGCGCGTATTTGGATGCCATCTGGCGGGTCGGAGTCCATGACAGCCATGGTGACAGCACCGTTAAGCCGCATCCATTGTCGTGGATCACAGACAATGGTTTCATGGCGGCTTGCGACTCCGCTTTGAGTAGGTCCCGTGCAATGGTATCGCTGACATCGCCTTGAAGTCCTTGAAGGAGAGCCCCGTCAAATTAGATGGCCTGCTTGGGCAACCATGGAGTGGACATTACGTAGAGCGGTGGTGTTTAGGAAGAGAGCTTCTCAATGGCGAAAGGATAAATTGAAAATTGAACGAAGTTTGGGCTACCCTAGGTTTGTTAGAGATTACTTTAATAAGGGATCGAATTCGTGTTAAACAGGCTGAACGACGGCCCCTTGCATACCATGATAGTGAGAGGTAGCCGCCTACAGTACCTAGTTATTATTGATGACTTGAGCGGATAGATGGTGAATCTTGGAACTCTCTTCAGTACTGGGCATGACTATATGTAAGCTCGTGTTTAGAAGCATGTTTTCTATAAAAACAAGTTGTCAAATCATCGCAATATTCAAGGTATTGATAGTTTAGTGTTGAGCTACCTGAGCCTCGGCACTATTTTATTTGCCATTGTAGTCATACCATCCGAGTTTTTTGAACTTGAGCGTCGGCAGGGTCGCTTGGCTAGCTCGTAAAGGGACCATATATGTATTCTTGCCTCGTCTGCTCGTCTAATATCGATGGGCTACATAAGGTCGATATGGGACAGAAGATATTATTAGAAGGTATGGTTAGCTTTTTCATCTTAGATGGAAGCAAGCCGCCGGGTTTCAAGTCTGGGCTGGAAATAGAGCCAAGCAACTCCTTTACATAAGGTAGCTCACCGGTAATGCCGCCCCAAGAACAAGGAGCAAGATCGTTCCGTAGTTCATCTTCGCCGGAACAGCATTTTACACAGCAAACATGAATAGACAACTTAACTGAAGTGCACACTAATTCACCGATTGGTTCAATCTATCATATAGGCATCTTTCCTAACCCAATTATATCCGGTGAATGTCCGAAACAAACCCCTATTCTAATAGTTCCTTGGTCCATGCAACATAGATATAGTGACTTCCTAGGAAGTCGCCAGACTTTGTGCCCGAACGCCATCCGATAGAAAAAACCAATCACAAGCCAAAGACGCTATAACAACACACCCATATCTAATTCAAGAGAGAAGTGATCTAAGAAAGAGGCTGGAACTGTTAGGGGCCCTTGCCCCACTTACCGAGGTCAGGGCCATTGCGCATTGCACGAGAATACGGGCCCATCCAGCAATATTTCTATACACGCAGCTCGAAAACCGTGTATAAAGTTCAGTGTCCCGTCATATAAACGATCCAAATAAGGCTCTAGGCCCGCTGGGTGTGACGCCTCGATGCGAGCAAAAGGAGAGGCCAGGGGAAGCCCAAAAGGGGCAGCTCTTGGAGCATCGGTCAGCTCAGCCAGACGAGTCCTGAGAATATTTTGAAGGGGAGGGTCGGAGCTTGACAACCTTTTCCAAACTAATACTGGAAAGGTTCGTTGACGACAAGTGAGAGGTCTAGGTTTATTCTGGGGACATGAGTTCCGCCTCACCTACCTCCAAAGAATAGGCTGCATCAACACCAATTCATTCTTCAAGCAAGTCGGACCACTCCGGGATCTCCTTGACGAGACTCCACATGTACTTCTCCAGTCTGACCGCACACTTCCTGTACACCGTTGTTTCGTCATTATACTTCCGACAGTTGCTGAAAATCAACTTGAGATCGTCAATGAGGTCTTTGGGGCCGTGATATTGATCCTGGAGCAATCTTTCTTCCACGGTCGACAAGTCCATTGGTGACGTGATGACATTGTAATAATCAGGGACTTCATCTCTGTTAACCGGGATGAGGAACGGCCACGCTTGCTTATGATTTTGAATTTGATATAGGAAACGTCGAAGCTGATTGAAACGAGGTCCGTGGCAGGATTCCCGTGCTAATTTGTCCATTTCTGGAGACCAGCTAGTTGCCCGAATGGCAGGAATAGAGAGTGGATCGATTGGGGTAATAACACCATTGTTGGCCCATTGTGTAGGCGGTTGATGGACGATGTGGCTTTTGCTCACGGCCCGAATCTTGGCTAGGACGGTTTCCTTCTGCTTCAGAAGCATACGACCAACTTCAAGATACCGTACTCGGGGAAGCATAGAGCATTGCATAATCGTCCCTCCTTCGTAATCTTTGATACACCCCATCCAGACAGGTTTGTCGAGAGTAATCTCTTTAGTGAAGCCTTGTTTTTGAAAATACCCAGTAGCATAATTATCAGCGTAGGTTAAAAAATGCATCACTGGGGAAGTGGCTTTAACGTAATCCTTCAAATGGGCCATCATATGTGCTCCGTACCCTTTCACCTGCTGATCGGATGAGACGGCGCAAAAAACGATCTCAGCGAACTTGCGGTTTCGGAATTCCCGAAAGGTTATCCCGCCGATCACCTCTAGAGGCTTTCTGACGATGGCGATGGATACATGAGTGCGATCATAGACCAGACGTGCGATATAATCCTTGGGCATCTTCGGGAGTTGCTTTTGAAATAGGCATTTGAGACCCGTAATAATAACCCAACTCTCTCTGGCGCCATCATTATTGACAACTCGGAATTCGATCTCGCCGTTTCTTTCCTCTATAACCGCAGGCTTTTTGAATAAGTTAGCATGTTTCCTGATATTTAAAGGTGCTAGCATGCCTTATCTGGGAAAGGGACCATCCAGGTTGTAGCTGGAGGCTTATTGACGTCCGGTTCTGTAGATCCACCATGGGAATTTTTGATTCTTTTATTAGTGGTAGAGGGGGTATTCGGTTCTTCGGAAGCCTTGCGCTTGGTGACGGGAAGCTTTCGCTCGCGGTTCGCTGAAAATGATTGCGACTCTACTTTGTCCATTTGCGATTTGCGTTGAATGCTGGCGAACGAAGGGAAGTCCAACTTTCAATAATTCAAACTAGTGCAGGTCGACTCTAAGCTCTGAAAAGTATCTCTAGCCCTCCAGTGGTTACCGAACATACGTTTGTGAGTAAGCGGACTTCCCCTTATATGATGGAATGATTGAGTTTAGTTGTTGGATATTTGAGTGTCGAGAATACCTCCGTATGACGTACTGTAGTCCTCAGCACGTCAGGATGGCATGTGAGTTCTTATTTTAGAATGAACGATTACCATAGCAAGCTTGAGAGCTGCTTCAAAGCGTTATTGGCTGTTGGTTGTTAGTTGGTAGTTGGTTGGTGGATTGCAACGGCAACTTCTTAAATATGTAGTTAGTTGAAGTCGTGTTACGATGTACAATTGGGCCTCAACATCTGCCCGCATTACACCTTGGAGTGCAATTGTGAGAAGGAAACGATTGTGAGAGGCGGAGTGTGTTATAGCTTCGAAGGTTGTGTGTAAGTGTAGACTGTATGCTTAGTCTTATGGTAGCCCCATAAGATGCCTTGCTCCTCCATCGCAGGGTCCGGTCAGACATCACGCTCTCTAGAAGTTATGGGAAGTGAAGAAATCGCTAGACGCGGCGCTATCGTCAGAACAATCAGATTTCAAGTTACGGCAGAGTTCTTAACATCCATATAACTTATATGCCTTGATATCCTACCCGGTTGCTACGCACTCCGCTTGGGTGGCTCACTAAAGCTGGTAGGTAACTTAGCCTTCAACTTCTTACTTCTATGTATGAGATTCTGGTGGTTTCTGCTGGAAGCTTGAACTTAAATCTGCTTCTAAGTATTTGAACTTGGTTTACGAGCAGACGAGGTAGTAAGTCATTCTGGAAGGTATGTGTATATATCGTGTATCTGAATAACCCCTTTAGTCCAGTATCAGGCAGATCTAGACTCTGTGCATGTGCATACTCCGCATGTAATCTACTACCTTTACCTACCAGTTTAGGTAGTTATTAATTACCCCACCACGATTGTCACAGCTGCGTCCAACAGCCCACCTTCTTCAACCATCCTAACTGCCAGCTTTCTATACAAACAATAGAAACATATACAAATCCAATAGCTTCGGGCAACCATCAAGATGGCGGACGCAGAACTTGAGCAGGTGCGCTAGGTAGTGCAGTTGAGCCACGTCTGATATCTTTACTAACCTTTCCCTGCTTTAAGATCAGAAAAGCGCGGCTCGAACAGCTAAAGGCCCAAAACGGCGGCGGCGCCCAAGGCGGCGGCCAGGGTCAAGGAGGCCAAAACCAGGCCGAGCAGCAGAAGCAGTAAGCGTATCTCTCGTTTCCCTCCTTCTCCTCGTTTACCTTGACAATGTACTAACAAGTTCACAGACAAGAAGGTAATTGAAATGCTACCACCCGTCGGACGTAGGCGCAAGCGCAAGCGCATCCGTAATACCTGAACCGCGATCGTACTCTTGCTGACACGGAACTCTGACTACCTATAGCGGAAGCGCGACAATCAATCCTCAACCAGATCCTGCACCCCGAAGCCGCGGACCGTCTGGGCCGCATTCGCCTGGTCAAGGAAGAGCGCGCGACGGATGTCGAGAACCGCCTGATCATGCTGGCGCGCACGGGGCAGCTGCGGCAGAAGGTGACCGAGGATCAGCTCAAGGAGCTGCTGAACGCCGTCGCTGAGACCAAGGAGGAAGAGAAGATTGTCGTGAGTAGGAGGAAGGCTTGGGACGATGACGATGATGACCTCTTGGATCTATAGTTTCTGAGCGCGCAGGCAAAAAGGGGGAAATTGAGAAAGTACAGCGTCGGATGGCACGGCATGGCATGGCGTTAGGATTTTCTTTATATATAACTTTTGTTATTAGGGGGAAGGTATTCCTCGATACGATCTTGATACAATAATTTGTACAAGTGTTGTCACAATCGTTCTTTGTCTCCCTGACAAGAGGACACATTGATTCAACCTGCAACAACTTCAGGAGGCTTAGCAGCGGCGGCAGCGGCAGCAGCAGCAGCAGCAGCTTCCTTCATCCTCTTCTTCTCGGCACGCTCCCTCTTCCGGATAGCCCTCAGATCCGGGGGCGTCTCGATACCCAGTCTCGCCCTAAGCTCATCAACATCAGTCTCCATCTCCTCCTCCCAGTACACATTGATGACCTCGTCGCTCCTCAGCCCGTTGCGTATAGCCCAGGGCCCGTAGATGGACCAGAAGCGCGCCCGCTCGGCCGGCTTCATCGTGGCGACGGCGAGCATCGACAGGCCCGTCATGGGGAGCAGAGTATTGGCGAACTCGAAGGCCTTGACGGCGACCTCGCCCTCGCGGAAGATGGGCAGGCCCGTCAGCGCGTGGTAGAAGTCGTGCGACTCGCGGTACCGCTGCATGACGTACGCGCACTCCTCGTCGTCGATGTACCGCACGCCGGCCCGCGTGTCCGGCGACACGCCCTCGCGGTCCAGCCACGCCGCGTACGTCGCGCCCACCGTGTTCGCCGGCAGCTGGCGCAGGTGCGGCAGGTCCAGCGATTCCGACGTGATCCGCGGCCGGTCCCGCAGTATCCGCCGCCCCGTCTCCGACGCCAGCATCGCCCGGTGCAGCCGCTGGATGAAGTACGGCGTCGCTGTCGCTTCGCCCAATGCCGCGATCAGGTCCCCTCGCCGCGGGTCCAGCAGCGCTAGCACCCCGGACCCGACGGCCAGCGCGGCGCGCTCGAGGCGGGTGAGGGGTACGTGGCCGGGGTAGTTCGGTGGTGGGCGGTTGAGGACGGAGAAGGGTCGTCGAGTTGTTGGAGGTGTTGCCGCTGCTGATGATGCTGATGATGCTGCTGGTGCTAAAGGTAGGAGTTGCGTAATAGATGCTGCTGCGTACGGTTGGAGGACATGTCTACCTCCGTTGGATAGAGACCGCAGTGGGGGTATGAGGACTTTCATGTTGCTAGGCTTCGGAAGGTCGAGACCATTACGTAGATCAATCACCTGCAAAGGTGTTTTACCTACGTTCTGTTATGGAATTCGAAAGGGGTCGGTGTGCAAGGTCAATGGATCGGATCAGTTGTGCTACAACAGGTTACCTGGTTATCGTATGATGCGAGGTTCAAGCTAGGTTGGTTACCTACCTAACCCGATACCTACATATGTACACATGCATATGTATGGCGTAGAGATAGGAGTGAACGTACAGACGTATGTAATGAAGTACATGTAGCTTTCATCAAATGGAGCCCTGATGCAGCCCAGCACGTGCTGGTTTTACTGGGGCACATGAAGTCGTCAGGCACACTCGGATCGGCGTCTTGAGACACCGATGCTAGATTTCATTAACCGTTGAATGGCACATAAAAAAAAAGTGCCCAGGTACATCTCACTCTCAGCAATGGGTGTAATTCTAATAAACATTGTATAATAAGAACAGACATTAACATTGCAATAATCAATGGAAAAAGATATTTAATTGACTTCTTTTCATCAAATATTAATTTAAAAGGTACACATACCTCATATTTGATTGAGTCATTCCAATTGAAAGGATACATGTAAGTACCTAAGTATCAATATTATGTACATAATGTACGAAGTACATAGGCACATGCATCTCTATTGGCGCCATTCCGATTGGCTATGGGGTCCACGGGTTTCCTTTTCCTCTCTGCATGTGGCTACCCCAACCAGTGTTTTCTTAAATCCGAACCATCCTTCCGTTGCCTTCTTAACAATAAGCCGAGTTATTTGATAACTTTTCCCCAACTAGATCAATCTTCACTTCATCCTTTCACATATATCCAACTACTCACCAATTCCATCTCAAAACACACTCAAGATGCCTCGTTCATCTCGCTCCTCTGGCAGGCCCGCTGCCCGCCCTACTGTTCCCGCCAGAACTCCTGCTCCCCAGCAGACCCGGCCGCAAGCAACATATGCTCCCGCCCAGACCGCCCAACATGCTCCCCAAGCCTCGCAGGGTCCCGGGCTATTCGGCCAGATGGCCAGCACCGCCGCGTATGTCTCTTTCCTCTGCTCCCGCTTACCTGTTCCCATAACCTCGCCCTAGCTTAGATTGTACTTCCGGAAGGAAGGGCTAACATGATATGTCGTACAGCGGTGTCGCAGTAGGCTCCTCGATCGGCCACGCCATCGGCGGCCTCTTCAGCGGCGGCGGCTCCGAACCCGCCGCGCCCGCGCCCCAGGAGGCGCAGACGAGCGCCCAGCAGCAAAACCAATGGGGCAACAACTGCGCTGGCGCCACGCAGAACTTCACCAAGTGCATGGACGACAACGGTGGCAACATGCAGATTTGCGGCTGGTACCTCGAGCAGCTGAAGGCCTGCCAGGCTGCCGCGAGCCAGTACTGAGAACCTCCCGGGGAGGGATGGAAGGAGTGCGCGATGAGCAGTCGGCTTGGGGGCGAGGGACTACGATACTCTCTGTATTGGAGGAAATCGGCCTTAGTCTGAGTCGTACTCGATCGATTAACATGGAGAGGTGGGAATTGTATTACGTAGCTGGCTTGGCTGGCTGTGTTGAGGTGTACATAACATGATCGATCATCCACTCTACAATACAATCTCTGCTTCCTCTCCCATCTTCCTTGGCTAGATGCAAATTCATTGAAGCTGTTAGCTAAGACGTTAACAAGAGTACATGAAGTTGAGATTAATTAATATCTATGAATATATCGACAAGCCCACGGTCCTATATTCATTGGGTGCGGATCCAATGGATCCTCTTATCAGGTATCCAATCTCAATTCACGAAGGTTCAACATATTCTTTGGCGGTGAGGACGAGGAATCTTGATGGCATTGCCTGGGCTAGTTGATGATTGAGTCCTAATTATTTACATAGACACAAGTGTGTTTATTACTTGGGTAGCTGACGTTGATGATGAACAAGGCAAACCCGAGACAAACTTAAAAGCACTATCGCGATGATGGACAGACAGAACGCAGCAATTGGACCACGCTTATGATCTTGGGACACTCTATATAGGCCTCTTCAACTAGATGACTATAATCTACTATCGGCCCGGCTTTCTCGTGACCAGAATGAGTGGTGCAACCAGCTGTCCTGAGGTGCAACATGGAAGACTATACTCCGTCTCGGTACACCTGCGTATTTGGCACAGAGAGAGAAGATACCTACCTGTCGTGCATGGCCAGGGTCGTTCCTCTAAAGCTCAATTCGACTATTCAAGCCTCTTTAGTGTATTCATCACTTAGGCTTCAGACGGGCTAAGTACTTGAAGTCTCTTTGTGGCAGGCTCCAAAGAAAACACTATATCGGAAACATCAGTGTTGCGTCTTCTTCTTTAGTCTTTGTTTGTAATACCAGCTGACATCGTGCAGATATCTTAGAATAATTTGCTAGGTATAGCAAGAGAAGTAGGTAGATTCGCCCGTTTTGCATGGATCGTAATTGATGTGTGTAGCATCAAGGGTCCTGTGGATAGCTGAAAAGCTGATCGGCAGGCAAGAATTCGTGGGAGCATATATATATATATATCTACAAATTCTAATACATGCCACTCAGAGCAAGATACCGTGGTTGATTACGTTTAACACGGTCAACAAGGGGCAAGCAACGTGGGGGGTTACGTGCGAAAACCAACATGGAGGAGCCTCATAGGCTTGTCGTGCAAACAAGCTATTGTTTGGAGGGATAAGCCGTCTAGGGGACAGAAATCTTATGATACTACGGTTCCTGTATGATACAACCACAAAACAGCTAGGAGTTTCTCCCAGCGTCCTCACTTCAGAGTAACTTAGTACAATTCGTCAAGGAAGGTAGTCTTGCTGCTCTTCTTCCCGTTGGCTTGGATGGTAGCTCCCGCTCGCCGAACCACGGCGCTTGCGTCTCTGTCTTCGAACATCAAGTCGTGGATTTACCGTATGTATCTAAACCGATATTTTCAAGACCGATGATTGTCTACCTGTACGCCATGTTTTCACCCAAGGCATTACACAATCAGCTGTCTAACTAAATGGTGATCGCCTCACGTCCCCTCTCCCCCCCTATTTGTTCTTGACCTGGTATAGATTCAGCCACGTAGACCCCTTATCACCATGACCAACCAGTCAAACTGAGATTGGGCATCCGCAGAATTCTGAATAGTTAGTGTCTTGATTTTCTAATTTAACTCTGGTATTCATCTAGATATCCCATTGAGCTATTGATTTAGAAGAACTCCAGGTAAGGTTGATTAGTATCGAACTTCGAAGAATTATCCTACTAGATTTCTATTATTCCAGGCATACAACTTAGGGCATCATGATAAGAGAGTATCCATCCCATCTATCCATTTATTTCTATTTCATTTGCGTACAGGCCATATGCGCAATAGGTTTACAATTTATGTACATAACCAACCGCCGCTACGGACCTATCAATCCAGATCCATGTCAGGTTCCGAATCATCAAGTGCCTGGCCTCCACCGACGCGATCCCCGTCCATCATGTACGGCTGCAGACCGAGTGGCACGTCCTTCGCGAGTTCCTTACGTCTAGCCATCAGCCTCGCGTGGACCATCGACATGACCATGCTGTTCTGCTTGTGCTCGACACCTAGTTCCTCCGCCCGCCTCACGAAATACCCGTTGAGGAAGTGCACGGGCGGGTTATGCCCGCAACGAACCAGTGAGATCCACGAGCTGTAATAGGAGCCCTGTTGCACGAGCTTCCGCCTCAGCTTCTTCCGGAACGCGTCCCCTGTGAAATGCAGGTACAATTCGGGTTGTGTGCGGACTTCCGGGAGGGACGCGATGATCTGTGTTGTCTCGTCTAGTAGGCTATCCCATAGAAACATCGCATGACGGTCCTCTCTAATCTGATTGAATCTGCAACCCAAAACCACCGAGATCGTATCGGCGAGGGAGGAAAAGACCATGCTACCTAACTTCCGCCACAGGAAGATTTCCCAAGGCAGACCAACGGTGCCGAGGTTTTCAGTCGCGGATAGCAGGTCGATTAGGTGATTAGTATGCTGACGTCCGAGCGATAACGACGTTGCCCTGTCCAACTCCGACGTCTCATCCGTCCTGTTGATACCGGAAAGAAGTAACTGGCCGGCGTTGAGGCATCGCAAAGAATAGAGATGGTCCGAATGTCGGGAAAGCTTGTGGGTGGTATGACCGAGGACGTAGTTTGGCCTCGATACAGGGTCGTCAAAGACTTGCTCGTTCAACCATTCCATGACACCAAGGCCAGGGTGAAGCAGGCATACGGTGGTTCGACGATCGATACGACGACGAAGAGCCCTAAGACTGGGGACAATAGCCCTTGACTCGGTGCTCACGACGATGTTGTCAAGTATAGGTAGGTGCTTGCAGTCGTCATAGCGAGAACTGACATATTCCGGACAAGCTATCTCTCGGGATGACATATGTCTTCCTTCGATACTATAGATACTGATGGTCCTACCTTCTTGTCCCCATTTAGTCATGATTCGGGGATGATGGGCGAGCATCTTGATGGGCGGTAGATGAGGGACGCCGGCAAGCTCATGGGCCACTAGCCTAGCAGATCGACCGAAGCCCAAAATATGGAATTGATCGGACAGCTCGGCAGCTATTAAGGGTTGAGTGCTTTCGGTTTCGTCTGAGACTTGCTCCGAAGTTTCTTCAGGAAGGTCCAAGACAGGTTGTTCGGCCGGTTGTTGCGCGGCTTGGGAGAGCTTGACGGGAGGTGGCGGTTTATAGAACGGAAAACTTGGGCTGCTTTTATCGAAAGCGGACTTGGGTTTCAAAGTCGGGGGATAGTAGAGAGGGGGATCGAGATGGAAGCCGTCGTGTCGCGGTGTTAGTGCCATTGTAGCAACGGCGGACAAGTGTTTGGTGGCGCCCCGGCCCACAAAGAGGTTATCGCGATTCCATCTTGTAGTCCTGCGAGGTATTCGCGCTACAGCCCGCGAAAGCGGCCGACGATAAATATGAGGATACAGGATGGAGAGCTGTTGCGGCTATCCGGTCCGTCTCATGTCAGTTGATATGCGCGATGTCGATATCGCGAAGTGCAAACCGAGCATCAGACCTGCGAGGGCAAGTCTCTGCACATGTGAGGGAATAATATCCTCGAAAAGACAGAAGACAAGAGGTTTGTAGGGGAAAAGGGTTAAAAAAAAAATTAGATCGATATAATAGTACACATTCAACGTGGAATTTAGGCCAGGAAGTCTAATAAGTCGTTGAAAGATCAAAGGGTTGAGAGAGAGAGACAAGGAATCCAGTGAGGCCCGTCCCTACATGACGGCGACATAATTTTTTTCTTTCTTTCTTTTCTGAGGGACCCGATAACCCGACCGAAGGGCTGCACGGGCATTGGCTCAGAGACCCACGCTAATGATCGGAAATTCGAGCGTTGCAATTGGAAGGGACGGCGCAGGGGAACGTGGCGCCGACCGATGGCACGGTGGTGGGTGGGTCAAGTTGCCAAACTGCCTAGGTGCGGCCCGTGCACTAAGATAAGTCGGAGCTCGTTCTATTCTTTCTCCGAAAACTATTCTGCCCCTGTCGACCGCCATAATTATTTCACTGATGCGGACGCATCCTGACTGCGTAATTCCAACGCGCCAGTATTACAAGTCGAGACATCACACCAAAGCTAAACAAATCACTTGCCAGCTTAGCTCAAGATGGATCCTACCAACATCTCACCACAACTAGAACGGCTAGATGACGAACTCGACAATCTTGAGGAAGCCCTCCAGCCCCTTCTCAATAGCATACCTGAGGTTGCGTCTAAGCTACCCTTACTTGACAAGGCAAAGCTCTATGTTCTTGTAACTTACTCCATCGAGTCAATGTTATTCTGTAAGCCTCTTCTATTACTTACGCCCATATGGACCAAACCTAATGATCTCTAGCATCCCTTCGACTCCATGGCGTCAACGCGAAAGATCACCCTGTCTTTAAAGAACTCACCCGAGTACGCCAATACTTCGAGAAGATCAAGAACATCGAAAACCCTCCTCAGAAGCCTGAGCAGACCCTAAACAAAGAAGCTGCCATTCGATTCATTAGAGCCGATTTGGCCGACAACAAGGAAATTGGTGCCAAACTGACCGAGATGATTGCGAAGGAGCGCGCAATAGCTGCCGCAAAGGCCGCCAAGGCCGGTGAAAAGCGCAAGACTGACGAGTCCAATTTGCGAGACGAGTCAGATTCCGGGTCCGAGTCCGATAATAACCCAGAAGCTGCGCAGAAGGAGCAAAGGAAAAAGAAAGACAAAAAGCACCGTAAGGAACCGCGGAAAGAGAAGAAGAAGGGCAAAAAGTCTTCCATGTGAAGTTTGAGTTAGGGAGGTTCCAAGTTAAATCTGCCGATGGCCGAATCCCAGAGGCACCTTCTCCCCTGTGACAGGCATTTGTATGGCTTCTGGGAAAGTCGAGTAAGTGTATACGATGTTACTTATGCTTGGGCCAGAACTGATCTAGTACGGCAGTACACTAAAACTTGATATGCTGACTACGACGGTGTGTGCATACTCCGGCTCGCTTAGCAATGCTCTCAGACGTTTGAAGTTGAAGTCTGTACCTACGAGCTGCTTGGGAGAGCACGGCAGCACGGCAGCACGGGTAGAGAGGCTGAGAGGATATGACGGTCTGATGCCAAATTCAGCACCCACTCTGTAGTATACGGCGCTATACCTCTTCTTGGCGCGTACGACAATCGAGTTGGAAGAATTTGAGTCAGTTCTTTTGCCCTTGTGGCTGCAGATTTACAAGCAAAGCTCGAATCTGAGAGCTTTAGATGTCTGCCGCTTCATTGCAAATCATTTAATCTTGCAAACCGGTAGTATAAGAGGGTTGCTGCAGGTTAAGGAGGTCAACCCGTGCGAATTGGAGGAGTTGAATGTCCTATCGTATTGAATTATACTCTACCAGTACCAGCATTGCCCACGTCTGATGTCTATTCAGCATCGCTAAAGCCGTTGTATCCCTATTCCCATTTGTACCCTCAGATCCTACCTTTCCCGATCGCTCTCCCGCGTAGATGGGAATAAATAGACCGTTCAATGACAATTTGTGTGCTGGCGCGTTCACAGAAACCCTGAGATTTCCACCTGGACGATAGCGTCTCGTTCCAACCCCAACCCACCTTCGGTCACCTTCCGTTCAACTGCTTTCCAAGGCTGTATTAGGAGACTGAACCTACGTATTATGATAGGGAAAAGAAAAGATGAAGAAAACAAGAAAACACATGATAGGCTGCAGTGCTGATAGGCAGGGCAAGTAGAGATCTCATATCTGCTTCTCGTGTCTTCTAATACCGGTATGGCATTCAAATACCTTCTCTGTTTGATGACTGGCTTCTTTAAAGCGCCGTACTATCGAAAACCCGACAGCCAAAGTTTGCGAGAAAGAGGCCGGGAACACCCGGCTAGCACAGTGACGGAACACTTCCTTTATAGAAGAGCAGAGCCCGGAAATCGTCTCTGCTCCGAACAAACATGTTTGCAGTAACACCTGTGCTCATCTCTTTTCGTCTTACCTAACGGGCTCAGGAATAAAGAAGAGTGTCAATTGCAACACCAACGGCATAACATCTAGAAAGTTTCTTTGTTCTTTCGAAGCCAGACCCATCGAATTTCTTGGTAGAGGGAATAACACGCGGAATACGTGATCGAAACTATGAACGTTGGTGATAATAAGCCGAACTAACACGAAATTACGCCGGAATCATCGCAACTAGGGGAGGAAAGAGAATAGCCACCGGATGCAGTCGGTGTATTTATTTTCTTCATACAAGCTGAGCTAGATTTAATGCAGGGCATATGTTTATTTTTGTCTTTATAAATGAAGCACATGTCTGGAGAGCCGGTCTGTATGACTTATAGGTCAGAGCCCAGGGCTAGGAAGTTCACGGTGCGATTCTCATTACCAACGACAAAGTAGAACACTACCCACACACAGAACATACATATATAGTAAAATAAGGGATGAGCTGGGTATTATGCTTTTAGTCATTCAATAGGCCATGGTATATAGCTATGGTGCCTGCCTGTTAGGCATATTGGGCTGACGTAAGTGAGATTTCCACCAGTTAAGTAGTCTGCCCCAAGTTGGGTTCTAAGAAACAGACGTCACAACCTTGCTAGCAAATAAAAGAGGGCATTGAGGTGATAAACTAAATACTTCCCTGTGCTTATCTAGTTGAGGATCTATTACAGGAGCAATACAGGGGGTATCCTCTCGAAGTTTGAGACTAACAGACCCTGAATACTATCATGAACACCACTGTAATGAAGAATCATTGATTCCAAAATTCCATGCTCGTCGTAGCTCTAAATTCTCCTTTCTCTTGGGGCTAGTCAGCCTCGATCCAATAGCAAGAACATACCGCCTTTATCCCTACTAAGAGTCGTGTAAGATTCTACTATGACTAACATGTGGTAGACACACCGAGAGAAACGATGTCATTTCAGTAGTGGCACCTTATCCTTCGATAGAGCCTCTAAGGGTTCCCAACCGGGCAGACAGACCCCCGGGAAAAGCAATAAGTTGGTGCTTCTCCTAGACAGCACCCATTCTCCATGCAGCTGAGAATAGAGACGTGTTTGGGTAAAGGGGTCCATGCCGATGGATATGGACATCCAATGCTTGCTGAACCTCTGGGGGAGGCGGATAACGTAGATAGGTAGACACGCTCGCAAGACAACCATGCTGTATCCGCGCCGTAAGCCGGGTTATGTGTAACAGAGCCCATAAGCCACTGCGGTCGAATCGCGGCAGCAAGCGAGGAAATTCGAGCGGATCGACTGCATGAGGGAGAATGAACGCCTAACCAGGTCTCTCGATTCATCCCGCCATCTCGTGCTTCTGAGCTACGGTACTTCGTTTACCCGCTCAGTACCTACTTAGAAGCGAGACAAGGATCGCTTCCTAGAGAAAAGACGCTAAGATAGTAGGAAAGACGCCAGTGGTTCGGTCTGATGCGGTAAGCAGTGAAAAAGCCAGACACGCAGCTAGGCTGGTGGCGACGTCGTAGAGGATAGGGCAATAGTGTGGCCTCTTATACCCCCGTTGTTGTCATAGATCGCATATCTCTCGACGCCTTCGCGGTTCAGAGGAGACGCTGAGATGGGATCAGGACTTAAGACATGGATATCGTGTTTTCGTTCTGCGTCTTTTTGCAGATGACTTGCGATGTTACCGTAAATGGCGTTCTGGGGCTAGGTAGGCAAGGGAAAGTGTAGCCTGGTCCGCAGCTAAACGTAATTCCATATTCCCATGACACGATGGATTTCTGAATATTGATGGCCTAATAATACGAAAGCACTGGGCATCTTGAGTTACCAGATGGTGTTGAGAGTGTTGCTAGGTACGCTTCTCGATCAAACTGGAGGCACTGAATAGTTTCGGTATGCTACAATATAACTGGCACAAAAGTGTGACGGGATCTTGAACATTCTTCTGGAAGGGCATTCTCAGATCACCTGAGTCGAAGAGCATGCGTGGTGACGATCTAGAGGAGAATGTGGCGCCGCTCTCAAAGAGGTAAATACATATCAAGCATAGGCTTGTATACTAACTGCAAAACCTACCCGCCGCAGAATTGCACTTCCTAAAGCACATGAGATGATTTAACACTAGCAGCCTTGACCCCACGAATCAGAGGAGCACGTAAAATTCATGCTAATGAAACTAATGAGCTTCATCTTTGGCACCATCTCCCCTCAGCCGAGGCGAAATGCGGTGTGCTACTTCAGTACCCTTACAGCTTGCATCATGTATGAAGTATGCTACAATTATCTGCAGAGTAGTTTGCAGGTTTAGACACATATCTCTCCATAGGTGAATTCTACACGACTAGAGATAAGGTTGGGGATGGCTAGTGGTGTCTATCTGCCTGTAATGTAGACCGATCTTCAACTCCCGTTCAGATCGGCAACACAGATCTTATCTGTGAGTCTCAGCGGTATGGTGGGTGCAGTGGGTGCGCCCATGCTGCACGCATCATCAACAACCTTGTTACTTCTGTACGCAGAGATCGGTTCTGATGATCCACTTCTCTCCTGCCGTCACTTGTCGACCCTCGTGCTAAAAACGTGCGAATTAGTACGACGTAGAAGATATCCAGGTGCGGGTTATTACGACGAACGCCAAGGGGAAAGTCGCGCATCACTTACCAACAAGCAATCATCCCCGTGCTTATGGAGCAAAAGCAGGCCTGTCTCCGGTGCAACGGCGATCTCTTCTTTTGAGGACCTCCGATCGTGTGGGTAAAAGACCGTATCCCCACCAATACAGCCCTCGACTGACGAGGTCAAGTAGAGCAATAGCGTCCAAGTAGTCCTAGTATCGATGCTGCCGGACCCCTCAGTGCTGTTTGGTAGAGTAACAAGATTGCTGTCGTCATCTGCAGTTGTCAGTTAGTGGGCGCCACCATATGCGAAGACGGCAAATTTCCCTAACAAGCGATAGTAGTTCGTTACTTGACTCGGGGATGCGGCACTTGCTCCGGGCGAACGAGGCTACTCTAACTTCGTTTTAGAACGGTATAATACTCTCTTCTTATTGCTTGGAAGTCCTACTCCGTCGCGGAGTTACACAGATGAGTCCACAACTGCTATGGTTAATACCTACCAAGCAGAACTCTGTTGAGCGCTGTGATAAGGGGATTCCAGGACAAGGGTCCCATGAAGAAGACACCCCAAGGACACTAAGTTTCTGCAGAGAGATTCCTAAGGCATAGCTAAGCAGCTATTAATCGTCGTAGGGTTAAGTGTCACTTGACGGCCTGGGGATTATGATTGGGTAAACCAAAGCAAGTATATATGTCATGATCGCGAGAAGCGACGGTGAATACATACAGTGAGCATCGAAATACTGATCCTTACAATACCGATATATCCGAATATTCGGGTTCAACCCGACAACGCGTCCGCCCCTATTCGTTATCAGCGTCGTCTGTTCTTCAACACTTCTGGGTTGAGCTGGGGTAAGGAGGGACGCGACAGAATAAGAAAACTGCCCACCATAGGTGGCTAACCGACTCATCCAGCACGGCATTCCTAAGCCCGGTTTCGATCCAGAGCCTTTGCGCGAACCGGGGATCGTCGACTTGGAATCTGTCGTTGACTCGCAATGCTTCGCCGCGCCTTGGTCGTCCAGGCGTCGTAGTCAACGGCAGACCTCGTAGAAAGTTCACGTACTCCCTGCATAAATTTTTCGGCCAGAAATTCCGCACTAGGACTATCTTATCCTCGAACCCGGGAACCGGGGCATCTAAGCTGAGATGCACAACGGGCAAAGACGGCTTGAATGGAGGCCAGTTTGGCGGTTGGCCTGCAGCCCCCGCAGGAGGAGCTGAAGATCGGGGTTTCTTGGCGGATGCTTTCTTGCCGATGGACTTGTCCTTGCCCATTATGGTCTCCTTGAGATCTAATCTCGCTTACAATAAGTGAAGGGCGGCTGAGTCGTTACGTCAAGGTCGCATCTTCATGTCGTTGTTGGAGTGAAAAGGGAGATAAAATGAATGCAGTCAGGCAGTATAACTAGTGGCTGGATCGTTGACTTACTTAGCCCGGCGGCTGCATACCCATCGGGACTAATGGATTGGCTCCAGATAGCTCCCGCGTTCTTATTTAGATCGATCTCGCAAACAGATGTATTTCCATTACGCAGCATAGAAGCCACGATCTAAAGCCCCTGTCTTCATTTGACTATGTTACTACACATGCTAAACCTCACCTGAAGGTCCCATGCAGACAACCGGGATTATATAAACCATGTTATACAGCCCTGGAGATTCGATAACGATTATTCAACCACCAACCACATATAGAAACAGCTTCAAGGAGCGGTAAGTGGAGCGGTGAAAGAATAGATTGGTTGATGTAGTTTGATTTTCCTACTTGTAATATAGATAATGTAGTCAAATCAGTCTTGTTGCAGGCACTACTGCAGCATGGTTCGGGGGATCCCTGTTGCTGGATGGAATGTGACTGAGATGGATATCAACAGCGTAACTCTTATACGCCCACTTAATAACTTTCAGGTACTTATTGACATAATAAGCATGGTTAGCCTCAAACTTCCAAGGCCAATGAACATGTCAAGACTACTCTCGACTTACATTGTGACATGGTTGCTTTTCTTAGTATTGTTTCTTCGATATACCAGGAGGACGCTACTTTGTGTACTCGACGCCAGTTGGATCTAAACCGATTATATAAAGTGGTAATTGCTAGGGGTTCTCCTCTTCCTGGTTTAAGTATAAGATCATGAAGTCACTTGCTCACCAGGCAGCATCTCATGTCCTGAACTAACTACAGGGTTTATTGTCAACTAAAATGAGTAGACTCACATCGTATCATGACTATGCCGTCACTGCCCAGGACTGTCTGGATGGTAGACCGCCCCCGGATGATATGGGCAAGTTTCAATACTACACGGGACCGATTCAGTTTCCGCTAGCCAAAGCCAAGTCATCGACTCTCATATTTGAATTCTATCAAAGTCGGAACAAAGAGGTTGAGCGCTCCGGGCTGGAGAAGAAACGAAAGAACCTTTATAGAAGGTTCAAGGACCAGGTCTTCTTGGCGCATGTTGCCATCGAACAAGTTAAGGGGCCCTTCGGTACAGCCCGGAACCTTCGAGGACCCCTTGCACATCTTTTCAGAGCGCTCAATTTGATGACGGAGTTGAAGGATTATGATGACGAATGTCCTGTCAATTGGTCAGAAGTGTACCCATGCGAGAGTATGCAAGTCGAAACACCCCCGGGAGATTTCGTGAGTAGCATTTAGATCTCTGACTTTGTCTCCAACCCCTTCTATCTCGATGTACGAGGTGAAATTACCCAATGAGCTATATCTAGATAAGTCTTCGAATTCTCGATTACTCGGCAACTTGCGTGCGAAGAAGAATCACTGACTCTAGATGTTACAGTGGTCCAACTACAAGCTCGAGAGTATCCAGCCGTGTCTTGTCCTCTTGGTACAAATCTTCAGGTTGATGTTCCCAGACAGATCAGACATATGGGACGAATGCGAGAGAAGTTTAGAGTTGAAGGAGTGGATATTCTCGTTCGTCCTTGACTCTGAAAAGTCTCAGAGGAGGTCGATGCCACCATATCCTCCAACGAGGAGTGAGATTGTAGGCCATGTTCGACCAACAGGCTGATCGGATGGGACAATCGTAATCGGGATAGCCGGTGAAATCATCAATCGCGGTAAGTATTGGGCCTTAAGACCGTTCCTACACAACATTACTTATATACCCGAAAACTCTCTTAATCACTTGAATATAGATTTATACGACTGACGGTGGAGAAGTTAGCTAGGTAGGATGTCGACGGTTGACTAGAACCCGCGAGTGAATCCAGACTTGAGGATAAACAGAAAGTAAAGGAATGGGACGCAATCACAATAAACGTATTGTAGGCTCACAACGCACAAGGAGATGCCTTGTGCTATCGTATTTCACCGCCATATTTATGATTAGTAGGTACCAGGCCAAGTCGAATGGGAAGGATTGGGATGTCTGTACATACATACATGTAAAAAGAGTGGACCCGTATGTACAAACCTTTACTCAATAAAACCATATAACCTACTTAAGTGGGTAGGTATGCTTTTATCGGTGACCCCGCCCGCTTTCCCCAGGTTCAGGGACCTGGCGAATTCCGAAGCGGAACTAATAAACTTTATCAGATTCTGTCAAGACACAGCAAACCATCCAATCTGCATAACTCGGCGCTGTTTCAATCTCCGGCGTGTTTTGTGAGGGCCGAACAGCTGTGATACGACAGCTGCGGTTCTCAGCAACGTCATTCGTTTTTTTTTTCTTTCCTTTTCTTTTCTTTTCTTTTGATCCCTAAGACATACGGCACGTCTTAGCATGTGGTCGTTTGGTACTACTATGACTATGGCCAACGACAAAGAGCGAACTAAACAACCTGACGGCCAATTCCAACCTCAGCAACCTGTCCAAGCCCATCAGTCCCCTCAGACCACAAAACCAGCCGATTCTCCAACGCCGATACTGTCACAACGTTCCTTGAAGCAGCTGGGCTTGTTCTTCGCCGGCGCCGGCTTCCTCTCCCTCTCACTGATCATCACAAGACGGGCCGTGACCCGGAAACTAGTCGCCACGACACCGCAATTCTACCAACCAAGCAATCGACCCGTTAGCAGGATACAATCCGATAGCTCCCTCATAGCGTTTGAGGCACTTCATCTGGCAACACTCAACGTCATAGGCTTTGGCATGATGGTTACGGGTGGCGCTGCATGGGCATTCGATATTTCGGGTGTTGATGATCTGAGAAGGATGGCCCGTCGACACATCGGCCCACCTGGTGGCCAAACTGATGAGGAGGCGGAGCGGGAGGTCGAAGAATGGGTAGCTAAAATTCTATCTAGGAAGGACGAGAGAGAGAAGGAGGCGAAGACATCCTCAGGCAAAGATGACTAGTTGTTACGAGCTGATTCCACCTAGCAGTAAAGCGGTCTCAGAACCAAGCGCCAGGGGCGTGCGTCTACGTTGCCCATGGCTAACGACTAATACGGCCCGACTCTCTACTCTAAATTTTCGTCAACATGCCGACCATTCAATGATTAGAGGCCTATACTTTGCGTTTCCTGTCGGTCAAGCGAGACCCTGATCCCCGCAAGCCACCTGTGCTTAGCCTGTACTGTTGTATACGAAGTCTGCATATAGCGTCCAATAACGCACACTGTGGCCCGACTATATTGGTACAACTTGAGCGCCTCATCGTCTAAAATAGCATGCACGGGTTTTCTTCTGGCCGACTTCACTTCCACATCCCGGTTACTAGGCTTCGGTTTGCCGCGAGATAGCCGTTCCGCGTTGTCTAAGTCAATGTCCAGTTATTGCTGGAGGCTGGAGGCTAGGTTTATCCCATTGACAGACACTCTCCCAGCCGTTAAACCCCTTTAAAATCTCTACGTCCAATCACCTCCCGTATTTTTGTACTAGTCGCACTCCGTACCCAAGGATCTATGTCCCATTCGCCTCTTATGTCTGCAGAATCTGGTTACCAATACTAGACGAAGCCCCATCTCGTCCTGCAAGTGCACTAGTCATGATCAGAGATAGTTGAATTCTCGGCATTTTCCATGCCTTGAGTATCAGCTTCTCGATACAGCTGCTTCTTTTGGCCTTGCATGTCATGGTCTAGGGGTGGAACATGCGGAGAAATCTGCATAGCTGTACAAGCGGCAAATGACTCGAACTACTCTTAAACACGATACCTATAATCCCCTTTACTGAGCTCTGGAGACCTAGTAAGGTCCTTGATAGTTTCACAGGCGGTTTTCCTGACCTGTCATGAGAGCTAGCCAACGGCTATGGCTCGCTATCATATTTCGGTGCGGAATTATCGTTGGTCTCGTGACAATATCCTCGTTCAGTCTCCAGTTCTGGATCTGAACTCTCTAATGTTAACAACAACACTCGTTGTCCGACCATTAACGGGCACCCATGAGCAAGAACCGCGCATCATCAGAACCGTCACGGAGTTGAGCGACGATATCCGTGGAGAACACTACGAAGCCGAGGCACATGGGGTCTTTGTCCCTATGAATTTGCCTAATATCTACAACTATCCTGTCTGGGCAATCGGATGTCAAGAGAACAAAATTCCCGTCGTAAATTTGACGACATTTGAAGCTTTCGACGCTTCTATATTTGAGATCTGCTGGGTCCCAGGTTTCGAGGCACCCGACCATAGCTGCCATACTGTCCTAGGCGCCCCGCAGAAAATTGCAGGCGGGGTGAAAGTGTTGACGATAAGACATCAGCTTGGTCCCCCAAGGGAAGTCGAATTCAATCTGCTCGATCAACGTACGCTTGCCAGATACGACAAGATTGGACCTGCCCGGAAGAAGACGTTGTTCAAGGAACAACTACGGGCCATTCGAGCCAGCTTGAAGTCAATATCAGAATCCCTTCTAAACACTAAATGTGTATCACCGTCGCCGGACAACAGCCCAAGCAGCCAACGTTTACTTGGAGAAATGCTGAATTACGACTTCGACTCTAGTGACGATGAATCGTTGTATCACAAACCAAAGTACACGCCGCTAGCGAAAGATCCAAGTGTACATCATCTAACACACCATTTTCGCAGTGGCTAGGAAGTTGACATGGTTGACAGTATCGATACACATGTGACTGCAAGTATGCCGACTTGGGCCCAACGTGCTGGAACCTCCGTCCACGCCATCGACATGTTCAAGACCGCGAATGCGCCCTAGGTATGGCTCACGCGAAGCACTGCATATTTACAGATCACGAGCCACCTGTTTGCGTCATCCCCAGCTCCGGCGAACCACATGAACATTGCGTCGAATCGATGGAGGTCCTCCAGTCCGAGCTTGAACGGTCATTCGGCCAATCTTGCTGCGCAGATGCCGACGGCCTGCTTGATGTCGAGAAGGTGACGAACTTTGACCTCCCGGACGTCCCACTGCCTTCTCTTGAATCACCGCCCCCAACTCCACGGGCGGACCCTAGCGAGCAGATGATGCTGGACGGCTATGAGCCCGAGAGAACAGAACTAGATCGCCTACCTGACTTGGGTTTTCTAGCCGAAACTGCGATGGAAGGACCGATCTGGGGACCGAGGATGGACCACAACATGTATATGTCACCCGAGCCACAAGATACGTATTTCTGACATAGGAAATGGCGTAGCTAGAAACGACCAGCGGTAACAGGACTCCGGGATGCCGGACGAGAGATAGTGCAGGTTCATATATTTGGAATGCAGCGTTCTTTTCCTCGCACACACGGCTACATGGTGATGGCGATATCTTGCAGTTTTCTCTTCATTCCATATGGACAAGGGTATAGCCTTTCCATAGTTTAGCCTATTTAACTTGGATTTTTGTCCTGGCTGAAGATTTGATGTTAGAAATAGACGTGTCTCTTGATATCACCAGGTGCTCTCGTGTCGGCGAGGGGTACATAAAGGGTGTTGCTTGCCTATGCATATATAGTATTGGCCATATCACCCGTATAGATTACAAATGCCTATGTCAACCTATATTAGAGGTTGAGTCTAGACAAGCTTCGAGCTAACTAATAGTTAACTATATTTCGTATAGACTGTCTTAAGTCATTTATGATAATCCGTATGTTAGTTGACTTTTATTAGTTATAATTTTAGATGGGAACATCAGTTGATATTTTAATTGTACATACATAGTACTTCTATCTATACTTTATGATAATATAGTCCCGATTCAGGGGGAGGGGGAATGTACCCAAACCAATACATACATGTGCGCGTAGGTGAAGCTGAAGTTGTATGTACCTCTGTAGCAAAGATAAGATAAGCAACTGGCTTGGGACGCTGGCTTGGGACGCTGGCTTGGGACGCGGGTACTTGTAAGCGGGCTGGCGGGGTTGCTTGAAGACTTTTGGAGGGGCACTGCATTTCATCTCCCTAGCCTAACTTTTTGTTAGCCCTCGAGTCGCATCATCCGTGACTCAACACCAGCAAATTCGTCCCGTCGTCTGCTATGTCAATATAGATAGCTGTCCTACATCCGACGCGCCAACATGACTACCTCGGATTCAAAGATAGGCGTCAAGCCTGCTGCTCCTAAGATGGAGAACGTAAGCCTTCTTTTTGTTCACTTATTGTCTCCATGTCCGACTGACAAGTTGAAGACAGAGAAGCGTGACACCCTCATCGCTGACGAGGTCCGTTTCCAAGAAGAATGGGCGAACAGCAAGGTATTCGAGCAGAACGCACCCGGCCCGAACGACGGCGAGCAGGAAAAGTTCTATGCGACAATGGCATATCCCTACATGAACGGGACCCTCCACGCTGGTCATGCTTTCACTTGGAGCAAGGTTGAGTTCATGATCGGTTTCGCGCGCATGCAAGGCAAAAGGGCCCTATTTCCGCAAGGATATCATTGCACGGGCATGCCCATCAAAGCGGCCGCCGACAAGCTCGCTCGAGAGGTTGAGATGTTTGGCAAGAACTTCGAGGCTGGTCCTATCGGTGACCTCACCGTCGAGGAGAAGACGGACCAAGTCAATTCCGATATCACTAAGTTTTCCGGGAGCAAGAGCAAGGTTGCGGCCAAGTCGGGCAAAGTCAAGTACCAGTTTGAAGTCTGTCAGCCCTTTAACCTTGAAGCTAGGCTTCTTGTTTGTTAACCCCTGTGTAGATCATGCTTTCTCTTGGCATTCCCCTCGAAGAAATCCATAAGTTCTCCGATCCAGAATACTGGCTCCACGTCTTCCCCCAGAAATGCGAGGCCGACCTCCGCAGTATCGGCGCTCGAATTGACTGGCGAAGATCCATGGTGACCACACCCGCTAATCCGTATTACGACAGCCTCGTGCGCTGGCAAATGAACCGTCTGAAGGGTCTTAACAAGATAAAGTTCGGCAAGCGCCACACGGTATATAGTCCAAAGGACGGTCAAGCCTGCTTGGATCACGATCGAAGCAGCGGAGAAGGTGTCGCTGTTCAAGAATACCTTGCGATCAAACTTAAGACGCTGGAATGGTCCGACAAGGCAAAGCGGGTCATTGGGGACAAGATCCCTGCTGATTCAAATGTCTACTTTACTCCCGCTACTCTTCGCCCAGAGACCATGTACGGCCAAACGTGTTGTTTCGTAGGGCCAAGTTTATCGTACGGCATTTTCTACGTCCCCAAGGATGATGGAAAGGCTGAATACTACGTATGCAGCGAGCGTTCTGCTCGGAATATGGCATTTCAGGGCGTCTTTCCGTGGGGTGAGTATCGCCAAGTTGTGAGTCTCCTTGGCTCGGATGTTGTTGGTACGCTTGTAGATGCTCCCCTCTCCGTCCACAACGAAGGTATTCGTATTCTACCAATGGAAACGGTAAAGCTTGCGAAGGGTACCGGTGTTGTCGCCTGTGTCCCGTCTGACAGCCCAGACGATTATGCAACTGTCGTAGAACTCGGCAAGAAACCCGAATTTTATGGTATCCAGAAGGAATGGGTGGATAAAGAGATTCTCCCCATCGTTCAGACGCCCTCATCTAACCTCATTGCGAAATACCTCTACGAAAAACTGAAGATCAATTCACCCAAGGACGCCAAGCAACTTGCCGATGCAAAAGAACAGGCCTACAAGGAAGGTTTCTACCAGGGTGTCATGTCATACGGTGATTTCAAGGGCATGCCGGTTCAGGAAGCAAAGCAGTTGGTTAGAAAGCAACTGCTCGATTCCGGCTCAGCATTTGTCTATGCCGAACCTGATGGCTTAGTTATCAGCAGATCCGGAGACGAGTGTGTGGCAGCGTTCCTCGACCAGTGGTATTTCAATTATGGATCGGCTGCAAATGGAGGCGATGAAGAATGGTATCGAAAGGCGAAAGACGCTGTTGAAACAAATTCGGTCAATTGCTTCTATCCCGAAGCAAAGCATGCCTTTGAGCAAGCTCTAGGTTGGCTAGGACAGTGGGCATGCACTCGCTCCTTTGGTCTCGGCAGCAAGCTACCTTGGGACCCGTCACAGTTGGTTGAGAGCTTGTCTGACAGCACGGTATATATGGCGTACTACACCGTTAGTCAGTTTTTGCATGGGGATATTTTCGGCAAGACGGCTGGTATATCATCGAAGCCAATCGCACCGGAACAGATGACCGATGATGTATGGGACTATATTTTCTGTCGTGTCGACACGGCGCCCAGCAGTGTTCCACGTGAAGATCTCGATGCGATGAGAAGAGAGTTCACCTACTGGTATGGTCTGGACGCCCGAATTTCCGGAAAGGACTTAATCAACAACCATCTGATGTTCTTCCTCTACCACCACGTAGCGCTTTTCGACAAACAGTTCTGGCCAAGGGCAATTCGTGTCAACGGCCACCTCACACTAAACGGCGAGAAGATGTCAAAATCAACAGGAAATTTCCTTACTCTGAGGGATGCGGTCGAGAAGTATGGGGCCGACGCGACGAGAATCTCCCTCGCGGACGCTGGCGACGGGATCGAAGATGCCAACCTTGAGGAAACCGTCGCCAACGCAACTATTCTGCGACTTTACGAGTTAAGGAAATGGTGCCAAGAGACGGTTAATGACGAGCAACTGCGAAGCGGTGAATTGCTTCAGTTTGACAAGATGTTTTCAAACGAGTTAGACATATTGGTCGTAGAAACGAGGAAGCATTATGAAGCTACCTTCTTCAAGCTAGCGCTGAAGTCAGGCTTTTATGACCTTGTAAGCTCTTTAGCGTTGATTATATTAACTGACCTGTTACTAACAAGAACGGAAATATAGATTGCCTCTCGAGATTGGTATAGAGATATCATCAAGGCCTCGGGCATTGGCATGCATCGCGATCTCGTGAAGCGTTATATCGAGTTACAAGCTCTCCTCCTCGCTCCCATGTACGTTGCATCAATCCTTTCGTACAAGGTGCTTTGTTAACCTGGTAACAGAGCGCCTCATTTCAGCGAGTATCTATATCGCGATGTTCTCAAGCATAGCGACAGTATCCAAAACGCTCGGTATCCCGAAGCTACGCCAGGAGACCCAGCTATAACTGCCGCACGCAATTACTTGCGAAATGTAAGCAAAGACGGCCCCTTCGCATCTATAAGATCCAGTGCTAATATGACGGCAGGTTTCGTCGAATATCACGGCAGCTGAAGGCCAACAGGCCAAGAAGCTCGCTAAAGGCAAGGCGGCGGTCTTCGACCCGAAGCAACCGAAACGACTGACTATTTTCGTTGCGGATTCCTTCCCAGCGTGGCAAGATAAGTGTATCGATCTCGTGGCGCGAGATTATGAGGCCAACGGCACGGTCGACACGAAGGGTCTTACGAAACACATCGACAAGCAGGACATGAAGAAGGCCATGCCCTTCGTCCAGGCCTTGAAGAAGCGCCTCGACGCGGGCGAGAAGCCAAAGGACGTATTCGACCGCCGCCTGCCCTTCGACGAGCTCGCGACGCTGACCGAGATCATCCCCAGCCTTAAACAGACCATCCCGAAACTCCAGACCGTCGATATCACGACCACGGGTCAGGGCAAAGACTTACCGAGCATGGCGGCGGCCGCGACGCCAGGGAATCCTACTTTCTATTTTGAGAATATCTTATCTTGACACGGAACCTAGAGAGATAGGGATGTCCATGGATTTCGGCCTTGTAGACTGATGGATGTCCCTTAGATAAGGTATTTGCGATGTCTTCAAAAAGAAAAGAAAAGACTAGATTAGAATTTCCAACGCTGATGGGTGTGATTCTTTTTAATTCATGTAAACCCTATCGGAGCGGACCTTCGCGAGCATGGCCTTGATGTGCTATTGTGTTCTGTGACATATATTTTCACTTATATCACGACTACTTGTTGTCACGCATATATATACCAAGGACGAAGGTATGTGGATATGAAAATGGTTAACTCGGCTGTGCAGTATGAATACTTGCGATAAAGCATGGGGGTAGGTATGTACCTAAGGTAAACCAACCATACTAACGAATAGAGCAATCAAATTATGAAGGCCCTTTGAGGAAATAAAACGAGATGAGATAAGACGAGAGACGAGGCATTGTTAGTTTAGATTGGGTCAGGGATCGTACGTATCAATTCGTATGTACAGAGCTCCCTCCCGAAGCAATTTGGGGACGTACTATCCTATCCCCCCTTTTTCGTTGGCCTAGCCTGATGAGTGGCGGTGATCGGGAACGTAAGAAATTGGCCCCTCTTCATACTAATCAAGGTTATGGGTATAATAAAGTTGCGCCTAGCTCTACGCCTATGTGCGCGCATGGAAAATGCATCGAGTAACTCGAGCGATGGAATGACGATAGTTGTATATCCAATCCCATGATTATCTGTCTACATAATAAGTAAACGTGCTCTCAGAGGGTGAGCAGCAGTCCAGTTGGGAGTGCAGCTGAGGTCACGATAGTGTTTTAACTCGTAGCCGCCTACCTCCCTTGATGGGATATCGGGCTTATTAGCCCCCCACTATGGGATTTTTCTTCCTTCCTGACACTACGCTACATAGCGCCATGCTGCCTAGCCGGGCTAGCGATCTTTTCTTGTCACTGTCAGCCACCGCACAACTGTATCTGCCTCACCTACGCGCAGTCGTTAAGGCTCTCGCAGTCGACCGCAAAGCGGTATTCCTCACGTAACAGCCTCCTCATCAGCATCAACCCCGATCCGAATCCTCTACCGGGCCCTGAAGCCTTCACCCTTCTCGAAGCTGCCCCTACGGCCCCAATTCTTAGGTTGATGTTTCAAAAACGCGCCTACGGCACCCAGGTACCCCTCATGCCGTAGGAAGTACGCCTGTTTCTCGCCCTTGCTCCAGAACTTGATGGCGTAGCTAAGGGTGTTCATGGTCTGCGGATGACCCCGGATAAAGGAGCCTCCGAAGTAGATGTGAGAGAGCCCGTGGACTTGCGACTGTAGATAGGCGATTTGGCCGATGTTGTTGCTGATGGCATAGAGGAGCGATCGCGAGACATCGGCGCTGGTGAATCGGGAGCGTGCGATTTCGCTGGCTTTGGATGGTGTCGGACAGTGTTGCGCTTGCGAAGATGAGGTTGAGGAGGAAGCTTCATGTGGTTTCTGCCCCCGGTGATGATCATCGCCATTTGAAAGCCCGCCCATGTCTTCAGCCTCGTTTTCTGCTTCCCGCTTCATGCGGAAGACTTTGCCGAAAGAACTGGCTATCGTGGTGCTCTTCAGGCCAATCTTGCCGTAGTCGGTGCCATAGATGTCGCCAACTAGCATGTCGACTTTGGCGTTATCGCCGTGCGCCGCCATGTCTAGCATCTCGTCGAAAGACTCGGCAGGCGTAAGAAGCGAAAGGATACCCCATAGGGTACCGCCTCCGAGTGATGTACCACCTACACGCTCGTATGTCCGTGGTCCAGACACTTTTAGGAAGCTGACTCCAGATCCTATGTTCACGAGCATATAGGGGTGTAAATCAGTCTTCGGGGAAGCAAAACGCATAGGATCGGTCTCGGAATAAGTAAAGACCTCCCGGGGTATCTCGGTAATGAAAAAGTCAAGTCCTATCCATACGAGATGGGTTAATTCCCGCCCTCGCCGAGGATCGCACGTTGGCCGAACTCACCAATAATCAAACATTCCATCTCATCCTCGCGCAGGACGTCAACACCGAGCCGTTCCCGCATCCTGTCGTAGTATTTGTAAGCCCCACCTCCGGTAGCCATGATGCAGAGCTCGCCCGGTCTGGAGCCATTGAGAGTGAGTTGCTTGTCCTTCAGGTGTCGTATGAACTCGATACAGTCATCGATCCGATCGGTCTCGAAAGATTGGAAGTTGAGTCTCCCGCCAGGGTCAGTGGAGTCGGCTTCACGAGAGAAGTAGACGAGCTTGGCTAGAGAGCCACCAATCTAAACAGAAGGTCAATCGCAACTCAGGTATGTGTTGCGACAGGGCGTACATCAATAGCAATATGGCTGACAACGGCAGTATGGTTCGGGAGACGGATGTCCTTTGTCTCGTGATAGCCGGTAGCAGAGGGGCCATTGGCCGGAGTGCTAGGCTCGGTCTTATCGACAATGAATGCGCCCTTGACATTGATTCTCACAGAGCCGGGATGTATAATGGTATTATCGATATCGGCAGTGCTGGTAGTAGTGGGCGGTATTCCGCTACCTGCCTGTGACGAGGCGATCGCGTTCCCGTCACTGTGCCCATCAGCAACAGCGGCAGCCTCGGCCTGGTAGGTATCACGGGGCATCGCGTGCAAGAGTGGTGGGGGAGGGGGACGAAGGAGAGAGATGGAGAGGTTATGGAAACGAGTGGATTTCTTGTAAAGCTTCTGCTGGCTCAGAAGCCCAAAAGCAGAATAAGCCTAAGGCGGCATGAATTCGACCTGACTTCAGATCTGGTTGTTGAATGGTATACATATACTTGCGATTAATAAGTGACAAGAAAGAGGCATATAAAGTCAAGTATTGTACGGTTTGTAAGAGTCAGAAAGGGTTTGATGCGGGAACGGGCACGAACTAGGAACTAATACCCATACGCGATGGACCCGTGCTGCCATGGACCCCTCCATCAATTCAACAAATGAACCGTAGGCCTTGTCTTATCGATAAGAATTACTGTAACCCCAACCTCATATGTAAGTACCTAGGTAACGGTTATGTACAGATCCGGTACCGTGTGATCCGTACCCCATCGGATCTTACAATTCTTGCACCGAACGTGTGGGCTTCGAATAGCCGTCCATCCGAGGTACCTACTTACATAAACATCTTGATCGAAAAGGCAATCCTCCGATGAGCCTCGGTACCTACATACATGTAAATAAAGAAAGTAGTATCTCTCGTATTGCCCTGCTCACGTAAGTACAAGAACTTGAACCTGAGCCTGTATTTCCTAATAGAGTTGTCCGTCAGCGCAACATATTCGGGATTCGGGAACTTCCACATCGTGCCATCTAAGGGACTGGAAGTTTAAGATCTAAGAATAGTATCTCTTATGCCGCACACGATATACCTAGGTAGTAAATAGGTTATCTCACGTGACTCTTTTTCCTTGGTAACATCAATCTACATGTGTAAATACCAGGTCATGTGACATGACCGTGGATATCTAGAGCGGAGGCTACAATCGTACTTGCGAGATCCTTCATGCAAACGCCCGTATCCAGTAGATCAGCCATACTGATATTAACGCCAAATGACTTATAGAGCCAATAAAGGAATGAAATGAGAAAATAAGCCAACCTCTGTTTTCGCCTTACCTACGGAGTGTTAGTATCGATAATTGGGTAACCAGACGCTAGTGTATATGTCTTACAATTTTTCTTAGATTAAGGGGCATTTAACTGACAGTTGCCATTAAGGCTTGACTCCTGATCCTATATCACATTTGCTAAAGGCAATGAACCTGAAAGGTGCTCATATTGAGCCTTCTATAATAAGCATTAACGAGCACAGAAATTCTCTGTACAACTTCCATATATTAGTTACATAACAAGCCCCCCGCCCTGAGTGCGGATTACTTGTGTGATGAGATCTTGTGAACCATCTAGAAACGAAAACCAAAGTATATATATAACACCAAACCCAAATAACCTACCCAATCCTGGTATAGTTGCCATCAGACTCATAAAACATAAACCAGAAAAAGCCAATAGTAAGATGCGGGTGATACCGACCTAACTTGCAGCTGTCCTCATAGGTATATGATCGTTTCACTAAGGAATTCCCTCTACTGATCTATCTCTTCTAAGAGAATGGCCGTCTATGTATTCCCTGGGCAGATGCCTAGCGCGCTCCAAATCCGACACCCTCAGAAGAAACGCCCACTGGGAACAGCGACGAACACAGCCGTCAGGACCGCCGCGCCCAAAATCGCGCAAAGCAGGCTCTGGAGCGCGATGGTATCCTGTATCTGCCTGAGCGCGGGCTCCCGGATCCAGACCTCGCGGTCGAAGACCTTGCGCACGAGATTGCGCCTCTCGTACTTGACGACCCACGGCTGGTCCTCGTAGCTATTGGCGCTGCCGAACGAGTCGAAGCTCCGCTTTTCTCCTCCCCCCTCTCCCCCTTGTTCTTCTTCTTCAGCGCCAGCATCCGCATCCGCGTCCAAGAACAGCTCCCACGGACGCACCTGCCGATGGTGCAGGCCGTGCAACACGACGCACATGCCCTTGCGGGCCGTGATCAGGGTGGCGAGGCCGAGGACCCAGCCGACGGCGAAGAGGGCGCGGAAGCCGCGGGCCGCCGAGCTCAGCGTCAGGAGCACGGCGCCGAGCGTGGACAGGGCCGTGACGGCGACGCCGAGCTGGCGCGCGAAGGCGCCCCGCGCCGGGTTGCCGTTGCAGATGCTCCACCGGATGAAGTTGGGGTGCGCCTGGCGGCGCAGCGTGTTCTCGACGCCGGCCGCGACGGCGCGCAGGGCCGTCGGGTGCGTCGTGTAGGCCAGCGCCTGCACTACGGACTTTTGCTCCCGCCCCGACAGGTTCAGTTGCCGCGGGCTGCCGTCTACGATGTAGGTCGCGATCACGCGGTTTATCTCGCCCCGGAAGGGCTGGATGGTGACTATGAGCATGTGTTAGGTTGGCGTTGTGGACATTTGCTGAGGACTTGGCATGAGGGATGGGGGGGAGCTGCTTACAGGGCTGCTTTACGCCGGCGGCGGCGAAGGCGTCTTGGGCCTGGGATCGGTAACTTGATGCCTGAGAGCCCGAATAGATCGAAGGCGTGTCCTCGCTGCCGGGGGTCGGAGGAGGGGTCGCGAAGGGATCCCTGATTTCTGATACCATGACATCGCCACGGCTCTTTTCAAAGTCGCTGCCCTTGAAGATATCGGCTGCCTTAGATTCCTTCTTCATATTGTCGGCAGCTTCCTTCTGGATCTTGGCAAGGGTCTCATCTTCCATCGCCTGCGTCCATTCTTGTGCTAGGTGGATATCCGAGGAATTGACTTCACTAAACCGTTTAACATAGTCGCGATACCAGAGGAAGAATTGGAGGTTCTCGGCAGAGTGCTCGATGTATATCAAGTAGTTCATAAAGTCGCGGATGGTGCAGGGCTTAGGAGGTTGCCGGTCAGTCTTCTTATGTCAAACATTGTTATTAGTAGTGACTTACTGGACATGTTCCTCCACTAATGATCTTGTCAAAGGTAAGAGCATCAGGTATTCCGGCTGAAGTACCTGACCGGCCCGATCTAAGCGACGCATCGCTCTTCTCGTCATTGGTATCAAAGGAGCTGTCGCTCTTTCTGAACTGCTGTTTATCGACATACTCCGGCCGCCGATAGTTGAGTGAGAGAATTCCCATATTGAACGAATTAGTAGAGAGACCGTTGAAGATCGGCTGTTGGGGTTTGAAACACGGGTCGATCTATCGTCTAAGAAGAGTGAAGATCAGAAGCGATCGGCGACCCTCCAGTACGCTGAAGCACACAGAGTCCTATTTATGTGATAGCAACAATAACCACAAGAAATGGTCAGCCAGTACTTGATGCTTGACACCCTAGAAAGGGAGTATGGAACATATGAGGCAGCTAGTAGACGCTAGAAGAGACGTTGTCTGAGACTCAACGACAGATATATCTGACGAGGTAGGTCACTTGAAATGCAATCATAAAGTGACCAATGACTAACTATCAACACATCAGAGCTTAATATTATTTCTAAAAAAATATATATCCCTTGTAAAGAATATCCATGTAATAATAGAAAAATACTATATCTTTAGTATATATCTCGCTTGCTGTTTATGTTGTACTTCCCCTATTGTAAGCATAGACCGGGACTCGCCATATTATTCCTTAACCTATCAGCACTAAAATCCTTGATATATTCATGCTCATGAGAAACTACGAGGCAAGTGATGATGATGCGGTTTTATTCAATCAGGGGCGGCGGATTGCACGATGGAATGTAGCTACGGCCATGGTCGTGGGAGGCTGGTGTCCTTTCGAGTCGACACATAATGCCATATGGTGCAAGACTTGCCGGGATAAGTGACACAACGTAAGGAATTCGGAGCTGAACCAATCCTACTATGCTATAAATTCAGCGCGGAAATACGTAGATTCTACTTCATTGGGCTAGCGATGAATACATCTTTCGGCAAGTCGAGACCACCGAAACTAGCGTTGTCTAACAGTAGCCAAAGCTGAATGAGCCAGTCCAATGCGAATCCGCTATTCAACGGCTTCGTCGGCGGACAGTTCGGAGGAGATTTAATGAGACTAGAGATGGAAGTCATGATCTTTATTGGAGTCTGTGGTACTGGAGCCAGGTACTAGACCGAATGATCTCGGGGGCTTGTTGCAGTCGGTAGGACAAACGAACTAATTCAGTGTACGGGGAACAGAACTTTGAGAAATGGTTCATTGCCACCGCTACCGTAGTACCTCAAGATGAAGGAATATTATATTCTTTTCTTCTGTGGCACAACAGAAGAACATGGTGAACTCGAGCAAAAGTCGTGGTCAGTCGATGAACAGAGCGTTAAGCACAACCCCGGGCTTCCCGGCCAGCTGGTATCCTCCTGCCTGCCCCTGTCTCGGAAATTTTAGATCGATCTGAAAGAACCCTGCCAGCCTGCAGATCCATGAGGATTATCACAGGGATGTACGAACAAGCAGGGTCCGTTGTCAGTTGCCACTACATCATCAAGTTACACTTATCACGACTTCGTACGACATAGTAATTACATATAACCTGATATCTTCTCGTACAAATCTAGATAGGTAACCTTCCCATTTGCGCTGGCATACTTTTCCCAGATTGGTAGTATCTCCGTAACTATTGATTACCGTCTAGCTGAGGCCTATAATGTGGTTAGTGCTCCGAAGTACGTCGGGATATTTCTTGTCTCGATTTCCCGTTGTCCAATAGTCCCCTGTGGTGCTTTCGATGCTTCTTTTCTTTTACTTATATGAAGCTAAGGCGATCGTGGTTTGGGGGGTGCATGTGCTCTAGCTTCTGATTCGTGAATTAATTAGAACCAACTACTGACGCCCCCTCTAGGTCTAGAACCATCGAAGGGAGATTGACCGTAGTCTCAGATGCGAAAGGAGCAAGAGGCAGGATGCAGGATGTATGGGGATGCGTTTTGTCAGCTTGGCCCCAACGACGATCTGACCAGCATCTGCGGATCGTAGCCATGTGCTATCCGCTCCGTTGGACTGCATAACAAATCCTATACTTGGGATTGAACAGGTCTAGCCGAGCAGCGTTTTGTCAGCCACTAATACATAGTCGAGATTCCAGAGCCAGGGAAACTTTAAGAGGCGTCGAGACTATTGAACCTTTTGTCATCGAAGTTCTCCTTTTCAGCTAAGGGCTACGGGCTCACCTCTAAGCCCACACGTCCAGCCTCAGGGGCAAAAGCACCGGTAAGATGCGTCGTGTCATCCAGTATGCCACTAAGGAACGAGACATTGGCTTTAGGCTTGAGTACCCGTCTCTCACGATGATACCATGTGCCAAAACCATGTGGTCGCGCTTGTTATTGACCATTTCCGGGTTGGTTAATTTCATGTTTCAGGGGTGCATCAAAGACTACCGACCTCATGACCTTTTCTCTTTTTCTTTCTTTTCCCCCTTTCTTCAAGATTGAGTGGTTGATTTGAGGCTATTCACAACTTGGTCAATTTATTTTATAATGCGTGTCTAACTCCGAATTCCTTCAAAGAGGTCATTTTCGCCCAAGGAAGCATTGAATTTACTTGAAATCTTGAATAAAGCTACCTTCGTCATATTTCTAGCGCCGTACAAAATATTGCAATAATCCCTTTTTGAACTTAATTCATTTTCATAGTTGATAGGAAAACTATCCAATCGCAACATGACTCCTAACAATAATCCTGTGGCCCTTCGTTTAATGACGCCGATTCAGTATATGAAATATTTTACCAGTGCTTCTCAGAAATGGGGACCGTGTTCACATCAACGGCGTCCTTATACCACCTCTCCTCAACGGCAATCTTGACATCATTTCCGCTCACTGCAGTGTCCAAAGTCAGCATTATTAATGTACATACTCCCGCAACCCCAAAGCCAGGGAACCCCAAAGGGGAAATACGAAAGGTCTAAGGAAACCCCTATGTAAGGGGTCATATAACACGGATCCGTGCATGCATGCATCAACAGGTAGGTTAACTTACTCTGGCGCTTCCGCATGAGCCCGTCCTCGGTAAACGTCCAGTCCTCGAGCCCGTACGTCCGCCACCACTGGCCGTCGGCGTCGTACCACTCGTACCAGAACTGGACGGCGATCTTGTCGCCGGAGAAGGCGAACAGCTCCTTGCGCAGGCGGTAGCCGTTCTCGCGCTCCCACTTCTTGGTCAGGAAGGCCTCGATCGCGTCGCGCCCCTGGAAGAACTGGTCGCGGTTGCGCCAGATCGAGCCCGGCGTGTAGCCCATCTTGACGTGTTGGGGGTTCCTGTTTGCGCTCGTGGGTTAGTCTCCTCCGTGGCTCGCTTGTTGTGTCTAGGTGGGGGGAAAGAGAGAGAGAGAGAGTCGTACTTGGTGTTCCACGCATCCTGAGCTGCCTTCACCTTGATCTGGGCCGTTTCTGCCGTGAATGGCGGGTAGGGAGGCTTTCCCTTGTTCTCGGCGGCCATTTTTTTCGGGTATGATTTGTTACAAAGTTGGTTGGAGATGATCGGTATTGGAGTTGGAGTTGGAGTTAGTGCCTCTTATAACTTATGTAGATGTCACCATTACCAGCACAATTTAAACATAGATAAACTACTTTATCCGAGCCCTTTATATGTCGAAACGCTAGACATGATTACGATATTTAGCCCTACGTTTGACAGAAATAGAACACAGAAAGCTGATAAGTCCACGGATTATGACAGAGAATCCCGAATGGCAGGCCGGTAGCTGTGGGGAGTTCATAGGCGTTCGCCGGGGGTATCCCTTCGGCTCGTCCCTTCGGCTCGTCCCTTCGGTTCTCGGCAAGCTCGGGGTTCGAAAGTTGAGCTGCCGTTCGCCGTGTAAAGATAGATCCGGTTTGATAAAGGGCGCACTCGATTATTCCCATAAGCATTAACTGCATTTCCGCGGGCTTCCAATCCGCTGTCTTCCCGGGGATTGAACAGATGCACGTCATTGATGCCAGCGACTAGGTATCTCATCCTTTATCATTTGGTGTTTGCATATCTATAGCGCAATTCATGTTGAGTTATGATATATCTATTCCCAGTTATCTGTCTATATTTGGATTCTGATTACCTGAGGTCAAGGGTAGGTACTAGGTTAGAAGAATCAAGTTCAAGTCTCTGGTTCACCAATGTCGCTGTCGGTCCATCTAATAATTGTATTGATTATGACATCGTTTCTGGATTTGCGTCACACAAGTCCAGGCTTCTAGTTGATGTCATAACTTTGTACTCAATAGCCAATACCTACATGTAGGTAGGTAGGTTCTGGCCATCAAGGTGATTTGGAATTGTTACTAGGTATCCATACGTAGCATAGCGCAGGTAACAATTTCAAATACTGATGTTTCACATGCTCGGAAGAGGTGGCTTGCTTACTTGGCTGTCCCTAGTCTCTGTCTTGTTCAGGGGTACATGTACTAATGCAGTCTGCAGGTCTATACCTTACATAAGTATGGATATATGGATATATATATATTTCAGTATTTCGCTCAGTGGCCCAATATTCCGGGCTCCCAAAGGTTGAGGGAGTAGTAATGTTAGTCAGCAAGCAGGCGATTAATTTTCCACCGAACCCATTAGGTAGGTGAGTTGTAGGTTGGTTAGCATGAAGCGCGACTGAACAGAAGGGTGGCAGGGTGGGTTGTGATACCTAGTCGGAGGGGCACCGATGACGGCATGTCCATCCGCACTCACGACAGATCAATGCACGCAAGTACATATATGTAATTAGTCAATCCAATGGTCCCCCCTTTTCCATCTGGGCCTTCCTCTTACTAACCTCTACCCCACCAAGCAACCCCACCATGATACCAGACTCCTATCATCAAGCCCTGGAGGTGCGGGCTATTGTCCGACTGTACACCTAAGCACTGAAACCACCTTGAATTATAGGTATCTACATGCCTTGCATTTTGTTTGGTTTCTACATAACCGGTTAGGTGGTAGGCAACCCGCGCTCTTGCAGCAATTGCATCACCCAACTAGGCACCGTAGGATCCGAAACTGTAAGTAACTGTATTACTGTAAAAAAAAATTCCCTACTTCCACCCCGTGCCATACTTATGTAGCCTCCTCGCACACCATTGACGTCCGAGGCCCTCTTTGTTCATCATCCATTCTTCTTATTCTTCTTCATCTTCCCTTCAACTTCTTAGATACCCAAACCAAACCCATCCATCTATTTCACTTACTCCCCTCGAGTTTGTCTACTCCCCCCTGCCAATCACCGCAACAAACCGCTAAGCCCGGAAAGAAACAATCGCAAACGTAGTCGCAATCACAATCACAATGTCTGCTCTGACGGCCGGAGACACCTTCCCCGAAGGCGTGACCTTCACCTACGTCCCGTACAGCCCGGAGCAGCCCGACGTGACGGCGTGTGGCATACCCATCAAGTACGATGCCAGCAAAGGTAAGTTTGACCTCAGATGCAAAGAAACCAGCAGCAGCAACACCACCACCACCACCACCTCAACAGGAAACCAACGAAGGCACTGACAACCCCGCTCTCGCTACGCAGAATTCATGGAGAAGAAGGTCGTCCTCGTGTCCGTGCCCGGCGCCTTCACGCCGACGTGCCAGAACCAGCACGTCCAGGGGTACATCAAGAAGCTGCCGGAGCTGAAGGCCAAGGGCGTCGACGAGGTCGTCGTCATCTCGTACAACGACGCCTGGGTGCAGTCGGCCTGGGGCAAGGCCAATGGGGTCAAGGGCGAGATCGTGAGTATAGTCCTGTTCTCTTCTCTTCCCTTCCCTTCCCTTCCCTTCCCTTCCCTTCCCTTCCCTTCTCCTTCCCGCTTTATCTATGATTTGCCTGCCTTCATCCGTTTATTCATTCCATATATATGCCTACGTATATGTTTGGTTGCTTGTTACACGTATGCTATGCGTACTTGGACTAACCCCCGTGTGTGTGTGTGCAGATCTTCGCCTCCGATGACGGTGCTCCCTTCAGCTCCAGCCTGGGCTGGACGCTTGGCGCCCGCACCGCGCGGTACGCTATCGTCGTCGACCACGGCAAGGTCGTCTATGCCGAAAAGGAGCCTGCCAAGGATGTCGGGGTCTCGGGTGTCGATGCCGTGCTGGCCAAGCTATAATTACTCATCTACAGAAGGATTTGATCACCTCTCCTTCCGTATCGTCGTGATGGTGGAAATGTACCATAGTCTACGCAGGTTGCGGGGGTATCTCACTTATGCGTGATTTTTTTCAATTTGCGAGCTTTACTTCTACTAGACTAGGTAGCGTTTCTCCCGATCGGCTGTAGTAGAGAGGAGTATTAAAGGGGCTGGTACTGCATACTCTACTCGATATAGACCCATTACACTTATGCATTATGAACTATGTTCGTGTCGGTCCATGATGGGTGTCTTGAATAGTAGACGTTACATCGACTGCTGATGTGAGCTCTGCTGCGGCTCCCATGCGAACAGGTAAAATACTCACGGGTGTAGCTATTAGGGGTAATGGGGCGCCCAGGATTAACGACAACGGATACACATACATATGGCAAGGGAAGTAGACCCGTAGAACAAGCTGGTATTATGAAGCTACCAGGTAGAACTCTCATAATCCATGAGAGATTCCATGCATTCCCCATCCGAGAGATGTAAGTAAGCGGTTCTCTTTTATGTTGTCGAAAGCACACTCGAGAAATATCCCCACCGAAGACGCCGCCGGACAGACAGACAATAACCAGATGTCAATTCATGATCATCCTCTCTCTCTCTCTCTCTCTCTCTCTCTATCTCTTTCCGCCCCCCCTTTCGGATCTAAAACCTCTTAGCGGGTCTTCGCTTGGACCTTTGGCTGTGCACCTCTCGCTCCCTGCTTGCCGACGATGCGCTGGGTCTGGCCCTTGGAGGCGACGGAAGCGTTCTTGGCCTTCTCCGATTTCTTGGCGGCCTGCTGCGCGGCCTTCTTCTCCTTGCTCTCCTTGATGGCCTGCAGGCGGGCGGCGGATCGCGCCTCCGGTCTCATCGACCGCTTCTCCTTGATGACATCGAGGGAGGCACCGACGATGGCTCGCTGAGACTTGACGGTTCGACGGGTTCGCTTCTTGGCAACTTCCTATGGTGGTTGTTAGCCTCTACCCAATTGATATCTGATATGATCCCCTCCCCAAAGTGCTCAGAAACCCAATCATTGCGGTACTTCGATATTGCGCAAATGTACAAGGATGGGATGTGGGAGAGTCGTACCTCAGAGATACCCTTGCGGTGTTGTCGTCGGAAGAGAACGGTCCAGGCGATTCGGCGGGGGTTCTTTCGCTGCAGGAAGAGCGACTCGGACTTGCCGTTCTGGAATCGGAAGATCTTGCTGTCGCCTCTGACGTAGAGCTTGCCCTGTGATACACATCTCCATCAGCATTCATTCTCAAGTTTCCCAAAGGATCGCACCGATGAAGATGGCGTCGAAGGTGGCGTCAAGTTCACGATGAACCGGACGCGCAAGAACTAGTGCATCCCCATTCATTTGTCCCCTCCACGCATTATTCCCAGGCCCACGCGAACTTGCATGCCATCATCATTATCATAGGTAACGGTCGGTAGGTTGAGAAACTGGATTGAAATGTGCCTACCTTGCCAGGGTAGATTCTCTGGCCAGAGAAAGTATCGTCGTAAGTCCTCATGGTGTCGGGTGGTTTTGCTGAGAACTTCGGTCGGCTGGGTGTTGGTAGGTTAGTAGGTTCGTGATGTCGGGGTTGGAATAGGCGACAAGAATCAATTTCGAAATGTCACAAAGTGCGCGCTTGTGGGTTGAATGACTAAGCCGGTACCCCGTATTTTTCCAGCTTAGGGTCTCGCTAGATGTGGCTTCGATTATGGCGTGTATATTATCCTGTGGCTTAGTCCTCAATCCCGAACTCAAAACCCCCTTTCTTACGATTGCCTCGGTATTTGCATACCAGCACCACTCCATACCCACCTCTCTAGGATGCCTCCGTCTCGAAGTCCCTTCAATTATTTGCGCAATCTTCTCACGAATCAATATATGGAATATAGTGTTGGTCAATATTGTTTAGAAAGTGATTGAGTGATAAAGAAAGCGGAGGGCTTGTAACCATGCCTCAATGACCGCCATGCCAGACCAAATCGCCTCACTGGTGCAAAAGCAGTTCGACGCTCTGCCAGCAAAGAGAAAGCCCGTCATCCGCGGCAATGGAGTACACGAATGGGTTCCCCTGAGTGGCATAGTGGCTGAAGGTAGTCCAGTCCTTTCTCATGTATATATAGACTATCTATCATAGCTAATACCCGGGACAGGAAAAGATGGCAAACTACACTGTCTAGCTCTTGCGTAGGTAGATATCCGCCTGACTCTATCTACTATAGTTGGGATCAATAAAATCAAGCGCCAGCCAGGTTCTGATATACATGATTTCGTTACAGCACGGGCATGAAATGTCTCCCCGCCGCCAAGCTGCCCCAGGCGCAAGGCAACATGCTGCACGACTGGCATGCCGAGGTGCTAGCTATCCGCGCCTTCAACTGCTTCGTGCTGGACGAATGCAAGGCTCTGGCGCAGGGCGGCCCGGCCGCCACGTCCGAGTTCCTCCGGTTGCGGACGCAGGAGGAGATCGATGCCGATAATGCAAACTCAGAAGAGAACGAAGGCGGATGGCATAGACAGCCCTTCACCTGGCGAGCAGATGTGCGGCTACACATGTACTGCTCCGAAGCGCCTTGTAAGTCCAGTCTATCCCCCTATCTTTCTCCCCCTCTCCACCCTTGATTTCCTTCCGAGGGGGTATCACTAGTAAGGAGGTGAACGGTACGACTTACCTGGCTAAATTGTACACAGGCGGCGACGCGAGCATGGAGCTAACTATATCCTCGCAATCGGACGCCACACCGTGGGCTATCCCAGCATCCGCACTGCCCCTCCCTCTCACGACATCTCCAGTACCTGTGGCCGCGGCCACAACGAACCCAGCCCCTTCCCCTTCCCCCTCCCCCTCCCTCCCAGGCCGCGCCTACTTCTCCGCCCTCGGCATCCCGCGCCGCAAGCCTTCGCGCGCCGACGCCCCACCAACGCTCTCAAAGTCGTGCTCGGACAAGTTGTCGCGGCACACCAGCACCTCCCTGCTCTCCTCCATCACGGCCCTCCTCGCGTCGCCGCAGCACGCCTACCTCAGCACGCTCGTAGTCCCGTCCTCGCAGCACCACACCACGGGCTACGCGCGCGCGTTCTCGGCCCACGGGGGCCGCCTGGCGCCCGTCGCGCGCCGGTCCCGCGTCTGGGCGGGCGGGTACGCGTTCCGCGGCTTCGAGGTGCGGACGTTTGACGAGGAGGAGGAGGAGGAGGACGGCGGAGGAGGGGAGACGGGCCTAGCGTTCGCCTTCTCCAAACGCGCGGCGGGAGCAGCAGCAGCGGTAGGCACGACGACGACGACGACCGGAGACGAAAAGAAGCAGAAGAAGAGGGGGGGCAAGAAGAAGAAGAAGAAGACGGTAGTACCGAGTAACCAGGCCGTGGCCTGGACGCGGTCGGGGCGGGAGGAGACGACGCTGGGGGGTGTGCTGCAAGGGCGTCGGCAGTGCGACGCGCGGGGCGCCAGTTTTGCCTCGCGGCGGGCCATGTGGGCGCTTGCGCGCGAAGTCGCGGGGGCGTTAGTGGGGGGAGATGGCGGCGGGGGCGGCGGTCTAGCTGTGGAGGAGGTGCGGCGGGCGCTGGATGCCGCGACGTATGGCGAGGTCAAGGGTTCCGGCCTGCTGGAGGCTAGGAGGCGGGTGAAGGAAGAGGTGACGGCGGAAGCTCTGAAGGGGTGGGTGAAGAACTCGGGGGACGAGGCTTTTGCCCTGTAGGCCCCCCATCGTCGTCGCCATCGCATCGCAGCATCACAATCTTGCTCAGCATTTCCAGGATAGATAGATAAGAAAAAGGTATGAGGAATATGTTTTATTTTCTTATACAAGCAGTGGCATTGATTCCTCGTTACCACGCCTGAAATGACTAGTCTACTCGGGAGAGCTTGACGAATATTGCAAGCTGCCATGGGAGTAAGAGCGTGTATGCCTTGCCATAAGCCCGCCGTAGGCGAGAGATAGACAGACGGACCAGTCAAACTAGCTTGAAAACCCGACGATGGCAAAACCCCAAATGCAAGGACAGCTACCGATTGACTCCCTTCCCGACCTCTCGTGAAGAGATATGAAAAGACCCTCCACCAGCCGATTCATCAAATGCCATAAACATACCCTTCCCTTTCTTTTTTTTTAAATTCTTGGTCCCGGTTCGTAACGATGTGATTCATGCATTCATTCGTTCTGATGGAGTTCTGGTATGGGTCCGCCATTAGTGAGGGCGTTACGGCCGCCTATTCGACCTTGCTCTCGAAGTTCTCGCCGGCTACCAGGTCGGGGATATCATCGTCATCGGCTTCCTTATTGTCCTTTGACATGTTTTGATAGCTCTCGGCCAGTTTTCGGAGAGAGGCCAGCGAGTCGGGTCCGAGTTGGTTCAGGATGCCGGGGACGAGCTCGGTGAGTTCCTTGTCCTCGCCATTGCCATAGATAGCGAAGGTGTTAGCAGGGACGGCGGCATGAACTAGATTAGAAGTTAGCACAGTCCTTCTCTGCTCTAGTGCCAACCAGGTGGGGGCCGAAGCCGGGAGGCGCGATATATAGGTGTAAGTGGATAGACACATAGGCATAGACACATGGGCGAATAGGTACAGCCGGTATGTACTTACCCTTTGGAGCAGAGAAGTGGATGACGTTTCCGTCGCTCTTGAACATGTTGACCTCCTCGATGGACTGGATGGGCTGGGTGTTCAGCTTCTTGAGGGTGGCCTGAAGCTTCTTGTCATCATTGGCGTTTCGTTGAACATTTCGCTTCTGCTTATGTCGCGGAGTTCCCTTTCCACCTAGAATACTCGGGTCAATTGCTGGACTGACACAGCAGAAGCCGGAATCAAGACATACCAGTACGCGAAGGAGCAGCACCACCAAACTTCTTCTTCAGAATCTCCTGAACGTCGGCCATGATTGCGGGCAAGCTATCTCAGCGGGGTTCGTGGGGGGAGGAGCTTGGTTCCGTGTGAAAAGCTGCAGAATGGAGGAATTGATTAGTATATCGAAAGTCTGTTCGGCGATTCAGGTTGTATGCGAGAGGGTGGAACGACACCTACATTGAGAATTGCGATAAGATTCCGACGTCGAAAATTAGGAAGCTGAGGTCACTTGAACCTGCCGTGCTTGGGAAATTGTGCGTTGCCAAGACTTGTCGCTTGAGGATCAACCCTCTTCCGTCCAAGAGCTGCCATAGGTGGGGTACCTATCTGGGTACACCTTACCTACCTAACCTAACCTAAGATCAGATGAAGGTTTGGAAGATTATCTTATGTAATCTAATTGAATACTTACATAATACCTTACATAAATCACATTCATGAGTATGCCATCCTCAGACTGCATCCTCCTAGGTAGGGCTCCTAGCAATATAAGAAATTATTCAGAAAGATCTTAATTTTCTCTACTACGAGAGCAAAATGGAAACGCTAATATCAGAAGTCAAACGCTCCATCTCCCCTCCATCGTTGCACGCTTACACATAAGACTCGTTAACTCTTCCGCAAATCTACTCATCTCTCTCAATGCCTTTCTTGTCTCGCCCTCGATGCAATCGTAAACTACGGTCCAGAATGGCTATAGAATGCTATCATAGGGCCACCATGGGCAAATCGAATGGGTCCCGGCCATTTAGTTGGCCAATCTAGCCAATACATCCAACCCGTTCTCCTCGTCCTCCTCGAGCACGATGATCTCCTCTTGTGCCAAAGACTCAGCTTCAGCTGCTTCTGTGATGTTGGCACTAGTGGCATCTGCAACACCGATCTGAGATACATTGTCTTGCCCATCTAAGGCATCGCCGTTATCTTCGACCTCGAGCTGTTGGCCAATGAGCCCTGCACTAACCAGGCGTTCGTACTCGTCATCGCCATCATCGTCATCATCACCACCACTACCACCACCCCGATAGTTGTTGCGTGAGTTTAATGCCACGCTAGGTATCTTGTCTAGCTCCAATTCTTGCTTTGAATTGGCAATTCGCCCAAGTTCTATCTCGAAGATCCAGGGGAAGCTAATGAGAGGCATGGCGTCAGGGGTTGACTGACGGCGAGGGATCTCCCGCCCGCCGAGTCCGTCAACCTCTTGGGTCTCTCGAAGTGCTATCTGCACTTCTTCCCAAGTAGCACGGTAAGTAGCAGCGATCATTGGGTAAAGGACCTCGGGAGCTCTGGATCCTGCCACCTTGATACAGGCAGTCCTAAATCGCTCTCTATGATTGATAACGATGGGCCCCATGGTCTCCTGCATCTTGTAATCGGTCCCAACTCGAGGCTTTGTCAGCACGAAAGTTGACCAAACTTCGAATTCCGTCTTGATCTCCCTTTGGTTCATGATCTGCCGTATGGCTTTATCATATTGACGCTTGATGATCCTCGCGTTCTTGAGCATGTCATCGCTTATATTATAACGACGGAGGATTCTTTCGTCGAAAGGGCCGTCATATTTCGGGGTGAAGTCGATCATTGTAACAAAGTCGTAAAGCTGACCAAGAATCTTTGTGGAACGGTACGACTTGTAAGGAGCCTTTTCCATGAAGTGTGGAAACTTCCTTGGGCGTAAAGATTCGCTCAGATGAGCCTCGAGGCCGGTTTTGGGGTAGTCAACGGCATTAGAATGCAATTGAGCCAACTCAATGCATCGTGGATCTCTGGGACCATCGTCAAGGGTGTCAGACATTGCGAGATGCGCATGGGCGATTGTGCTGAGGGAGTCGTTCTTCATGTACCGTACGAAGAACTGGATGAGATCCGTAACTCTTACGTCGCGCTTAAGTTCCTTCGGCTTGGGCGCCTCGTGAACCATAGGAGCATAGTTCCACTCGGCGGGTATCAGTTGAGGATCCCAAATGACGAAGAAGTCATCCCCGTCAAGGTCTCCGCCGGAGCACATCGAAGGAATGTCACGATCTCCATTGGCTGGAAATACAACGACATCACGAAGGTGTCTCAAGGCTGGAACGTCGACGGCCTCCACCACTCTAATGTCACCCGGATGCAGCGAAGGGTTTCGCCCGACCACGCATATTCCGGTAATGACGGTATAATTAGCGGGCTCGCCAGGTTTGGTGCCCGTCTTCGGTACTTGCAGGAAGATTTGCGGCAAAGTGTCAGGGTCCTTGTTCTCGGAAGATTCAGTCGACTGATCATGGCCTCGAAGGGACCGAGTTTCATCTATGCAACCGAAGACGAAGGCGCCCTTGTCTACCACGATGCGTGCTTTCTCTCTCAGTAATCTCATCGACCAAGCACGCCAAACTTGCAAGATTGCCATGAAGAAAGGTTCCTGGCCCCGCATGAACCCGTCTACAATCATTTGCGCAATCGTCGTGGTAATGCCGTTTTGGTCAACATATCTGCTGAGCAATTCCATGGCAGTAGTAGGGTCTTCCATTGCGCGTTCGTAATTTGCCAACTGCTTTTTCAGCATGTCCGTAAAGACGGAATCCGGGACGCCAAGGCAGCTCAGTATATTGATGGTTTGTTTATTCAGTGTTGCGACGGAGAATCGAGACTCTTTGATGATCTCCAGGCTTTTGGCACTGGAATTGAACTTCTTCTGCGAAGGCCGCAAGTGAATCTCGTTGAAGGGCACATCGGGCCACTGTACCAAGAGTCCTTTACAGCCTCCAAGTCGAATTTGAAATGCTGATGGAGGAGCCCTCGTGTTGGCCTTCAGAATGTGCTGAGCAAGACCCTGCGCGATCTTCCCGACTCCATCAGTGAAGCACCAGTCATCGCGTTCGATGTCTGGGATATCCTTAAGTGATTGGCCAATAGGAAGCGCCTTGGGTGTTCTCGTTGTCGAAAAGCATTGTCCCAGCCGAGCAGCATATTTGGCCACGACTCTGATATGATTGACTTCGCCCATCCAACTTCGAATGTTATCGCATGTTAGGTGCTCTGTAGGACAGAAGAAGTAAGCACCATTCTCTCGGAACTGGGAATTACCAAAGGCAAGAAACTGGAAATGGCGGCCGCCAACCCGGATGCCATTTTGTAGAGTTCGAAAGACTCTGTTGAAAAGGGCATTGTTCTGTTCGCTCTCTGGCGCCGGGAAAATCCGGCCCTTCGAAAGCTCATCTGTGAACTGAATTCGCAGGAAACGGTCCGCGTAACTAGCAAATTTACGCAAAATCCGGTTCGATGGTTCTGGTGCTGGTGCGCTAAGATAGATGGTTGTAGGCGTCACCACCGCCTTCCTTACCCATTGACAGTGTTCGGGTAACGAGATCTCTGGATAATGGCTCATGGCTCTCTTGTCTTCAAATAGCGACATAGGATCATAGATCCTCTTCTCGTCAAAGTTGTCGGATCGCTCTATACTTCCCCCAACACGGGGCTCTGAGATGTACATCAGAAGGTCCTTTGCCCTGTCTCTGCGACGGGTGCGACCTTTAGAGAGATCTGCCAATTTTCGGAGAAACTCAGCAGTGATGTTGACTTCGTTCAGAAAACCGTGAGAAATGCAAACTTCAAGCTGATATCGCACATCGTATGGGAGATGGATTTCTTCAGTGCCAATTAGCAAAGCTAGATTGGCGTTTGTCACGTCAGTAGAGATATGATGGTCAACAATATCCCAGAACTTGGGGGGCTGTGCTGGGACTGTCAAGAAGTCATTTACCGTAACATGATCTATCTTGACGCCGAAATCTCTCAATGCTGTCTTCATGTCGCTCCATTTAGCCAAACTAGACTTCTCAAATGTAATTCTGTAGGTAGTCCATCTACCGATGTCGACAAATTGATTAGCCCTGGGCAGAGCGATCGGGTCATCTTTGAACCATGACGTGTCGTAAGTAATGTCGACCGTCCGGTTCCAAAGGTCCGACTCCTTCCAATTGTTCCTGCTATCTGAATATAAGCCGCTATTCTCTCGCTTCTTGAAGAAGGCTGGCGGGCTTGACAAAGGAATCAGAAGGGACCAGTTGTGCTCATCAATGTCGGTGAAAATGATCTTCTTCAGGTGCGTAAACGGAATGTGGGCTTTGTACTCTGAAATGCCCTCCATTTCGCCAACCGTCGAAGAATGTTGTATAGTGGGGTCATTTCTTCGGGGATCTTTGATGTAGCAAGCGAATGCGATGTCAAGTCTTTTGGGCTTCAAATCGATGGTCAGAGAAAATTCGCCCTTCGTGTTGTTATTGATCGTTCGCATTGGCATTATCTCATTCTCATGAACAAGAACCCCGAATTCCATCATTCTCGGCGTTAAGCTCAATCTCGGCGGGTAGCTTGAACCGGCCGGACTTCGTACCAGGGACTTCTCTCGATGGGGGAGGAGTATAACATCTATTTCGGCTTGTTCGCCTTGAATGTTTATTCTCATTAACTTGTGCCAAAATTGCTTGGCGGGAGGCGGCGAGAAGCGAATCCGTCCTTTTCCTGTCCGAGTTCCATGATTATCCTCATCAAGTTCGATATAAGTGATAGTGCCGTATTGTCCGAAGGCTGACCATAGGTCCCAGGTTGTGGTAGTAGAGGGTAGACCCCTAATACTGAGGCAGATATCATCCCAATCTCTCCATTCGGGTCTGATAATATTGGCGTTGAAAGACGGATTTTGACGGTGCCCCCGGTTCAAATATGGATTGGATGGATATCTTCCATTGGGTACTGTAGCACGAGTATTCACACGCTGATGTTGACTCATGCTATATGATCGACGATCGCTTTGAGTACCGGAAGATGTTCTATTGGAAGAGGGACTAGACCCGGACTCATCCGTATGGTATCTCTGCCGGCTCCGTGGTCCTTTCTGGACAGATGGAACGAACCGAGGTCGCTCACTTGGCTGCAAGGCTGCTAGTGGGCTGTTGTTGCCAGATGGGAGGCGTCCATTTCGGCTGAAGCTGCCAGTAGGGGAGGCTCTATCTAATGCAGGAGCCAAGTTTGGATAGCTTCTGTTGCGGGCAGTCGAAGAGACAGAACGCTGACCTGAACCTGGACCGGGGCCCGGGCCAGGTGGCACTTGAGGAAGATTGTAAGCCATTGGGTACCAATAGGCGTAGACTGGCGAGCAGTGATGTCTTCAGAAGAAAGACTAGTCTCAGGTAAGTTTCTAATATAATACAAAGAATAGATATGCAAGAGATAATGGGTCGGGGACAAAAGACATTGCAGAAGAAATTTGGAGCGCAGAGATAGTTAAGTGAGGTTAGAAGTAGTATAGTGGGCGAGTGTCAGGCAGGGTTGTAAGAGTGAATGCGAAGATGGTGAGATGAGTTTCAGGAGGTGATGACATGCACGTAATAATGGAATATAAGTATGGATATCATATCAAAGTGAAGTGGCGAAAGTGATAAAACATATAGCTGGGTAATAAAGACAATGCTTACCGAAGGCCGTTTACTTAGTAGATACTGCTAGATCAAGATTTCCCTTCAGCATTAGCAGATAGAGAAGAAAAGGATCAGGACAGATGAAGGAAAAGCTTGCTCATCAAGGCACAATGGTGGAGGTTTAGTGGGGAGGGAAGAAATCAAGGAAGAGATTGTTTGTTTTTCACCAGGTGGTGAACACTTTAAATAGAAAAGAAAAAGAGGTGAGGATGGAAGATGCATAAGTGAATACATAGCTACTTACATACTGTGCTGGGCGTCGCAGACAAGGCCGGAAGCATCCATGAAATTTACTTAGCTACTTAAGTAAGTACTTTAAGTAGATTAGAAAGCGACGATGAACTGTGTACTTACCTAAGATACCTAAGAGGTATATTTTACCTAGGTACGTCATACGCATGTGGGCAGAAACAACATAGGACTGGACTTACATGTGGTATCTTGCAACTCCTTCCATACACAAATTATTGAAGTTGAGCTGGGAAAAGAAGCTGCTGGTGTCAAGGTCGCTTCCTTGAGCGTGAATACCTGACCTATTCCCGACCAGCTCCTGTCGGTACTGGAAATAAATACCTACCTATTTCCTTAGCACCCTGCACGTAGCATCTCAAATACCTAGAGTGCTGGGTTTGGTGCAGTACCGACTTGGAAGAAGAGGGTCTGGAAACCCGTTTGCATGTGGATAGTGCTAACGTAGCTATCCGAAAGCTTTCTTTGGTTTGTCTCTGTTAAGTTCTGCGAATATATGTATTTGGATGAATGCTTGCTCCGGAACCTTGAAAACTTTCCTATGTCTTGGCTTATTTGAACATGTCGCCTGCAGTTGGTGATTAATATAATTATTAGTAGAAGCTTGATGTTTACACTGTTGACAAATGGGCTCTTTTATATCTAGGGGCTTTCTTCTACATATTTCTGAAGTATCTGCGGCTTTGCGGATATTCTAAGCATATGATAAATATGATATACACATTTCATATATATATATATATATAGTATATTGGAGACAGCCGCGTTTGTGGCAAGATAGCACGGCTCTAATGGGAGCCCCTTAATAGTTCAAACTTCCTTTGAGGTAGTCATCGAGTCTATGATGAACCTCGCCCCCATTCTGAGGATATCCTCTAAGACAGGAGAGAGAATTAACGATTACTATGTCAAACTTGGCCTCAAAACACGCACCCCTTTTTGAAGCAAGTCTGTCAAGGAAGCACTAAGCTTACCAAGACCGAGTAATCCAACCTTTTTCCACCTGCTACTACGCTGCAACTCTTTTCCCCGGTCTTCTTTTCTCGCACGACGATGTCCTTTTCCAAGTTCGCGCAGCGGCTCACTTGTCAAGAATGATGGGGCCTTCGAATCTTGTCCCTTGAGTCTAGGAATGACTAGCACCAAACCTCCAGTAATTCTGGAATAGACCAGACAACGCCGGGGTCTAGGTGTTCGGTGCTTATGGGAGGCCAATAATTATTGCCCAAACTTTTTAGTGTATGCATCAGGTCAAGGTAAAGGTGTTCCTTGATCTGACTTGACAAATCAGCAACTAAGAGATTCATTTCTAACACACCGTTTCATCCAACTTCCCAAATCCCGGCACCTATTCAGATACATTAACAACCAACGTCAATAAAGAAACAACTCTAGACCATAACAACAAAGAAAGCCATCCTTCTGATGCTTCGGGAGAGCTTATTAACCATAATACTCATTTCTCTCCGGCGCTCTCAGTCCATCTCCATATCCATAGTCCGACACCAGCTCCAGGTCATTTTTCTCGTTCACCCTTACGAGCACATTCTGCTTCCACACGTTCGAGAATGAACTAACACCGACGCCCACATTATGCAGATGCGACGAATTATTCGACTTCCAAGCCAACGCGACGAGCTCCTGTATGTCATCCCAGCCCGTAATTCCGGCTACCCAACAGCTTGGTTTCCGGCGAGCTAGGTTGTAGACATAGAGGAGCATTGACACCTTGACGTAAATAGCGATCGTGCCAAGGTAGATAGAAAGGACCACGATCCCAAAATGTTAAAGTTGGCGATGCCACGCCTGACCCATAGCCATACCGTTCGACAATGAGGTCGTACTTCTTGTAACTCCGGAACGCATCCAGCAACTGCTGCATCGTGAACTGCTGAGGAATTTTCCTGATCGACCCATCGGGATTGGCCTCAATATAGTCGGACGGATATGATTCGTTACCCGGTGGTACATAGCGACGGTTAGGATAGGGGGTAGCGACTCCATCGTTGATAAGGGCTGTATATGCGATGATTTCAGGCGTAAGACTCTCCAGTGTCCACGGCACTGGATGTTGCACATCCCAGAAGCCTGTCAATCCCACCCTTGACATGGCGTCCGCGATGGCCACGCCTAGTACACGCTCCAGGATGTGTGGAAGTGTAATGCTTGATTGAATCCGCGCTTGAGGAGACAGAAAATCGCACAATGTCCTGTTCATATCGTACTGGGAACAGCCTTCGAAAGCATTCAAAAGCCCTCCCAATGCGTCGGATAGGCCGCCGAAGTAGAACGCACTAGTATTTGCATTAGTTGCGTGTAACATATCAGCCCAGGTTTTTTTTAACTGCACAGAATAGCCCGTAGCAGCCAGGTCCGGCAACTTGTTTCCGAAGACAGCTGGGTCGGTAATGTTGCTCTCGAAAACGTCATTTATTGCAAGTGTGGCGGATGCAGCAGATGGTACCCAGCGGGATGGAAAGCTACAAGTGACAATATAGAAGGCTTGTTGCGAGTTTTTTAGATCATCCAACCAATCGCCCCCCGGGGTGTTCGTTAGGTGTCTGATGTAAGGTATATTAAAAACAGCCGACAGGGGACCTTCTGTTTCAACCCAATGGAATGATCTGTTGAGTTGCTCGGGCTCGTAGCTCCAGAAGAATGGATCGACGAATCTATCTTGATAATCCCTTTGCTGCCATTCAGAGCACCTTGTATCATTGAAACACACAACTCCATCCATTGGCCAATGAGGGACACTTATGCTTTTCGTTGCATGTCCTGCTGCGGCTGTGTCTCCATCGAATATCTGGCAACGGGCCTGAACAAGAGGCTGATACGACAGGTCATCTGGGGATGTCCGTAAGCGCACATTGTTCGCATGCGAAATCAGGCCAACGTCATTGTTCTTTGTGAAATCATAGTAGGCTCCAATCGCCAGTTCAGTGACAGAAGACAGGGTTGTAGCAAAGGTTGCCGAGTCATTGCTGGGACACGCCGCAAGCATCCTCCGACGGGTTACTGATCCAAAGGTAGATGATCCTTGTAACGTGAAATTGCCCTGTAGCCCGTTCGCAGGCCAGTTCCTCGCCCAGGTCTGCCGTACATTAGTACTTTCGCTTTAGTCTATCTAGACAACTTCCTATCCGAACTTTTTTTAGTAATATGTGTGTAGTAGAAGGGATATATAATTTCTATATGTTGAGATCGTGTCTTATGTGAACCCGACTTAGAAAATATCTTCTGACGGGAGTCGAAGTAGATCCCCAAGTTGGATATGGTGTCATAACTTATAAATATATCCTTGAATCCAGTTGCCGGGCAGCTCTGATCAAGATCTGCACCGCCAGATAGGCGATGCTCCATGGGTTGCCTGAATACTGAAGTGTTCAGTATCGCTGGCCATATGTATTCAGGGGGTCGACCGTAGTATACTGGTGGCCGGTTCTTGGCGAAGTCGCTTCCCATCGTGAACCATCCTGGACTAGGTATCAGGACAATCGCGGACGCGGGACCAGCCACCAAGGCTATAATAGTGCTGAAGATAATAAAGGAACCAAGAATGAAGGGCCCTCTCTTCCAACTGAAGGAGTTGTATAGTCCCGAATGCTTCAAGTAATTTATGTTGCCGACTCTGTGGCTCAAAGTTATCATTCCGAACGGCACCCCATCCGTAATGATTAACCTTCGATAAATATTCAATGCAATAGTTGACAAAGAATAAACCACTAGAGCTTCTTGCACTTTGGCCGCCAGCTGAAGTAGGTTTAGTATGCTATTAGTACTGATCTCGAACGTAGCAGTAGTTAACTGGATCGGCATGTTTGAGTCCATCTCGAACCAGAAGATACCCAAGTTATTGATACAGATGAGTGAAACACCAAGGAAAAAAGGTGGAAAATGCACTGCAGCGGCTTTTATAATGTGCTTCCAAGAATTCTCAATTAGCTTTTTAGGCTGCTCGCCTTTGCCATTCAAGGTTAACTCATCTGCCTGGGAATTCGGCTGAGCAGTGCTTGATTGAGTCGGCGGTTTGCTCCCGGGAATGACTTGCGTCGAGGACTGGGCCGTTGTTAGTGGCAAATCACCACTCGGTTCGAAAACAGTATTGTTCTGCGTATAGCTCTCGGTCGACATTCGAGCAAGGAGTTGGATAGCAGGAGATGGTGAGCGAGTCTCCACATCACGGATTTGATCTATCATGGCCGTTTATGGTATTCTGACAACCTTAAGACAGGCACAGATAAACTGTAAATTCTTATCAGCGTAGTTTCTAGTACAGAAAGCAATACACGCATCACCGTCTCAAGGGGACAGATGCGGATTAATACTGCGTTTTGGAGTGTGGGTTGGTAGAATATCAGGACTAAGTTTCATAGAAGAGTAAGGTCATATACACCAGTTGACGAGCACAACTCATAAAATTTTCAACACAAGGTGGCACCGGGTCAGCCCCATTGGCAATGTGACACCGACTCTGCCTTTTGACAAGGCCTCAGCACAGCTCGTTAGTGGATGATGGGAGCAATATCATGTTATACAACAGTGAAGCCCTAATGTAATATCCTATGATGATATTTTTTTTTCTTTATAAGTCCGGCAGAAGTTGTGAAATGATAGGTTATAACAGCCAGGTCAAAAACACATATAATGCACATATTATATTATTATACCTTTTATATATTGTGATATAAATGCTGGCAACCCTATTATTATTCATGTTGTGGTACAGACCTTCTTTTAATTTCTTAGGGTATTATTTAATATCTGTTGGAATAGTAATTCGCACGTATTAGTCTGTATTTAGTTAGCTGGCTAACTGGCTATATAACCACGGCTTTTGCCGTGCGAGGAGGAAACCCTCCCCTTTCCTCCTAAGGTCAAAAATACAGTCATTTTACCTCATCGGATCGCACGCAGCTGCGGTATCGAAGTCATACCAACAATATCAATGAAACCAATCACAGCCTAAGAGTATGGCTGCGTACATACACATAAGAGTTATTAGTGATGGACTAAGTCTGTGCTGTCCTTATGCCTACCGTACTGATAGAAACGGGCAGTGGCTTCAGGAAATGCCCGATCCAATCATCTTATGATATAAACAGCCCATGAATCTTGAAGTACCTGAGCTGTATATTTAATTACTGTTTATTCTGTAAGTGCGAGGGCTAAAAGACAGCCTGCTTCAATTAATAAACAACTGCTATTTACATAATATCCCACTCTGAATAGTAGTACTGGAATATAGCAATAAACAGATATACCTTCTTACTGCTTACTAAGTAAAGTATTCTGTCGAACCTCATCCGTATATATACAGATAGTTATAGGAAGCATCGTTTATATAGTTAGGATTAAGGAATTAATAAATATAAAATCCGGCGAATATAATAATATTATATGTGACCGGGGCATAAATAATATAATTATTACTATCACCACTAAAGATTGGAAGACTTTATGACTATAAATAAAGCTTAGTAACTTTAGTTTAACTTCCACATAAGATGTAGACCTAGTTCTTATAGGACACAGAAACTTAACTACCGATGAAATAAAAGCCCACATATCTATAAAAAAAATCCAGACTACGTAAAGTATTTGACTGAAGTGCCAACACATGTCCTTCGAAGCAACTAACATCACAGATTACAGGTAGGCAGACAATCGTTCACGAAGATGAACTATTCTATCAATAATATAGGTTGATACAGAAAATCAAGATACTTCAACGTCAGCTGAATTTAGTTTCAATACTTAACACCATTTGGACGAGCCCTAACACCCCATGATAATTAGGTGAACTATCTATAAAGTCAAGAAATCTCGTTCGATATTCGTATATAAGCATGACACGTACTGCAAAACTTCTTCACAGGCTTACATAAGTCATAGAGATAATATGAAAACACAATAACCTCACAACTTGGGCTATAGGGGTAGGCCAGTACAGCCCACTCTGCCCTCAACGCCATTTTTATTCCTACAGAGCTAGGTAGGAACAAGCATCCCATGACAAGCCTCCGATGAGCAAGGATGGTTTCTCCCCTATTTTCTTTTCCGAGTCCATACTAAGACCTAAAGTAACAGGCGCGGCGAATCAATTCTATTAACTAAACGCTTCAACCACAGCCTCGCCGAACGGCTCGCAATCCAGAAATATCGTACAAACAAAAAGTCACAGAAAAGAATTATATATAAGCAGTATCTCAAAAAGCTTCTTGAATTCCACTATAACAGGCGCGCGTGCACACCTACACAAAACACCCTATATCATATCATGATGACAGACCAATGCTACCTACGTATAAACGAGTAAACACCAACGCATGCATGCACCCAGGGTGCGTAGCTTGATTATTTATTGGCAAACCAGGCAGACAGACCGACGGACGCACTTTCCTTAGCAGCAAGCCCTTAAGTATCATCCCCCTATTTTCCCTCTCCCTCTTCTACTTTCTCTCTCCCTCTTATTTTCCCTCTCCCGTTTTATTCTCTCTCCTCTTCTAACATCTCTCCCCTGTTTATTTTTCTTCTTCTTCTGTAGATGCAGCTCTTTCCCAAACACCTAAAAGTGTAGAATTGTAAATGCTGCTGTAGGTATATAAACGATGCCTGTCTTTGCGGAATGACATAGAGAGCTCTGGGTAACTGGCTGGATGACTATCGGTCGGTGCTAGCCAGCCGCCACATCTTACAAGAAATGAAAAAATAAAATAAATAAGTATGAATAAAAAAAGAAAGAAAGCCAGGAAATGATTTTTGCGTTTTGATTCCCGGATCTGAGCAGAAATATAATGACTCCATACCGGATTGTTTTGTATACCGTAGGTGAGGTGAGGTGAAGTGTCCTGTGTTCCACGCTTTGGGCCCCCATAGTTCGGTGTGAGGAGGTATTGCTCTAGGTAATAAGTAGTGTAGGTGGCCTCGGATCCGAGGTTTCTCATCACCGCGCACCCATGTCTATCGTAGGTATCCGATTTAGACCATTAGATAGAGAGACGGCTGGAGAGCGAAACAAGATAAATGGAAAAAACCACCAAAGTCAAGGAAGTCTAGGATACTCAAAAGTCCAGATATCATCTTAAGGCAGGTCCATGATCTTTCCCGGATTCAAAATCCAAAGCGGGTCCAGAGCGGTCTTGATCTGCTTCATGACGGCTAGGGTGTGCGGACCGACCTCCAACAAGAGCGAGTCCTTCTTGCCCCAACCGACGGAGTGCTCGCCGGTACACGTGCCCTCCATCTCCAGCGCGCGTTTGACCATGTTCTTGACGCAGGTCTCAACCTTCTCGCGCTCGTCTTTGTTGCGCCGGTTGTACATGATGCTCTCGTGGAAATTGCCGTCGCCGATGTGGCCGAGGATGCTAGCGAAGAGTCCCATGTCATCCATCTCCTTCTTGCTGATCTCTATTAGGTCCGCTAATCTGCTAAATGGCACGGCGACATCGGTTGACCCTAACAGATTACGTCAGAATTCATAGCGTGGGTAGCCCCCTTTTTCGCGAGGGTAAAAGGTAGCTACTTATTATAACCCAAGTAACTTAACGGCAAAAAGAGCGCCACCCTCAGGGATCAGCGTGCAGGGGAGTGACTTACAGACTTCGTCGCCATCTTTTCTCAATGCCAACATCGACCAGAGGGATTCTTTTCTCGCCGACCACAAGAGCTTTTGCTCCCTCAGGTCCTTCGCGAATTCGAAGTTGCCACCCTTGTTGTGCTTGGTAATGCTTTGGACGCGGCTGATGTTCTCCTTGACGCTCGCCTTAGTGCCCGAGAATTTGAAGAAAAGGGTTGGCAATTCCTTCCACACCCGTGGTGCGGTGGCTCCGCCAATATTGACGACTTTCATCTGGACCTCGTCCATGACTTCCATAGCTGCAACGGGAATGCCGGCCTGCATGACCTCGGCAGCAGCCGAGGCCGCGTCGCGAATCGTGGGGAAAGTGACTACAGCCACTGAGAAATCTTCCGGGACAACAGCGAGCTTGAGAGTGGCTGGCTGAAGGTTAAACCTAACGATGGTTTCTTCCGGTCTTCAGAAAACTCACCTTCTGTAACCAGACCCAGGGTTCCCTCCGAGCCTACAAAGAGGCTGTTGAGATTATAGCCCGCCGAGCTCTTCCTCGGGCGTCTTCGCGTCTTGATGACCGTTCCATCCGCCAGGACGATTGTCAAATTGACGACCCAATCTTTCATCGTACCATACTTGACTGCATTCGTGCCAGAACAATTGGTGCCAATCATACCACCAATTTTGGCGCTCGGGCCTGTAATTTGGTAGTCACAATAAGTTAGTCTGTCTATCGACTCAAGAACCAGCTGAACAGAAAATCACCCAGGGACTTCTGATTTTGGCCGACTTTCTATTAAATATCAAGTAATAGGCGATAAGGAAAACTCACCAGGATCAACAGGAAAGAAGAGACCGCTACCCATCCTATTCAGCTGCTCATTCAGGTCCTGCCAGCCAATACTCGGTTGAACCACAATATCCATGTCGGCCTTATTGAACTGGATGATTTGATCCATATAGGCGAAGTCAATGCTAATGCCACCATAGGGAGCAGAGAAGTTGCCTTCCAAGCTTGAACCCCCTGAATAAGGAATAATAGGCACGCGATACTTGTGACAGATACGCGCAATGCTTGATACCTGCTCCGTAGACCGTGGATACGCCACAGCGACAGGCAGGTTATCTGGGTTCGTAGTAGACCATTCGGAATAGCCATGTGAGAGGAGATCTTCCGGATCAGTGCTAATGATGTCCTCCCCATCCACGTCGCACTTGGTGGCAATCTCCCGGCGAATTTCGCTCAACGCCTAAGGCGAAGTTTAGCAAGTTGCTTAATTCTCTTTTCGATGCTCATGTTGCATCATGATGAGATTCATTTTTGGCTGAGGGATGAGAACATACCTTCTCCATCTCATCCACCGACGCATATTGGGGGGTTTGCGTCTTTCTATCAAAAAGCATTACAGCATGCTTCGGGGGTACCTGCAGGGATGCCCCCGCAAGGCCGAAACCCAACGCGCCGGCAGTGGCTGACAGGGCGAAAACAGAACGACCGCTCCATTTCGGAGCGTGATCCGCCGAGTTTGACCACGTTCGTCCGGCGCCGGTTCCGTGATCCGTACGGGGTTTCTTCCGCACCAACGAACTAAAAAACGTACGTTTCCAAGCGCCGTTGAGACGCCCAGCTATCTGTTTGGCCGACATGCGCACTAAATGATCGATCACGTCATGCAAGTATGCACGGGTCAGGAAATATACATCAGATGCAGCAAGCAAGCAGGTGAATCAGGGTCTGACAAGTCAAGGCGAGTCTAGGATTCGAAGCTCTATATCTCGTAGTCACAGGTCTGGCAACTCCCAGGTCACATTCACTGTGTGACACAGTCGGTTTCCTTCGGATAGGAATGTAGCTCGAAGAGCTGGAGCCGCTGACCGATTGAAAATGAAACCCTTCTCTGTAACCCAGCTCAAGCTAGAGCCGTGGGGCGAGACTCGGAAGCTCTCTCAAAGTTATATCGATAGGAAGAAGGTAATCACCTGGAGGAGACAGGGAGACCGAAACGGGAAAACCGAAGGGTAAGCTTAGTAGGCGGGGAATAGAGTCTCTATATATTTATACGGGTTAGGCCGGACAGAGAACAGATCAGCGTATACATACTAGTAATTAGGACTGGGTTTTTAGTGGAACAAACATAGCAACTCGAATTATTGTAAAGAGCTCGTGATCGTTCCCGGATCGGATGTGTACACGGCAGTTTGTCTAACGTATCTCCGGAAGCGGGAGCTGAGGTACAAGACGAGTTAGACGCAGCTGTGTTTCTTGACGCTTGAAAAGTTATGCCGTCTCTTATGGACTACACTTGTGACCCTTCCACATTCGGTGAGCTTGTCCAAGTATGTCGAGGTGGAGACGTGTGACTCTGGTGGAACCAAGGGACCGGAGACGAAGGACCCAATCAACCACGAGGGAACCAGGTAGGCTATGAGTATGGTCCCTTAGGAAGGTGTCGTATCGGAATGAGGAGGGAAAGGCGGAGACAGAGGAGAAAGTAACCAACGGTGTGAGGGCGGTCACTATTATGTAGGTACGTGAAAACAGAGGAGGTTTCAGTGGTAGTAAAGCCACATATAATATGTCTCATACTGACGTTCGTTCTAAAGAGCGAGTGACGACCTACGTGTATAATATAAGGGAGAGTCCATGGTAAGGGGACAACTCCCAAGATGAGTAGTCTCCCCTGAGTCCATGCCACGCATGCCATGCCATCCCTGATACTAGGAAGAGTTGGCAGTTGCTAATGGGTGGAAGATAGTCCACTAGGACATTAACGCTTAAGATCCCAATCATCAACTGTACTACTGGACAGTGAATGAGGAGAAAGTCCGAGCTAGACAAGGGGACCGGCAGCGTGGGAATGGAAGCGAAAGCGGGAGTATGGGTATGAGAAGAGGGGCGAGGTACACGGTCGATTCCTTGCTTTAGTGGGAAGCTGATAATGCTAGTCTAGAGAATCTGAAGGATATGTTGGCGGTTCGTGCCAGGAATGAAGGCTAGAAATGAAATAAGAGAAAGAGAAAAAGCGACGGCGCCGATAGCAAATCCGCATGGTACATATTGCTTAGCAGACCGGGTCGTGGTCGTGTCTCGTCATACCGTATGTCGGTACAACCCAGTTGCATCTGTACCTGTTGTCATAATCGAACAAGACTTGTCCGTTGTTACCATCGAAGATAAGGGAAGGGACAGAAAATAAAGTGTTCTCTTCCCGCCTCCGATCATGTTAGTGCGTATGGCGACATCGCCCATACGTACGCAAGTGGTGCGATATAGACTGATTACCTGGCATCGCCAAGTCCGTCGATAACCCCCCCTTTCGAATACATAGAGCACGCAATAGGAACCGTTCTAATCAAGATGTTGGCGTGGACAGTAACCTATCCAAGTGGACGGAATAGGGAGCTCAAGTATGGTGGGATATGACAGGTTGCGGCGAGTGATACTGCTCCTAGCAGGTAAGTTGGGCTAGCATGTAAGTTTGGTACTTGGGGTGACTGTACAATATGTAGCCAAGGTAATTAGAGGGTGTCGACATGCAGTGTACCATACCGAGCAGAGGTCAAGCTAGGTATACTGGAGGAGGTGAATGGCTCGAGATACCTGCGTACATACGCATACACAGCGGCATATGTATGATTGATAATCTAATATCCCGATTGTCGGCAACGCGAGGACCCCAATAGGGTCTAACAGAAATATGCTCGAGAAACAGGTAAGGCGAGGACGGTGGTTACCTGAGCTTGAGAAAGAGAGGCACGTCTAAGACTAATTCATGCGTACCTATCGGCATCGCTCCGCATAACAAGCTAGCTCATGTATGTAAATGTAATAATGGATGTGAAGAGAAGAGGGGGGCAAGGGGGGCAAGGGGGACAAGGGGGACAAGGGGGGGGGGAAGCTTGACTCGATGAGGGGTAATAGGCAGCATATCGATAATCGCTGGAAAGTTGTTTGTCAATGGAATCATCAATTGAGGATGAAGTGGGTACGCCAGTGGGTACGCATATACGATATGTTAATTTTATATAACTACGACTGACATAAGGTAGGTATAGGTATGTAGTTTTCTGAAGTTAACTATGTGAGTATGATTGACTGAGCTCCGCTGTCAGTCAAAAGATAACAACGACTATGCGGAATTCCGGCCGTAAGGTGTTTCTTCTTTTTCTTCTCCTTTTTTTTTTATTTTTATTTTTATTTTTTATGTTTTTATTTTTATTTTTTATTTTTATGGTTAATTTTCATGTCTTCGGCAGCATAGCCGACTCGCATTTTGCAGCTAGCCTCCTACATGGTACATAGCTCCCGCTCAATCCTTGGGCTATAGTATAAGTGTTAACTATCTAGGCAGCTGGGTTGGTGAGTGACCTACATCACACACCCCCGGTTACCAATGCCGTGGCGTCGAGAGATAGGCCTCCTTCTGTCTTACTATGCACAGGAAAGTCTATATCAGCTGCCCACGTTCTCTAGTTGCGTTCCTTACTATTGGAAACTTCACTGCAGACCCCGCGGGCCGGCTTACACCCGACCTAACGGTCTCATGCATCGCAGAGTCTTCCCGAGGCGCGGATTAGAAGCCTCGAAGATCAACGTCTAGGCTGCCTATATTTGTGTAACGCTTACCAGCGGGATTTGCTCACCGGCCTGAAGTTGTGAATAGGTCACAGGTAACTAGGGTACTACTTCATATGAAAGGACGGCTGGAGCCCATGTCGCTGAGCATGAGCTTAGAGATGGTGGCGCCTTGTCTAGACTCTCTCTGCATAGCTTTGGAGCATAATATCACGGATTCTCTCTAGTGTAATGCACACTGCCCCTAGCTGAGCTATTAGACAGAAAAGAAGGTGTGGCTCGTCCCTGCACATCGGAGATAGGATCAGATATGACGATAGAACAAGCTCGTGGGCTATTATCTAAAGGAAACTCTTTTAAATAAACAGACTCGGGAGATAGCCCACCAGTCCAGAGCCCCCAACCCAGGTTAGGCTGATAGGTGAAGTTCGATGGGACTCATTGCTGCGGTGTAACAGGGGCGTGTTAAGTCCACATGGGCCTCCAATGTCCCAATAATCCAGGCCAGATAAACTGCGGCGTCGTGCAAAGCAACGTGGCTGGCATGGCGTCACCCTGGGTCCTGGAGCGTACCCCAGACTTATATACGGATAGCTACATGAAAAGATCCGAGGGATCTTGCAGACCCGCGGCTAGCCCTAGGAGTTCGCCATAATAGGCAATCTTATATATCAGGAGCAGAAGCAATACCAGCACTGAGCAGTAAGTACACCACGGCGAGGGGAGTAACAATCGGTAGAGACGTGTTGATCACATCAAGAACAGTCAAATGAAGGTTTATGTAGTATTGACCGGTGACGAGACTGAGGTGTTTCAGCACGTTGGCCCTGATCTGTCCACTAATCGGATATTCTTACCCAGGCTGGTTATAAGTGAACAAATAGAAAAGGGAAGGGGCCTGAAACATGTAATTTTCCAGGCGTTACCTACAACAAGTCGCCGTGGGGTTCTACACTTGACATATTATATCTCAGCACGTCTATTCGAAGGCTCACATGAAGGGGACGCGGTCTGTTGCTGGCGTAGACCTGTCATAGGCTAGAGCTTTGCGGTTATCACGGACCCCCTGAGAGGAACATCCATATCACCAAACTGAAGTTCGCAACATCATATTACCTGCCTATATGAGAGCAGTATTGCATATTGACCGTGTTTCACACTTCTTAAAGAGTACCTAACATCCCCACGGAATAGTCCCAGTGGTCTCTTTTTCTCCCCTGAACGGATAGGCCGGGCAGAAACGACACCACCATCATGTACTTGTCAACATCCAAAACACCCAAGTCAGGTCACAGTCGGGCCGCAGGAAACCAGCCATGCATGTATACTATACATGTATATACATACCGATGAGGATGTCGTTCTATGCGTTTAAACAGTACCCCTGCAGGGGAAAAATGTAGAAGCAGAATTAAGCTGTACCTACTCTCCGGAAGGATTTCGCTTGCAGCTATAAGGCACACACCGGTTGCCACCAGCGCAGAGAGCCTCCAGACCGATACCTACAGCGGAGCTATATTGCCTACACGGTATACAGCGCCGGGAGATGTTCCGGCTGAGGATACCGCCTGCGCTCTCCTTTGTCTTTACAAATGGGAACGACCCCGTCGTTCTGCGAGGGCAAGATCACCAGTAAGATGAGACATGTAATTGGAAGCTGTAGGCGACATTATGCTTCCCAGATCTGATAGGTAACTTGCGTACTCAGATCAGATATTCGGCCACTCACGGGTTGGAGACGGTGTGATTCGCTTAGGAGCTTCAGACACCGCACACAAAAGCACAAATACTTACATAGTTACCTACACATACGCACATTCGCTCATTGAATGGCGGTACCTATAGCTCACGTATTAGGAAAATATATCCCGCGAGATTGTATCACACCTATATGTAGGTACGAACCTAGAAGACTTCAGGAGACTCGCAGACGGCAGATTTACAACAATGCCCAAAAGGTAGTAGTACGAGATCCTGCTCTCGACTTCCTATCAAGCGATTCAGTAAAAATAGTATGCATAACTTCTATCTACCTATAACACATCCAGTTCCATGGTAGCTAGGGACTATGACGACGACGACTACGACGCTGCCGACATGACTTTTTCCATTGGATATTCGGTGCCACCCACCGGTCGGTCGTCTCGAAGATGAGGCTCATAGAGATCATCAGGTGCCAAGAACAACGAAAACGTCATCAAAGTGATCGAAGGAAACAAAAAAGAATAAAGGCCGGGATTGGCGATTGGAGGGGCAGCATGGCCTCACCTCCACCTGTGATCAATCTGTCGGTGCAGCAGGGCGGGCGGGATAACGCACGACTCTGCCTGTTCCCGTCCCGCCCCCAACCACCCCTCAGACCGATGGGTACCGTGGCACCGAAACGTGAGCAATAACCTCCAACGGATCTCCAGCCAGTGATAGGTAGAAATCTGCCGGCCATGCGACGATGGCTATATCATCACTGCCCTTATAAACGCCACATAACCCCCAGCCACCTGGCCGTCGTTTCTTTCTCTCTCACCACCATCAAGAGGAGATCGTGATAGACTCATCCATGCACCATGCAATACCTAACAGAACAATAGACTACGGCTTAATAACCCGCTTCCACGCAACACGTCGAAAGAGGGGGTAAGCAGGCACCTAATATCCAGCTTATGCCGCCCGTGCATGACGGGGTATTTACCCGCACATCGAGAAAAGGTCACGAGAGTCAGTCCGTCAGCGCCAGCAGGGCAGCCCTTCTTACCAGCCGTACGTAATACCATAGATCGCCACGGGCTAGGTAGGTAGCGTGATTGATCAGACCGCCTCCTTCGCTACCTAGGCACTGTAGGTAGGTAGATACCGGCCGAGCTAAAGCCATTCGTCCAACGCACGCGACATATCACGAAGCACGATCTCACTTTAAAAAAAGCAGGGCGAGGTGATGATCCCCGGGAAGGGGATCTACCCACCTTCGACTCGTCCGGTTCCTCCCATCCAATTGCGACACCCACGCGCGCCTTGCTAGGTAATGCTGTTCAATCCCATGTCGTGCTTACTTAGGTATACACACACAAAAGGTGTCTCTCCATCTACCTATAGTACACGACCAATGTGATTGATCTAGAAGTCTTCCGACTGCCAAATAACATCGTCATCGTCATCATCCTCACGTGTGTACTCGCACGACGTTGTATGTAAGAAACCCCGATGAGGAAGCAGAACCCCGTAGAAACTAGATGATGGTTGGGCACGTCAGCAAGCAGCGTCAGGAGAAAAGTCGGAGAGATAGAAAGAGAGAGAGAGAGAGAGTCTCACTCACCCCAACCAACTAAACCAACTGCCCTGTCAGCCCTGTCTACCTGTCACGCCTTGACTGGGCCATCTGATCACGTCCCCTCAAATCAGAAGTGCCCTATATAACAAATCTCACACACTTAATATAAACCGCTGACATGCCCATCCCATCCCATCCCATCCGTGTTGTATATTTACTTCCCTGCTGAAGAGGTAAGGTAAATAGGTAGGTTAGGAACGGGACACGTAGGTATGTAACCACCGTAATCAAGCTACAGATAACCAACGGGCAGAGAGGTGAGGTCACTCCAATAGCCACCGCGCTAGGGACGATCTAGCAGCGAAGCAAGCCTATCACCGGCAGCAGCAGCAGCGGCAACGGCAGCGATAGCGGCGCAGCGCAACTCGACTCGGCAATCCGAATAACAGACCCCCTGAGCGAGTTGCCGACTTTACGACCCGAAACCCAAAACACGACGGGGGAGGCTACCTTCTCATTGGACAGACGGGGAGAATGGAAGAGTCGGTGAAGGGGAGGTATGACACTGTTTTTTTTGGATGGAAAAGGTGCCTGCAGCATTCAATCGTCGTGTTGGTCTAACCAACTTTCTACTTTTCGTGGTCGACATGTCACAGAGGTGAGAAAGGGGAACCAATTAGCAAAGTTTCTTCTTCTTAAGTACTCCTAGTTGGATCTCACCGCTACCGGAAAGCAGCAAGTAGCCGTCGGGGTATCATATACGAGGTAGTAGACAACGAGGACAGCAAATCATTAACAATACACCGGTGATGGCACTTTCGGCAAGCCGAAAGTGTAGACGAACACAAGTTGCACATATCCGGCGCATTAGGAATCATGGGTCAATTAATTCTCATTCATCATTGACGTAAAGCCACGAATCTTGTGTTCGTGGTAACAAGCACGACTGGATATGCCATAGACTCCATTTCCCATGCCTGTGAAAAAAACCAACCACGGCCAGATTCCTTTTTTTTCCAGACCCTTAGTGACCAGCCAGAGCGTGAGCCCGGCGACGATCTCTCTCTTCGGCAATGGTAAGCTTGACACCCTTGCCCTTGGGCAGAGAGATCCAAGGCTTCTCAGAACCGATGACGAAGACGTTGTTCTCGCGGGTGGCGAAGGTGTTGTCAATGGCATCCTTGATGTGGACAATGTTGAAGCCACCATCGTGACGCTCACGGTGGGTGATAACACCAACACGACCCATGTTACGACCACCAGTAATCATAGCGATGGAACCAGTGTCGAACTTGACAAAGTCGGTGATCTTGCCTGTGGCCAGCTCGATCTTGACGGTGTCATTGACCTTGATCGAAGGGTCAGGGTAGCGGATACTATCAAGCATGTTAGCACCAGATGAGGAAAGGGTAACATACCAGCCATTAGACGAAGCTCGATATTTCACGACGCAGAGGGTGGTTCAACCAAAGCTTGGTCCAACGGCTGAATGATGGCTGACAGAACTTACGTTCTCGCATCGTGCGTAACCAAGAATGGGATGCCGCCCTTGCCAAGTTGTACTCTCTTGACCTTGCCCAGCTTGTACTCAGCCTCCTCGGCCTGAATTCGGTGGACAGTGTATCGTCCCTTAGTGTCGTAGATGAGTCTGAAGTTCTCGCCGGTCTTGTCGATGGTGATGACATCCATAAAACCAGCAGGGAAGGTTATGTCGGTGCGGACCTTGCCATCGACCTTAACCAGACGCTGCATGAGGATGGCTCTGGTCTCGCGGTAGTTGAGAGCATACTTCAGTCGGTTACGGATGAAGATGATGAGGGGCATGCAGTCGCGCGTCTTGTGCGGACCGGGCGAGGCCTTAGGGGCGTAGACACCCGAAAGCTTGTCGAGAAGCCAGTGGGAGGGGGCGCTCAGGCGCTTCTGGTGCTTCTTCCTACATGTCGAATTAAAGTCAGTATCCAGTTGAATTCTCGACCACGAAATTACGAGGTCGATGACCACGCAAGGCGAAAACGGCGTAAAAGAAGGGATATGTATGTGATAATCGACTGCGATCTCAGATACGAATTTACTTACGGTCCTCTACCCATTTTGGCGGTTCAATGAAGGTGAAGGGAATGTCGTGGAGTAAGAAGTTGTCGAGGCTCGGGTGGGATGTGAAAGAGTTGAATGCGCCAGTCTTCAATTTTTAGTTGCAAGCGAAAAGGGCGGGTTTGTGCCCTAGCTGTTTAGGTAAGCCTACTAAATGGTCCGAGCGCTCTAGCCGAAGAATCCCCGACAGCTGGCAGGGCTGCAGGGTGTACCTAGGTACATGTACTTATTATCTGGGTGTACGGATCCGTACATATATCTCAAGAACTAATAAGATTCTCATGAACTCATCACTCAAGCATATGTTAGTATATAGTTGCAAAAAAAGGCAGATTTAATATCTCCATGATACTTTCGGACATCATGTTCTGTTTGGAGTTGATCTCCCATAAATCCCTTGACCCATTACAGGTACCAAACGACCTGACGACCGACTACATTTGGATTAGATGCAAGCTGGCAAAGCCTTTAGGTTGGTAGTTGGAACTGAATACATGATCGTTCAACTGGCAATGATATAATGTGTTCGATTCAGAGTTGCTCTAGTACTAATGATACGGGCTCTTGATCGCGTTTGCGTAGTTCCTCCTTGTTTGATTCCCCTGTGCCTCCGTGTATCCGTAGCTGCATCCAGTAACACTCACAACGCGTGCTACTTTGGTACTGATAAGACCTTCTGTTTGGGCTAATCTACCTCGCGGGTATGTCTGTCATCGACTCATGTTGTGGCTTGACTACGGGAAGAACATACGGTGTCTCTGTATCCACCTCCGCACTTTGGTCTCGTGATCCATTTCTCAGGACCGTAGGATGACACACTATAATCTCAGTCAGATTGGTGATGGCGGTGGTGGTTGACTCGAGTTCCATATCGTGTATTTCAAATAGGTCGTGGTAGGGCCTGTTTTTCGCATCGCACATATTAACGTATTTTCCGCTCGATAGCACATTCAATCTCATCCTAGACCACGTTTGTCTGAGGGTGATGGTTCGCTGAGCTGAGTGTCATCGAGAAGTAGGCGGGATATATCCATTTCCCCCATCCCACCCGACGAAAATCCTCCGCCGTTTTCATTCCAATACAAACCTGCGTGCGGCAGGGAAGGCTCACCAGCTTCAACAAGGTTCGAAGGCAGTGGCCACTTTGGTATATCTTCCCTCGACCCAGTGCGGTTAAGCTGAGGCTCAAGCAAGGCGGACTTGGATACATTCAACGAATTTTCAATCTCCATATTCACAGAAGGCTCCAAGAGATTGCTACTCCGCCCTTGCTCCCTTACCTGCATCGTCGTTTTCTCCGTACCCGTGAACTTCTCAGGGTACTTATTCCGTAACCTATCCCTTAGATCTGTGGGCTGCCTGCTAGATAAATTGAACCTCGGGTCCCTCTGAATTTTGGTCCATTGTGGGCCATAGAGCTCGAAACCTTCCAATATCTCCCTGTCGTCCTGCTCCGAAAATGGGCGACGCTCTCTTCGGTGCGACTTCTTGAATGGGCCCTTGATCCCTAACTCGGCTAAGTCCTCCAACTTCTTTCGGTGGGCCCGACTCTTGCGCTGCTTTGGTGCCAAGTCGAAGTCGTTCGGAACTGACTGGGCTCTCTCAGCCTCAGCTTCTTCTTCCGTCTCATTAAGGATGTTCTCCGACATAAGTCCTTTCCTCGGCTTGGCCCCTAGCTTTGTAGCCGGCTGCTTCTCCTTCTGTCCGTCGTACTTTACAACAGGGGTCGCACGCAGCTCCTCTGGACAGCACGTCCGAAATCTGTCCTTCAAGTCGCCGGCTGTCCTGTCGTTGAATTTGTATTCCGGATCCTCCAAGATATCGGTCCATCTACCGACGCCATGCTTGCTCACACCAAGGAGTAGGTGATTGGTTTCCTCCTCAGACCACTTCCGCCTCGGTTTAGCAGCTCGTCGCTTGACCTTTCCTGTCGGGGTTCGCACTTCGGTCTCGGGGGGTGGGCTTGGGACCGTGCTCTCTTCCGGCGCATTCTGAAGATCCGGGGGTGTGGTAAAACTTAACGCCTGCGGAGGCTCGGAGTGCGGGCGGTCAGACGAGATTGGCGGAAACAGAGCGGCGTTGGACGGCGGCTCAAGCAGGCCCACGATTATCGGAGGGAACATATGCTGTTGAGTCGTTGCCTTCTGCTTCTTGAGCGGCTGCGGTAGCTGTACAAAATCTTCCTTCACAGGGCGTTTCTTCTTCCCAATGTCTTCGGCAAAATCTGGCCTATCGTCTAGAATCATACGGAGATCTTGCGAGGAAATATGGCTTAGTAACGTTCGATCCGACGCGTAGCTGACATCATTCCTAAGCCCGGCATTTGCGGACCCTTCATCCACCATAGAATATAACGATGGCATAGATTGCGAGGAGGCCAATTGACTGCCGCTCGTGTCCGAGGCCTCTGATCTTTGGCTAGCACCAGGCTCGATGGGATGGAGGCGATCCGACGACTGAGGAAGAGGAAGGGCTTTGATGGGTGGGAGTTCAGCATGGTGAAGCCGTGGCGTGGCCGTCGATTCGTTGAGCAGATGAATTAGCCGTGGCTCGATGTAAGCCATCGTGGGTCGATGGAGACAGACAAGAGAATGGCATTGGGAGAGAAGAACTCGGACGGAACAGCTGCGAACGAAGGAAGAGAAGAGAATAGGACGCAAGAAAAGAGGCGAAAAGGCAGGTCAGAACTGAGAGCTTCCCTAATAGGCACTACAATGCTTATAGTTATAGGGTGTGAAGAAGAAGTAGAAGAGACAGAAGAGAAGAATCTGTTCAGAACAATGTGGGGAGAAAGAGATTCAGCAGGCGTAATAGATGGTCAGCGGCGATAGACCCCGATTCGCGAGGGAACCTCGAAAGACTTCTAAATGCAGGCAGCTCTGCAGCTTAGGTAAGATAACGTTTACCTAGGAAGGTAGGCTGCGCTGCCTGGGCATATCGGTTAGTGAATTATTTACTAGGTGAATATAGCTATAGCCGATTGCGCCGACAGGATGTGCATTCTTAGTGAAACCATTAGGTAATAATGTTAATATTATTAAATTATATAAATATATAACATTTATAACTTAGATTTTTATTTAAAATATTAAAAAAATTAAATATTAAATATTAATGAAATTTAATTAAGTTATTAAGTAATTAATTTATTTTTTATCATTATAATAAGTATTTATTATATTTATAATAAAAGATCTTAAGATAGCTAGTTTTATTAACTTATACCGTGAGCTACCGTATATATATATCCTGTTAACTTTAATCTCTAACATACATATAGTGTATAATATAAGTAGATTCTATTATCTGTAAGTAGTTCGAATTATTTAAAATATTCCTCGCTCTAAAGAGGGTTTAACAGCTTTACTTAGCCATCTCTACTACTTCCACCGGACGACAACTATTTTATATTATTAGGAAAGGTCTAAATATCCTTACCCAAATAGTAAAGACCTTTACTTAAGTTAAAATGCGGTTTATTTATAATTCTATTTTTACGCTAGCCAAAATTTACCTCTTATAATTAGCTATATAAGTGTTAGCGGTTTATCTATTAGCTAAAGATATCGAACTTACCTAACTATAAATACTTTTTTACTTACCTATCGTATAACCTGAATAGTGGCTTAAAATAAATGGCTAGTAAAGACTGGCACTTAGAAATACAAAAATCTAAAATCAATAGTACGCAGCACTCTGATTTTTAACGTATCAAGTTGGGAAAAGGTTATATGAACGCGTAGTTCAGACCTTTCCCAACTTAGCTTTATCCTTAAAGCTACCGGGCATTTTAACATGGCCTCACAACTCCCCACATTCCCACGCATCATATTCACCATCGCGGAGCCAATATCGCTGTAAGTCTGTCACCTACCTATACCCAGATGCGCCAACCCGCCGCTCTAGCTTCAACCCTAACATTTTACTTGTTAGCATCGGGGGTTGTCTCGGACCTTTCCTGAACGCAGACTGGTTCATCGAAAGCCAGCTCTCGAGCCCTGACCCCGTGGTCTCGAATGCGCACGCGCGCCTCGTCGCACTGCAGGTCAGTTTATTCCCGCTTGGCCCATATCATCGTCCGTGTTGGATGGAGCAGTTTTCAGTCCACGAGTATAGACTCGTGTGTCCCCTTTTACATAGCTTGTCGAAACCGTGAGGTGAGGAGACAGAAAATAACTAACCCCCGACTACGGAATTCTAGCTCGGCAACGCCTACGGCCTGCTCTTCCTAGTCGGCGTCGCGGTGCTCTACACGACCACGGAACTCAAGGTTGTGCGAAACTACCTAATAGCCCTATGGTAGGTATCTCTCACACCGTTACGACGCCTTGCCTCGCACTCGTAGCCTTCTTTTCTTCTGCTCTCCTTTTTTCTCTTAACCTAAGGTTCTCTGACTCTTAATGAATGAATACTTTACCCTTCCAAGTGCATATCCTGTATATCTACACCGCTGACGACTGACACCAAAAACAGGCTCGCGGACCTCTCACACATAGGCCTAACTTGCTGGGCGCTCGGCTACGAGGGAACGCTGGACGTCGGGTCGTGGAACGCCGTGACTTGGGGGAACGTGGGTTTTACGGTAGGTGTCCCTTTTCTCACCCTGGCCTCCCTGGCCTCCCCTACATAAATAGATATACCCCTGAAACCCCGAACGAGCACGGAGCCGATGCTAAGTGTGTGGACATGCGCCTACGCAGGGCTTTCTCTGCCTGACCAGAACAGCCTATCTCCTGGGCCTCTTCGGTCCGGACCAACAGCGACAGCAGCAGGTTCCCGCCGACTCGTTGAAGAAGAGCACCTGAGACTTGGGTACAAATCCTCTCAAACATGTCTTATATGTTCCTACGTATTAGCATCCAGTAAATATCATGACACACAATCGTCAATGCATATTAACCCCTTTCTTTCTCTGCGTGGAAAATAATAATAGCATGCCCTCCTTTCTACCTATCTTGAAGAGCTAGCTAGCTAGTTGCATTCAAGCCCCATTTCGTAGCCATACATAAAACTATTAAGCCTGCCTATAACATGCCCGAACGCCACCTGGTACTCTGGATGAAAAAAGTCAAAACCGCGTCGTGGGTGTTTGGATCACACTACTCTCCCCGTGGTCGCTTGGCCCCGTGCGGATTCTGCCAGTCCGACTGCTGGTTGCCGGCGAAGAATGCCGGGTTGAAGTGTGCCGGCTGCTGGAAGCCCATCATAGGCATGCCCATACCCCCTATACCGCCCATCATGCCGTTGTTCATTCCAGCATTGATGGCGGGGTTCATGCCCCCCCGTCCGCCGCGCATACCGCCTCCACGCATGCCACCGCTCATACCCCCGGCCATCATGCCGCCGCGGAAACCAAAGTTGCCCCCGCCGCCCATGTTATTGAAGCCGAAGTTGCCACCTCCCATGTTGTTGTTGAAGCCGCCACCCATGTTGTTGTGGAAGCCACCTCCTCCCATATTGCCCGAGAAATTCCGGTTGAAGCCGCCGCGAGGCCCGTTGAAACCGCCGCGGCCCCTGAAGTTACCACCTCCTCGGTCGTTGTAGCCACCCACACTCGAGCCCGATCGCGAACCAACATCCTTGTTCGCTCGGGCGGGCGCGTCCTTGGGTAAGGTCTTAAAGGGGTTGTTCGTTGGTGAGGAGTATATGATTGTAGCTTTCTTGCCACCAGGCTGGTTGGATTCCGATGCAACCGCCTCGACTTGGTGCTTGGCAGCAGTGGCCGCTTGCTGTGATGTGAACTCAAGGTACGCTTGTCTGCAACGATATTAATATCCAAAGCTCCGCGATGGATGCAAGGATGGCTTATCACGTACCCTTTGCTCTTACCGTTTACCTTATGCTCACTAAAGGTGATATCCTTTAGCTCGTCCTCACACGAGGCGTGTCTTACCCAGCTGCGAATTTCGTCATCTGTAGTCCACCATTGGAGTTCCGATAGAAGTAGGCAGTTTGTAGCACCTGGATCAATTGGTCTGTCGTCAGAACCTTCTTTGCGCTTGACACCCTGCTGGTACGACTGTGAGGGCGACCTGTTGTCGTCGCGAACATCCATAGTATGTTCTCGGGTGTCATATTCATCATGGTTATTAGAGTGTGCATTTGGATCGGGATTGGAACCATTCGCAATGGTGATTGATGAGTTGCTGTCGTAGGACTGATTGTTTGTGTCCTCGATCTTCGAGTCCTCGGCGTCGGCATTAGCATCACCATAGACGTCTATCTCGAAGTCGTCGTCGGCCATATTGGGCAATGTGGCCACCAAGGATGTGGAATCAGGAGTAGACTTAGAAGAACTGGAGCTGTCAAGTGAGGGTGTATTCAGAGTAGATACAGGAGGTGCCTGTCGTCTTCCAGTCCATTTTATCAGTTAACGAGAAATACATGCAAAGAGAAACCTCGGATGAACGGTAGAGAAAGAGCAGAACAGGAAGAGAATCGCACGAAAAAGTATCAAATACGTACACTCCAAGCCTAGATAGATGAGAAGTTTCCCTCAGTGACGAACCCTATTGTATAGTACTCTCCCTTACGATGTCGGATGGGAACAAATGAAGGTATCAAGATGAAGCTCTGTGCTTGCAATCTTCTTTGGCTTGTTCTTCGAAATAATCGTATGCACAGGTCCTCCCCCAAACCGAAACCGTCGAGCGCTAAACAAGTGTGATGGTGATGATGTAGAGTACAGGTAGCCAGACGACGGGCGAAAAGAATCCTGCAAGACTCAAAGTAGAATGATGGACCCAACCCCCAACAGATCTCGTTTGATATTTCTTTCGGCACTGCGAGTTAGCGGAATGTGTCTTTTAAATCGATTTGTTCTCGGGATAATGCAGGAGGCACTAATTACTCTCGAACCGTACTGCCAAATGGGGCGGGCACCTCAGGCAAACGATTGAGAAGAGGGAAAAATTGGAGTTGGAACGCGTCGTCGCCTGATCCGAGGACTACTGGAACATCACCGTCGGGTGTAAATAAGTATGTGGATGATGAGTATTGACTATGTTAGAGCAATATTATGCTCAGATGGTTGTTTGACGGCAGATCGTGTTAATATGAGCCAGATTGCTGTCTTGGATCCGGGACTTGTTGAAGTTAAGTGAGAATGAACGTTTGTAAAGTCGAGTGTTGCGCTTGAAATGCCAAATGCTAAGCCTCCCTTAGCTGCCAGGTAGGTACCTGAATGCTACCATGTAAAGCCTAAAACGCGTAAGTTTAGGGCGCCTGACCCACTATTAAAAGGGGGCCTTCAGAACCGTCTGGGGAGTCGGATTGCTAGGAATACTATGTATGAGGCTGATAGGCTACCTAGGTACCTATTTATGTAGCTCTAACCTCTTCGCTTTAGAGCATAAGCCGAATAAGTATATATATATATATGTAGGATTAATATGTCCAGCCAGGATCTGTGTTTCTGAGTATATGAGTATTTACCTAATAATGCCATGTAAGGAACATGTATATAGCCTCAAATATTCATTTATCGGAACATTAGACTAAACCATATACTTCGATGAGTCAGCGTCTGTGGCTTGCCACCTGACACATGTACCTTCAGCCTTCGAAAGTACCTTCGGTACTTAGGTAAGTACTTACATAATTTAGTCCCTGCATGTGCAGAGGGTCCCATTTTTATTAAGAAATCTGGCCGCAACCTTCACCACTGCAGCTGTCCAATTGATCGATACGGGATTGTTGCGCCGTGTCAATAACTTCCCCCTTCCCCCTACCAAGTTCCAGCTACTACGCACACCTACACATACACCCTCTACGTCCTCGCTCCTTCGCATCCAGCCCGAGTCCCTTCCATCCGGTCGTCAATCAAACCACCACACCACATCCCACAACCACAATGTCGGAAATACAAGAGTTCCTCGAGCTCCCCAAGGACTTCGTGAAGGACGGGTCTCAGTTCTTAAATCGCTGCACCAAGCGTACGTAACATTCATTTCCTTCTTCCCTCCCGTTTCCCATCCTCTCTTGTGGATTTGCCTGCCAGTTATTACTTGCTAACACGTGTATTCCTACAGCGGACCGGAAAGAATTCAGTACGTATCAATCTACCTACTCCCCCTGAGACGCGAGAGGCGCTCCGTCAACCAAGCGGACAGAGATCGATATCGTGTCAATATACTTGTCCAGAAATACTAACCCGGGCTTGCGTGAGTAGTCAAGATCTGCCAGGCCGTCGGTGTCGGCTTCCTGGTCATGGGGGCCGTCGGATACGTAGTCAAGTTGATCCACATCCCGGTCAACAACATATTAGTCGGCGCGGCCTAGGGACACCGGCGCGAAAGGGGAGGGGGTCGTCTTGGGGGAGAAGGGGGGGGGGGGAATTAAGGAGATGATGACTAATTAGGAGGCAGACGGATGGGTCTGGTATTTATGTATGGGAGGAAAGTCGGAGGCCAAACAGAAAACCACCATCTCTATCTTCTTGCTCCGGATTTATCTATCAGCGCCGCCTTGTCACTGTTATACCGCTTGTTGTTGTCTGAGGCTGAGAAACCCGATGTTTTTGATCTAAGCATGTTTGTGGGAGAAAGATAGGCGCACTGGTTGCTATTACCGGGCTACTAGAAAAGGTGTCTTCTACAACTTGCAGTCTCTTCCAGTATCGGGATGGATCTCTAGTAGACTACTGTACAAGTCTTCATGGCAATACACGAATAAAACGAACGAAAATCTGGATATTAACTACATATGTATCTACAACGCCATGGTGGTACCGTCATGATTTCCTTGCTCGTGTCCTTAAAAGTACGTTATCATAAGTCATATAGCTCTAGGCCAAACCACGTACTCATGGCGAACACTTCCCTACATTGTTCCCCGGAAGACCGATTCCCCATCGTAGTCATCGTCCGACTCTCGATCGTCGTCACCTATGCTCATTGGCCTAAGCTTCTCGTCATATCCCGTGCCCATCCGCGGCTCGCCCTCATCAAGATGAGTCTCGTTGTACGAGTGCAGCGACACCGTGCCTAGTGCGTGGTCCCAGCCGTTCAAGGCAGATGCTATTATACTGTTAGTATTCATCTCTCACATCGCAGTTGGACGAATTCAGATTCTTACCAGCTATGAAAGGAGCATTGGGATGCCAGCTCGCATCCCGAACGACCGTTGACCAGCCAGGGAACCCACGCATGGTGTGGAATTGGCGATATGTTCCCGGCAGCGATCTCGTTTGTGACGTGGTTTTCTTTACATCAATGACGCCCGCGATCGTCGCGTCCATGTTCCAGATGTACACTCTCCCGTCATGACTTCCCGAATACACGTAGCGAGAATTTGTGCTGCTAGGCGGCGAGAAGTGGCAGCGAATCAACGTGCGTAGGACTGAATGGCCGCGAAAGGTAACGACGGAGTTGTCGTTGGGGTGCGGGAACCAGTCGTCATCGTCGAACTTGCTCCATCGATAGTCGAACTCGCTATACCGAGTGTGTTGTCTTGGATTCAGCTCCTCGAACTGCGCCGTCGAGTACATCATTTTCAGATCCCAGAGCTTCATGCTCTGATCTTTTCCATTGCTAAGGAGATACCGGCCGTCGTCCTTGCTGTCCAAGTAGGTGAGACCTTCAATGTGGCCGACGAATGCGCCAGCTTCCCGACCATCACCCATACTTCGACGGTCCCAGACTTTTATCGTGGCATCATCACTACCGGAATAGAGGATGTGTGGTGAAGACTTATCAGCGAAGCAGACGGCGTTGACATCATCATCGTGTCCCTCGATCCGGTGTAGGACTCTTCGAGACTCGATATCGTAGACGATGAGTGAATTGTCGTTCGTTCCAGCAACAAGCTCCCGTCCATCGCCAGAAAACCGAATTGACCAGATGCCAAAGCCCCCGCGCCAACCAAGTCTTGGTGCATTATCTTCTGATAAACTGAGCGTGTAAGGGTCGCCGGTGTCGTTCGGGTCTGTGGGTGCTAGGCACACATTACTCTGGATAGAGGTGTAGGCGAGCCACTTGTTGTTGGGACTTAGGGACGCATCCGTCAACGTCCAAGACCCAAACGGGTAAGCCACGGTTTTGTAATGCCTCCAGTTGTAAGGATTAGACGTATCGTACATCCGCACCTTAAAGTCCTTGACACAGGCGAAAAAGAAGTTGCCATCGTCCGAGAACTGCCCTGAGTAGACGTTGTCATCGTAATTTATAATCATATCAGCATCCGTACTGGGAATCATCGACTTAATAGCATTAGTCTTGCAGCAGAGAGTGCGTGATCACCAGGAATAGAGCTTACTTGGGCCATCATGCCTTGGTTGGCCCGCCGACTCGATCTGTCGCCTATACCCAACTCTCGATCTACTATCCTTTGGGCTAATCGTTTCTTCGAGTGGATTGTTGTCTGAATATCATTGATACCAAATGTCCCTGAGTTCATCAACTCCCTGCCTTTATCACTTGGGACCTTCGGAAACCTATTCGGGTCCAAGGTCCGTCTCCGTCTTCGACGCCCGGGGTGGTATTCGCCGTCCTCATCTTCGTTGTCGTCGAAGAGCAAGTGGCCGAGGTTAGTGGTTCGAAGGAAGTCAAAGACCTGGCGTTGTGATAATAAGCCGGCGCGACGACCTAGAAATGTCACCTCGTCAGCGCAAGATGAGCGATCGCAAAAGCTCAGGGACGCAGTACTTATTAAGTTAACAAGCCGCTGTTGCACGGCTACCCGTTCAGGATCGGGTGTTTGTGTATCTTGTCCGCCGTCGATCTCAACACCATCCCCCATTTCGACCAAAAATTGAACAGCACCATCTTCGGCATCTGTGTATGTGTACGCATGTGTGTTAGCCGAATGCTGGTCCAACAGTCCTTTGATCCTGCTCCAACATACCGTGAAACTCGTCTTCCTCTTCGAACAAATCGTGGCTCATGTCATCTTCATCTAATTCATCTTCTTCTGCGTATTCGTCCTCGTCCTCGTCCTCGTCTTCGTCATCGTCGTCATCGTCATCGTCATCCTCGTCCCCGTCCTCGTCATGAACATCCTCAGCGTCGACGTAGAGCTCCGCATATTGCTCGTCTCGATTCTCCGATTGGGATCTTGAACTACTCATGGTGACCGCTCTGGAATGTTTGGCGTGGTTACTTTGTGATAGTTCGCTAGTAGTTCGTGGTAGGTTGTATAAGAGGTTGTATCCAAGAGGTCCCAGTAAGCGGCGGACTTTGGTTGGTAACCGCTTAGAGCTTGTTTCAGCAAACTGGCACAGAGGGCAGTTTCTAGGTAGCTGGGTATTGGGTGGTTACATGTCTGTGAAGATTATCTTGCATGACGACACCGAGGATCCGGGAGCTTAAGGTACATGTAATGGCGGGGTGTCTGATAGCGTTACAAGGTATATCTCGGAAGGAACCTCTAGCGGACCTAGATACATGCCGTATCTTGGTATAATCGGCTTTAACCCGGAGTTAATACACCTGCCGAATACATGTACCATACAACCAGAGGTCTCAGCACGGTAATCCGTAATGTATGTAGCTAACCTAGCTCACCATACCGGGTACGTAGTACATATGTAGGTTTCTAGGTAATTCTTCCGCTTTACACCAGCTCTGATATCTCAACTGTGATGCAAGCAATATATATGTTAGGTACCTAGAGGCTAGACTTCTATGATCCTATCTTACATAGCAAAGTGTTTGTGCATACTCCGTACATGATTGAAAATGAAAATAAATAAAATAAAATAAAAACTACTCTCACAATCACAGCGGAATCCCAAACAAGCAACGTTACCCGTCATATGTGGCTATTTAAGCATTCTGAAAGTTCAACCTCATTTCTATAAGTAGTAGAATTACGGAACATAATCTTCAACTTTTTTTTTCCTTGTCCATGTTCCACCTGTCTCACCACATTCATAACATTCGACAATGAGGATGATTCCAAGGCTTCGTCATGGCATACGGGAATATTTATAGTATCAGCTTCCTTAAAGTATCTTATGTCTACCCCCCATAAACATATTCAACAATCAACGTCGTTCATTGGTTTTAAACATGGAGGCCTACCAAGACCTTCTTGATTGGGCCATCGACAAAGGTGTCAAGCTCAACGGCATTGTACCAAAACGCATTCCCGGCCGGGGCATCGGCCTCATAGCTACTCATGCAATTAAGGTCCGTCACAATTTTCTCTACGGGGCCTTCATAACCCTCAAAACCCCGTCGTCGTATGCTATTGGCTAACAAGCATGAAGCCCGAGGAAATTGTCCTCGATGTGCCCACATCCTGTCTCCGGAGCGTGGACGCCGTCCGCAAATCCATTATCCGCAAGCTCCCGAGCTCGATCTCGGTGCACGGTCTGCTCGCCGCCGACCTGGCTCTAGACACCTCCACCAAGTACACGGTCTGGAATGCCGTGTGTCCGACGCCAGAGGACCTCACCAGCATGCCGCTGGCCTGGCCCAGGGAACTGCAGGACATGCTGCCGCAGGCCGCGCGCGAGGCCCTCTCGAAGCAGCGGGCCAAGTTCAGGCGCGACTGGGCCGCCGTCTCGCCCGCCTTCCCGGAGCTCGAGGAGTCGCGATACCGGTACGCGTGGATGCTGGTCAACACGCGAACCTTCTACTACGTGAACTCGAAGCTGAAGCGGCGGGCGAAGGAGGACCATATGTGTCTTCAGCCGGTCGCCGACCTGTTCAACCACGGGGACGAGGGCTGCAACGTCTCGTTCGATGCCGACGGGTTCTCTATCAAAGCCCTGCGCGCGTATGCGCAAGGCGAGGAGGCCAAGATCTGCTATGGTAGGCACGGCGGGGATATGCTGCTCGTGGAGTATGGGTTCGTCATGGACGATAATCGGTGGGACGAGATCCTGTTGGACGAGGTCGTGCTTTCGAAACTAAGTCCCCGGCAGACGGAGAGACTGGAGGAGGTGGGATTCCTGGGAAAGTATGTTCTGGATCGGGACACGGCCTGTTACAGAACACAGGTGGCTCTCAGACTGTTGTGCAGCGGAGTGAGAGAGTGGAAGAAGTTCGTGGACGGGATTGACGACGGCGAACACAATCAGGGGGAGGTGGATCAGCTGCTCAGGGGACTATTAGTGGAGTACAAGCGGAAGGCTGATGATATGATATCCGAAGTCGAGGCTCTAGATATTGGTGTGCCTATGCAAAGAGAAGTGCTGGTACACAGGTGGAAGCAGATTCGAGGCCTAGTTGATACGAACATAGCACATCTTGGAGACACAGATTCGAATTAAGAGGCATATAGCACACGAGCTACCGTTAACGCAACGGTGTAAAACTAGCGGAATAAGTATATGGGGGATTAAGCACATCATGGGGAGTGGGTGGGACGTCATTGCTCGTTGCTCTTGAAGAACATACAAATACAAGTATACACAGCAGGTCACAGAGTCGACCTGTGCTGAAGTTTTTGTCCAAACGCCGTACCATGCCACCGAGAACCCGTTTCAAGAACCCGCCTCATATGCCCGTAATACAAAAGCACTTCATACACAACGCCTCCGGCGTCCTCAACTATCCGAATTCGACGGCAGACCCGACTCTTTCCTCATAGCCTCCTGCCTAGCCTTCGCTTCCTCCGCGTCCTGGGCATCCTTCCGCAGCATCTCCTCCTTCTTCTTGCGCGCCGCTTCCTCCTGCACGGTCCATACTACCGCGATGTTAGCCGCATCCAATATAATCATGCTACGCCATAAGCTCGTAGCGAGTCCGGTCGAGCGATGGATGGATGGGTGGTGGGTGGATAGGCAGGGGGGGAGGGGGAGGTTTCCGTACTCGGCTTGTTCGACCGCGAATGCTCCTTCAGCTGGACGACGAAGTCGTCAAACTCTTTCTGCCTCTCGTACCGCCGCGCCAAGCTCTTCTTCTGCAGCTCCGGGTTGTACTTCTTGAAGAGCTCCTCATCCGTCGGCTGCACCCAGATCACGAGTGCGGGACCCCCGACGCAGACTGCGGCGCCGCTGTGGTTTGCGCATCGGCATGTTAGTCGCGATCTACGTACGCATTGCCACTCTTTTTTCTTTTCTTCTTCTTTTGCTCGGTTGAGGTTTGCGAGGAGCTGTTGTTACTTACACGGCCAACATCTTCACCCATGTTCCGAGCCGACCTGATTTGGCTGCCATTGTTGATTGCTCGGCTTGGCTTGGTTGGCGCGAGGTGGTGGATTGGGGGAGCTCGAAGTCGTGTCTACACGTAGGCCTTTGAGCTGGGGAGCTTGCTGCGCCGGATAGACGGGGTCAATGACGAATTGGAAATCCAGGGTCTTGGATTGGAAGATATGTGGCTATGTAATGTGGATACATAGCTATCGATTATGACTATGGCTGTGTGGTTGTGTGGCTGTGTGGCTGAATTGCATCCGATCATCTCTATGGGATTGAAGATCCGAGACTGCTTCTCCCTGCTGCCATGCGAGCACAATGGTTTCTTCCCGCCTGAAGGAAGTGAACAGCGACTGTAAGGTTGTCAGCTTCAAGCGTTTCCTGATACCCTGATACCTCTTGGTTTTAATATTTTACGAAATCATCATATCCATTCCTTTATTACAGTGAACTGTTGTGTGTTCTTGCAGTACCGAGCGCAGCCTGTCAGCCTGTATTGCCAGACTGCACACGGGACTTGTGGTATCAGAGTGGAATGTGTTAACTCTTTTTGCCATTCGACTTCCATCCCAATGCGGATTTTGTATCTACGGCCTCGGCTTGATACATATATCCTCTTGGCACAATCAGACTTTGCTGTGTAGAGTATTCTGCACCACGGATGTTGACGTCCAATCAGGAGACAGGAGGCAATCCTCTGGTGCGGCTTGTGTCATGTGGGTTCACGACGCACTACTTACGCCGTATACTATTTGCGGCTGTTCCTACATAAGTACGGAGTATGTACATATGCATACTCCGTAGACGAGCGGCTAAAGAAATAGCGTGCGTTCTTAGCCTCTTAATCTGATGTAAAACATTTATGATTGCTCATCATGCGCATTGCAGCGCAGGGCTATCCCTTTTAGCTAGGTCCCCCTTTTCGCCTGGACAAGACCTCTATACGAGTATGATGCTCATGTGCAAAAACTAGTCAGGCGTGAGGCGTGAGAAGAGTAAGAGTGAGCTGAATGACCTGAATGTCCAGCTGTCCGCTGGTTAGATGACTTACAACGTCGAATATAGGTACTAATCCTGTGTATTGGGGATCTTGGAAAAAAACAGAGCACATGGTATCACAAACCCCTTCATATCATGTTACTATACTCGTATTTTATTGGATGCCTTGTAAGTTGTAAGATGGTAACCGATCTGAGCGCTAACCCGAGTTTGAGAATGAATACATTCTTAAGCGTTTATACATTCCCGTCTCATGCGCAGGAAACAAATTGGCCAGTACTTGGACTTCGTCGCCCGGCACCCAGTATTTTGTTCGCTTTTTACGCACTCCGGCACTGGCGAGATAGGTAGTCTGAGAAGGCTTGGCAGGATGAGGCTGGCTTGATTGCTCCTAGGATCTTGAGGGGCCGGTAATAACGCCAATCAATGCCGCAACGGCATAAACCCTTGCCAGTTCTGACACAACACCTCACCGTGACCGAGACCACGCCCGAGCTCCAGCGTTTCCCAAGATGCCACGAATGCATGTTTATGCATTGAATATCCCCAAAATCGAGGATCCTGGTAGTCTGGACGCCTAAGAAGCCGCAAGGAGCGATCCCCAACGCCAACAGAGGTTTGGTCGAACGCTAGATGTGATCTTCTGCCTGCCTTTTAAGTGCTGTTTCTTATGTAAAATATGAACATCGTAACCTGCCGAGTTGCCGTGTATCCACACATCCACACATATCAAATATGTTCCGGAGGGTACGGATTAGTTTTGGGTAATTTAATAAATGCAGACAGAGATCGTTGTCATCGAGGTAAGACATCCGGACATTGTAATCGCTGGGTATTATGATAATCTGCAAGTGTTTGTTAACACAAAGAAAACCGTTGAAGGACTAAAGCCAATTCATGATCAGGTCTTTCAACGTTTAAGGCGCCTCCTTTTTGACGCCTTTGGATGGCTACAAACATGGGCTACCTCAGGTACCTACATTAGCATAGGGTTTAGCTGAGTACCATAAATCAGACGCTACCTAACCTAATTGTAGAAAGCCATTGCGCTACTTGTACCTAGTGGATGTCCCGCACTCGGATATGCTTACCGGGTAACACTTAGGTAGGTCAATCGGGTAAGGAGGGGCATCAGCTCATCATGATTCCTTGTACGTATGTACATATCTCATACGTTACAGGTAGGTTAGTACCTCTGCCTTATGTAGCTGCCCACCTAATCATGTACAATAGTACCTAATGTATGTAGGTGTGTACCTAATGTACCAAGTCTCCAAGTACCTTAGGTGCCTAGGTCCTAACCAAATACATACACGCGAGTCACTGTAGGCCCAAGGACTTCAATGTCCCCAGAATTTCGATCCTCATCCCAACTTCACTCCTTCGAAATCCTGACGCTGCATACACAACCCTTTTTTTTTTCTCCTCTGCAGCGCAGAAAATAATTACACGGCTGGCAATATCATTTGCAAGGGAAAAAGAGTGCTTTTCGAGCTTAGTGCGCCGACCTTAGCTTGGTCCTTTCGCCGTCTTCATCAACAAGATCCATTCTCTTTCTAGCTCTTTTCTCACGCAAGCCTCTACCCACTGACTTACATCCACTGTCACATGAGACGTTACAGGCCTTGTGGGCGTTGCTGATAATCGACGAAACATTTTCTCAGCCCACGGTCATCGTGCTTTCCGCTCCTTTATATATTATTGTACAAGCATACTGGGTTGTCTTTGACGTATCGTACCCTTTTCCCCGAGCCATTCATTCATAGGCGGTATTTTTACTCCTTGCGCGCATACATTATTAGCCAGTGTTGGTGCTCCTTTCCAGCTCGAGTTTAGAACGCGTCTCGAGCTTAGCTACGGTCAGCCAATCTGCAAGTCTGCCGCGCTTCTGCATACGCTAGCCTGCCGAAACCGACGATCAGTGTTGCGCCGAAACGTTTAGGTACCAACTATAGGAGGAAAAAGGCACCATTCTACGGCCAACAGCTTCTATGTGATAAGTCCAGGCGCCAGGGCCTATATTGAGCTTGACTTTGGCGTCGCTGAGCTCAGCTAAACTCGAATCTTTTGCCTGGCAAAGTCTATCTGATGGCATATTTTATGAACTAGTCTCCGAATTAGGTATCTTTGACAACGCAAGGCTGTGCCGTGGGGGCCAACAAGTTCCAGTCCGAACGAGGTTTATCACTATCTTTGAAGAGTCGATTACTCTTCGCAACATCGCAAGCCGACGAGCTATTGATTAGCGAGCTTTGAATTGTCATAATGGCGTATAATGGGGGTTATCAAGATCAACAGCGTCCATACGCAGGACCGGCAGCGCGAGCACCTCGTGGAGGCGGAGGAGCATACCCACCGGCACCCCAGCGACATTACGAACAGTACCAGGATGATTATGGCTATGGCTACGATGCAGGATATGACGATGGGTACGGTCAAGACTACGGTCCCCCGCCACAAGATATGAATTATGGGAGAGGACCGCCACCTCCGAACCGAGGTTACCCGCCTCCTGGTCCGCCCGGTCGAGGTGCTCGGCCCCCTCAAGGTCCCCCGGGCGGAGGGAGAGGAGGACCTATGCGCGGACCTCTGCCTCCGCGCGGCGGTGGCCCGCCACCAGGTCCTGGTAGAGGGTATCCACCGCCCGGTCGAGGAGGTCGGCCCGGGCCTCCGAACAGATCAATGTCCTCGGATCCCAATAGTAAGGGCGTGAAGTACCATTTGGGTTCAGACCAGCGCTAATCTCAATAGTGAATCGCGGTGCGCCACCTCCTATAACAAGCCCGAACGAGCAGGACTTCGGCAGTGCGTTTCCTGTATTTCCCGGACACAACAGAAGAACAGACCTCGACGAAGAAAACGACATTATAAACCGAATGGGCGGGATGGATATCAACGGCGGTAGACCAGGCATGTCTCCCAAGAGTGGTCCGGGACCAAGAAGAGGACCGCCGCCCAGACGGCCAATAATGGACGAATACGGGCGTGGACCGCCTCCACAAGGATATCCCGATCCAAGAAGAGGCCCACCGCCTCCCGATCAGGGCTATGGCTATCGTGATGATGGATACGGTCCTCCTATGTCGCCCCAGAGGGACGATTTCGGACCCCCAGGAAGGAGTATGACGATGCCTACGAATAACGATCATATGTACAATGACATGGGACCATCGCGTATGGATAGCGCGCCACCTTTTAGGGGGCCTGGCGGGCGTATGCCTCCACCGCGGCCCTCTACAGCTCAAGGAGGCCGACCGCCCCCTCAAAGGATGTACCCTGACCAAGGCCCTCCCCAGGGGCAGTACGACAACAATGGCGGGCTGTATCCCCCGGGATGGAACGAAGAACCGGACCGAGGTTCAATTGGCGACTTCTACGATTCCTACTATGACCAAAGAATAAGTGCAGAGCAATACCCACCTGCGAATCCGCCTCATGAAGAGATTCCGAATTTCGATGCAGTCCCTTCCCAAGGGCCACGAGCTTCTTTCGACCAGCACATGCGCCCAGACTCAGGGCAACAGCCGGTGATGCCCCAACCTGGGATGCCTCAGCCCGGACCTGCTCGACAACCCGAGATGTCAAGAGCTAAATCACAACCGAACTTGCGTGAGCCGCAAGCAGCAGTGTTCGAGATGGCCGGTGACCTTCCACCTTTACCCCCTACAGGTTTCCAAGCATATAAGCCACCAACTGCAGGACCTGGTTTGCCGAGCAATCCCGGGGCGAATAGACAAGCCGCACAAGGAACGCCCCACTCTGGGCCGGGCTCTGGGCACCCTGCACCCATCCGCCCCGGTCTCATGCCAAATTCCATGGTTAGTTTGAGCGAAAAACCCGTCCCAGTCCGTAATTACAATGGTGGCACTCCACCTGCAGCTGCCGGCGCACAGGGCCGTCCTCCACCATCTTCGCAGAGTGGAGGACCTCCCTCTGTTGATGAGCCGAATCCTGTCACGGTTGAAGAGCTCGAGCATCTTCGTGCTGTTATAAAGAACGACCCCAACGATCAGGAGGCAGCGCTCATCCTCGCAAAGAAACTGGTTGAAGCAGCAGATGTCCTAATACCCAGGCTGCCGGACCCGAAAGCGAGGGCGCGATCTCGGGAACGCTACGTGGTGGACGCCCATAAAATCTTGAAGAAACTCGTACATGCCCAGAACTCCGAGGCCATGTTCTTCCTGGCCGACTGCCAAGGCCGCGGTGTCTTGGGCTATGAACCCGACCCGAAGGAAGCCTTCACTTTATACCAGTCTGCTGCGAAATTAGGACACGCTGCAGCAGCTTATCGGACGGCTGTCTGCTGCGAGATCGGTAATGATGATGGTGGCGGCACACGGAAGGACCCATTGAAGGCAATCCAATGGTACAAGCGTGCTGCGACGCTTGGTGACACTCCCGCGATGTATAAGGTTGGAATGATCTTGCTCAAGGGACTGCTTGGTCAGCCTAAGAACCCGCGGGAGGCTGTTGGATGGCTTAAGAGAGCGGCCGAACGGGCAGACGCCGAGAATCCTCACGCGTTGCACGAATTAGGCCTATTGTACGAATCGGCTCAACCAAATGATGCAATTCTGCGTGATGAAGCGTACGCCCTGCAACTCTTCGAACAGGCCGCTCAGCTCGGTTACAAATTTAGCCAGTTCAGAATGGGTTGTGCTTACGAATACGGCCTCATGGGGTGTCCAGTCGATCCACGATTATCGATCATGTGGTACAGTCGAGCGGCTACGCAGGAAGAACACCAGTCCGAGCTGGCCCTCAGTGGATGGTACCTAACGGGGAGCGAGGGCGTCATACAGCAGAGTGACACTGAAGCATACTTGTGGGCAAGAAAAGCGGCTCAGGCTGGCTTGGCAAAGGCAGAGTATGCTATGGGCTATTTCACCGAGGTTGGCATCGGCGTGCCTGCGAACCTCGAGGACGCGAAACGCTGGTATTGGAGAGCTGCGAGTAAGTCTACCCCTCTTTCTCGGGAAATGCCATCTTTGAAAACCTCTAGCTAACAAAGTTGTTTAGGCCAAGATTTCCCCAAGGCTCGTGAACGACTGGAAGACCTGAAACGGACAGGCAGGAGTGGTCTCCGTCAACGCGAACGCATCTCCCGAAGCAAGATCGGCAAACAGCAAGAGGGCGAGTGTTCCGTGATGTAGGACACTCGGACCACGACGTCAAACCGTGTGGCGGCTACTGATCCAGTGTCAGGTAATAATAATACGCAACGATTCCCACCCCAGATATCTGCACTCTCAGGTGATACTGCTCTTCTCACCATTCAGAGCATTCCGCCTCCACATATGATACCCGAATTGTGTTTCGGAGACCCATTCGTCGGCAGCGTCCTGGATATACTCACAAGTAATTAATAATAATCCGCAATATCCCGAAGAAGACAAGCGTCGATTCAGACCAATGAATCCTCGTCGCTCTCTTCGACTGGCGTCATAGGGTCGAATGCGGATTTGGTTTTTAAAAAAATTAATTGACTTACTTTTTTTCTCTCTCTTTTTCATCAATCAACGAACTTTGGCCGTTTGGCGCGTAGTAGCACGGATGGATATTGAATTGAAGATACCTGTTTCAGCATGCATGCATTCATAGCTCAGGAGGGCAAAATATATATATATATATATATATATATATATACAGAGAGGAAAACGAGACACCCGCTGGGTTCGGCATGATTGAAATGAGGTTGTATAGTATCAACCGCGATGATTTTTTTCTTTTTCTGTATTCCCACCTACTACAACTGCTACTACTTCTTTCTATCTAACCTAGGGGCCACGCACGTGCGTAATGGGCCGCCGGGGGAAAAGGGGCGTCCGGCACTGCTGGGCTCGAACGATTAGATATTTGCCTATCTAAGCAAGTCTACCCTACCCTACCTGCCCCCTCCCCCCTCCCTCCTTTAACAGAAGAAAGGAATTTTGATCTGGTCTGCCTAGGAAGAGTCGGCTACGGGGAGATATCTTCTCAGGGAAGGCTGGCTGGACAGAGTGTTGAAGTTGAGTACGGCCGGCAGAAAGGCGATGGTAGATGGATGGACAGAGGGATGGAGGAGGGCGGTGGGAGATATAATTGTAGTTGTATAATATGAATACCTACTTAGGTATAATGTTCATTGATTATGTGAGTGAGTGAGTGAGTGAGTGAGTGAGTGAACCTGTAGCTGGCTTGGATGGTGTGGCATTAGGTATATGTTCGGCTTCTTTCTGGTGTATGTTTGAGTTGACGATATGAGCTAGTGTATCGATTCAGAGATGTTGGCTGTTCGCTCCAGGTATGTATTTGAGTAATACGTGAAGTGATGAGGATGAATGCGCTTATCGTGGTCGACTGGTAACTAGATAGGTTGAGAATTACCTTCTATATTTGAGCTCTGCGTCGTTGTTTGATCATTGGGAGCTAGAACTGGAATAGGGGTTAGTCACTTGATGTGCCCTACATATGATGCTATGCAAGATGTTATTTAATCCCTCTTCATCCATCCACATCATCCACCTCCCTATTTAGATTTTCCGCGACGTACCACAGTTCGCTAGGCTAGGCGTTAGTGTATCGAAACAGATTACCATTTAGAGGGGCCCTCTACTTATATATACACACGCAAGCATGTGAGCTAGCTTCCACTACTATGAATTCATGTATACTCGATCATGTGTTGGAAACCGGAGAGTAACTGTAATGTATGTAGTGCACAAACCGCCCCCTTGCTATAGACCCTATCCCTAACCGGGAAAATGTACCAGGGCGCGCACCTACGAGCCTTCGATGCAACTATCCCCTTCTCTCTAAGTGCCGATGCCCCTCTTGTGACCCGTTGATTTTTCCCCAGCCGCATGCATACAGGACAGGTAATAGAATGTATACTCATTGCGCATCTAGCCCAACCCGCCAGGCAGTTTTTTTTTTTTTTTTTTTTGCGACTCGCCCACGTTGCGTATTTGCACTCGAATCCCTATCTATCTGTACCCTTCCTTACCTACCTACCTACACACACGCATGTGTACACACACAACCCAACTTCTTTTGCGTATTGCGATCTTACGACAACCGACAAATAAAACCTACTCCTTGACGTCCTCGGCCGCAGGGGCGGGGAGGTTCTTCAGGGAGCGGCGGTAGAGGGCGATGCGGGTGACCTGGACGATGCCGACGATGCCGAGGAAGAAGTTGACGGCGGCGAGCAGGTAGTTCTTGGGGCGGATGACGAAGCACCAGCGGGTCCAGATCAGGCCCGTGGCCGTCAGCGCGCCGTTCTGCGTCAGCGACAGCTTCTCGGCCGGCCGCGCGAAGTCGGATATCCCCGCGATCACGATCGCCCACTTCATCACCGGCGCCCTGCGCGCGGTCGCGTGTTAGCTCCGGTGCAAGGTAAGGTAGGGTAAGGTAGGGTAAGGTAAGGTAAGGTGGGATGGAAGAGGGAGGCAGGGAGGAGGGACGAAGGGGGAGGGGGAGCGATGGAATTACCAGAAGTGCACCGTCTTCACTCCCACCGGACTGTTCCACATGCGCGTGAGCCAGCTCTGGGGCTGCGCCGTGGGATTTTCGGCCGTCGTATTCCGAAAGCTACGGCTCGTGTGGAAGAAGTTGGTCCGGACGCCGGAGGCGCGAGAGAAGGTGGTCCGCGAGGCGGATGTCTGGAAGACGGGCCGGGAGGCGCGGAAAAGGGTGGTCGTTGGTGGCATGTTCGTAGCAAACAATGAATTGAAGATTATTTTGATCAGGTCGGTAGATTGGTAGATAGGTGGATAGATGGGTGGGAAAGTCGGTGATGAATTAGAGGTAATTGATATTTGTCGAGGACCTCATGGCGTGCTTGTCAGACGTAGTCAGAAGGAAGGTTGAGGTCCGATACCTACAATTTTAGTTGGGGCTCCGGAGTTAATCGGACCTTGATCCCAAAATTTTGGTGGTTGAGAGGTCCTTCCTTCAATTGAGTTTGGTGGGGCATCCTTCATGTACACCTTACATAACCCTGCATAAAGCTCTAGCTATGCATAATTATCGGAGAAATTTGTTATGCATCACCGACGTCAATCCAGGCGATCAATCAATGGGAGCTTAGATAATCTATAATGAGTACTGGACTTGCTGCTATTGGCTGGAACTTCTTTCACCAAGTCGAAGCATTGAAGCTATCTGCTGGAGCATCACCGAATTGATCTCGCATCTTCATCGCAAAACCCCCCAATCTGCGAAGATGTCGAGCAAATACGCATTCACCAAGTCTCTGAAGGAGGTCCGTTTCCTCTTCTGCCAGACCGGCGAGGCCAGCGCCGCAACTCGGTGAGCAAGCGCGAATTCTTGCGAAGCTAGCTAACTACATATTTATACACATGATTGAGAGGGATGCGCATATATATATTAACGAGAGGAAAGCTGACCAATTGCCAATCTCCCAGATCATTCCTGACGAGAGCGTACCCCACGATGAAGAAGAATAACCCCTACACACCCATCCTCATGCGCGAGGCCGCCGGCACCCCGCCAAAGATCTACACGAGATACGGTGCGTCTACCTACTGTCGACAAATATAGATCTATATATACATATATCCCATGCTAAAAGGCAGAAATACTGATGAATCCCATTACAGACTTTGGCAAGGAGAAGAGCCAGTCATTAGAAGGATTATCGGACAAGCAAATCGAGGATACCGTGGCCACATTAGTGAAGAATGATGTATGATATAAAAAGATAATGGGTTGGGAGACGGCGAAAGGGAGTTTACAGTACGGTACGACTACAAGACCTTGTGAATATACAAATGCATACCTACCGAACACCTAATGCGTCACTACCTCCTAGGCTATTATACCGCTGGTGTGTGGGAGGGATGTAACCGGATGGATCCCTTGGCCATTTCTACTTACTGCATTACCATGGATCGCGAGCATGCATGATCAAGTTGAAAGTCATGTGGTTAAAAGATCTCAGTTCAGAGTCTCTATCGACCTATATGTATGCGGCACATCTGTGCTATAACTCCCACAATATTTACCGTTATACATACTCTGACAAAACAGCCTCCATTCTCTCTCCAAGTCTCACCCCCTTCCAAACCCCTTGTGGCCTTGCTCACTAATCTCTCCCCTAGCAGCATGGCTCCATTACGTCTGAATCCGTAAATGCACTTGTGATTCACAGACTCGTGAAGATCGGACTCGTGAAAGCCGTCGTCTGTATGTTAGGTCGGCGAAAAGGGGTTTAGGAGAAAAAGCGCATGTGAAAGACGACCATATGCTCGTCCCTCCGCACGCGCAAGACGAATATGTGAATGAAGTCTCAGTTCCCCATCAAGAAACAAATTAGACGTCCATTGATACCTCCTCCATACGAATGCCTCTGTGTCTGGGATCCCTCGAGACCGAAACCGAACCGAACTGGTCCATGAAATAGGATGTGCGTGCATGCATGCATGCATGCGGGTATATTCTGACAGAGCTGCGTTATCACGGCCCGAAAAAGACGAGCCTAGCATTCCTTTCGTTCTCGTACCATATCGTACCTCACCACATCGCACCGTATCACACGATAAAGGTATCGCAAACACAAACCAGCTAACAGTCAGTCAAGCGGCTTGCGCACCAATCAACCCCCCTTCCTCTCTCCACCCGGCATCTTGTCCTCGGCGTCTGTACGATCTCTCGCCGACGATGCAGCCTGATTATTGTTGTTCTGATGTGTCTGGGCCCGATATCCACCCCGAGAACCACCCCGGGAGCCACCGCGCCATCCACCCCTGGAAGACCCAGCCCTGGACCATGTACCGCGCGAGCCTCCACGCGAGCCTCCCCGCGAGCCTCCTCGTGTCTGCTGTGCAGGCACCGGCTGCTCCTGCGTTATCTGTGGCCAATCCGCAGACGTCAGGACCGGCATGGTCGAGAGCCGTGCAGCGGTGGGGATAGCGGGCTTCTGTGCAGCGGTGCTGGGTTGCTGCTGCTGCTGCTGCTGGCGGTAGCGGTTGTCGGCGGCAGTGTTGGTGCTGGGACCAGCGGTCGGCAGCGCCGCCTGTGATTTCTTGGAGTTCGACTCCTATGTCTGATTCTTCCAAGACCGCGGATTCCAATTCCAACGCGATGGCGGCTGTGACTGGGACTGGGACTGCTGCTGTGGTGGACCTGCAAGATCAGGAGATTTACGCAGAGGAGGAGGGCCGCGGCTGGGATTGGTACCTGGGGCCTGTGCCGACTTGTTCCTGTTCCAGTACTTGTTCTTGTGCTTGGGGATGGGAATGGGAACGGGGCCCTTCGACTGCGCGGAGGAGGACGAAGAAGGACGGGATCCGGCGTGCGAGTTGTCCGTGGCGACGGCCTTGCCTTTGCCTTTGTAATCCTTGCCGGGATACTTTTGGTCCTTGTTCGTCTTCTTCTTTCCGAATTTGTTATGTCTGTTGGGATTGCTGAGCGGTCGCACATCGACATCCTTACCCCAACCAGCACTATCATGATTATCATCTGTTGTTCTCGCAGCACCGGCAGCAGAGGTCTCGCCTCTCATGGGGCCAGAAGGGCTCTCTGTGCGGAATTCGCCAGCCGTGTCGGCAGGAAGATGGGTTCCCTTGAGTCGGCTTGCGTAAGTGTCATTGTATCCGGGGGCCATAGACTGGTCTTTGCGGTTGCCGCCCTTTGGGGAGTATTTCTTGTCCTTAGGAGTCTTCTTCGGCATATCACCATAGCCTTCGTCAGCAGGTTCATACCCGAGCCCCGTGTTCTGCGGCTGGAAATAGCTCATGTCGTACGGCATAAACATCGTCTCACTCGCTTTGCTTGGGCTGGTGGACCTTGACTCGAACACCTTGGCCCGGGGATTGAGCTTCTTGCCATTACTGCCGCTGCTACTTCCGTCATCACCAGCGATGTTCTTCCTCTTGCTCGGCGATGGGATAAACGTCCATCCATCGTTACCTGGCATGACTGAGCCCAGATCCATTTGCTTGCGACGCGGGCTCTCTGTTATGGGGTCCCGGTACTCCGGGAATGGCTCGCAGTCATCTGCACTGTCGAATTTGTCGGACTCCGATTGAGCAGGGTAGGGATACATCGGCAGTGGAGGCGAATTGATATCCGGCTTGAATGTGGAGACAGTGCGAGGCTTCATGTCCTCGTGTTCCAATGGCTGGGGTGCAGCCCGAGATGGGGATTGCACTGGCCGCCGACCCTTACGCTGCTTCACAATGATCAGATGGTGGCCGGTGAGCTTCTGTTGCGCATGCTGTCCATAAAGTTCCTGATTTTCCGGTGCAGGGTGCTCGGTTGGCTCCTTGTGCTGCCGGGGCTCCCCTTCTGTCCACGTTTGCACTGGTTTCTTCGACTCACTGGTTCCTTCAGGGGTCAATGCGACAAAATCGAGTTTGCGCTTTGGGGGTGGTGTTAGCAGACTGTGTTTAGTGGGCGAGCGGTATGGAGTCGGTGACTGGTAAATAGTCAGCGAAACAGGTTTGGTTGATGAATCTTCTTTATGGTCCCGGTTGGGGGTAGGCGATCGTGAGAGATTGACATCGAGACTTGAGTGCCGTTCTGATTGCAAGGGGGAGTTAGGGGCATTAGGCTGGTATGTTAACGCCGGTAGGAGCTCGGGATTAACATCAAGGCTTGAATGCTGTCCCGTTTGCGAAGAGGATCCAAGGACGTCAGGCTGGTATGCCAATGCGGGTAGGAGCTCAGGGTTACTCTCGTCCTTGTCAGGCTGATATGATAACGCGGGTAGTAGCTCAGGAATATTTTCGCCCATGTTAGTCTGGCTCGCACCGTTGTCCTCACCTTTGTCTTTCGCCTCTTCAGTGGGCTGCTCAATTGACAAAGAGGGGAGAGGGTTTGATGTCCATCTCTGGGCAAACATCACCCCGCTGGGACGAGGAGAACCTAAGGAGACGGCTTCACCTTGCTGGTCAAAGGCAAAGTCGCGCACAATTGGGGGAGAGGAGTTGGACGATTCAGGTTCCCACTCTGATGGGAGACGCGTGTACTGTGCTCGCTTCGGTCGAACAACCATTGTGCCGTAATTGACCTCCTCGCCATCTTCATTGTCTTCCTCACTCATGCCGGCGATTGTTGCTTCTGAACTATAATCAACCAGTGCATTTAGGCTATCGCCGACCGAGGTTTCCAACATAGGATGCTCTGGTGGTGTGTGGTAGTCTCGTCCGTCTGAAGTTGAAGAGCAGCTCCTGTCCGTGGGATCTACATCTAGCATTGGCACTTGAAGCGTCCCTCTTCTGGGAGTGGGACTTCCCTCGGGAGAAGGACGGCTCCTGATAAAGCCCACCGGGTTTCTATTTACTGGCAATTCACTCCCCAGGTGTGGAGGGTCCTGTACTGTATCATGTTTAAAAGGAGCTGACTTGTCTAATCCCGCCTGAGATGCGATGAAACTCTTAGGAGTCGTGGGCATATTGTCAATAATCGTACCGCGAGAGGATTCAGCATGCATTTCCTTCGGGCTAGAGTCATGCTGGCCGTCGAATCCCGAGGGCTGCTTCCTATGCTGCGAGCTTTTACGAAGGGCCATAGGTCCCGTAGGGATTGGAGGTCCATCAGGACTTGGGTTCGGGATGAAGTCTGGGGGCGTAAGGACCACGTCCTGAGAAGGTACCTGTGACATTGACCCAGATCCACCATGCCCATATTGAGATTCAGCCTGAGCGGACCAATTCTGCTCACCTGGACGACTTGCAGAGTGTATTGGACGAGTCTTAGGCTCGTAGTATTGAGACCCAACTCGGAAGTCTACTCTGAGAGGTCTCGGTGAAATTTCTGGGATGACCTTCTGGTTGACCTCGTTTACCGCTGCGAATACCGATGGTGTGTGGTCGAACCTGAAGAATAGTCCCTTAGCATAACTATGACATGGAGGGAGCTTAGGGGAGTGAGTAAAGAGAAAACTTACTTGATCATGATACCCTTTCTAGCTTCTCCGACCAACCAGATATTGTCAATGTTGCCGAATCGACGAAAGAAATTCCACAGGCGCAATTGGATCTCCTCTTTGGAGCCCTTAGAGTCGTCGTAGCCGGTAACGAAGATCGTCCGGTCTTTCCCATCGCACGGATAACAACCGCAGGGCTCATACTTGGTGAAGTAGGCCTCTGGCGTGAAAGTAAAAGGCTTGTCGACATTCACACAAAATGCCGAACTAGGCTTGAAACCGCTGGAAGCGGCTGGTTGGCTGTAAGCCGGGGACTGAGCCTGCTGATGAAAGGCACTAGGTTGAATATGGGACACATCTTGGTGTCGACGTCGTGAATCGCTATTCTGAAGCTGATGGTCGTAGTTCATTCGCCCACTACCGGTATTGTTGGTGAATGAAGGGCGCCGCATTGGTAAGCCAGACCATTCGCCGGCGTGTCGGTGCGGCGTCTGCATATTCTCCATTGGTTGCTGAGAAGGCTTACGGAACACAGCTGTAGGACCATGTATGGGATCATGGCCAGCCGACTGCCATCCGCCAGGTCCCATCTGTGAATTCATGCGGTTGTGTTCTTGCATTTCACCGAACTTAGAGAAGGAAGCTCTGTGGCCACGGTCAAACCCCTGCTGCCTGGGAGGAACGTGTCCCAAATGAGGATGGGTAGGACCATGTTGACCAGAAGATCTGAAAGGTGGAATTCGACCAGAGGACTGAGATCCTCGAGGAGGCATCGGGCCACGAGTTTGTGAAAGCAGACTGGGGGGGAGCTGGTGGGCAAAAGGCTGCTCTATAATAGGGCGCTGATCAGGGTGATCTAGAGCCGGAATTTGACTTGAGTGAACAATCGGTTGGCTCCGGGAAAGAGGCCGAGAATTCATATTAGCTGGCGCGCGGGTATCCAGTGACTGTATCCTATCAGGGCCAGGATCAGTAGGAATAGAAGTTTCTATCGAAGGGGTGGACTCGTCCCATGGTCTGGAGTTCGATTTCGAAATCACACTAGGCGCTTCTCCGCCTGTTGGGATCGTTGAGCCGCTTCGAGACTCAATGGTGGCTGTTGGTACTGCATTAGAGCTGGACGAGACTTGTCTTGCAGGGACAGAGGCCGGGTCAGGATCAGGTCCCGTGAGAATCGCGCCCACGATATGCTCGTTACCAGGATAAGCATGGGCTTCTTCATTCTCAGTGATACCACCGGGGGCATTTTCTGCGGGATCAGCACCAAATGTTGGAGCGCTGGTATATCGTGCCTCATAGTGCTGAGCGTCCAGCTGAGCGCTTTCCTGAGTAGTAATCTTGCCTGGGCTTGAACTGATTCGTGAAGGAGCATACCCAACATTGAGCAAAGACGCTGCAGCAACTTGTGCCTCATTCTTCTCTGTCGACGGCGGTAATTCAGCCGGTGGCAGCACAGGTTCTGCTACAGGGGGGCTCTCTCCCGGCGAGGAAGGTTGTGGTGTGGCAACGGCTGGAAGGATTGGAGGATGAGCTGCAGCGACACGAGCGGCAGTTGCAGAAGTGCCATCGCAGATAACAGTGCCACTAGCGATAGCCTCGGGCGCTTCAAAAAAATTAGCAGACGTTGCGAGACGAAGGTGAAGTAACAATTTGAGAGCACTTACTGGGCTGAGTGGGGTTTGGAGGATGGAAAATGAGAGGAAGGCCATTGCGAAGACTCATATGATGTCTTGTGAATATAGTGCGAAGCGTGGGTAGATAGAATGACTCCACGTTATACATCTCAGGCAGTTCATTATTGTTGAAGACATCAAGAATGTTGGGTTGAGACTGGGGTTTCCAGTTGTATAGCTTCTCTCGGCCAGCCTCAGTAGAGAGAACCCGACCTGCCCAGCCTTCGAACGTGGTGGTCATCTGGTTTAGGAGCTCTGGCATGATGTATTGGTTCTCGTAGAAAAGATGTTGAATCACTCTCCATAGGTTCTGTGCACCTTGGTGGTAGATGTCATGTGCATCGAAGTACGTATACAAGTTCCAGTAATTCCGCGGGGGCTGAATATATTTACATTGGGAGTAGTACTCCTTGCGGATCCCATTGCAAACGTCCTGGATTTTTGTAGCGTGCCAATATTTGCCAGGCCGCTCGTAGATTGGCTTGTCTACGGCGCGAAAAGGTCTCATGCCATTACCGGTGGAGAAGATAGCCTGAGTACCCCGACTGATCGGATCAGTGAAGAACGTCACAGGAGGTTCACCTTCGTAGAAATGATTCCATCCATAAGTGGACGGCGGAGGCGGCAGCCCAGCTGCCTCAATGGCCTGTTCAGTGGTGAAGTCAGGATACTTCGGTTCCATTGGAAACTGATGGGCCATAGTGGCGATTGGTATTTGCGAAAACCAAATATGTTGCAGGAATCATTTAGGAAAAAGCAGCGTGAAAGGAAATGCAGAGGAGGTAGATGGGAAACGTGAATGTGAGGAAAGGGGTTGTGTGCAACACCAAGCCAGTGGTAATGATGAAGGAAAAAAGGTGAGGGGCTGTGACAGGTACAGATGAGAGAAGGGAAACGAAATAGATTTTTTAAAAAGGCAGAACTCAAGTAAACCTGAGGTAAGACGCGTCAGGAAATATTTTGGTTGCTGAGGAAGCAGATTAGGGACGCGTGCCTCAGGCGTGCCGTAGTTATGAGAAGATACTGTCGACGTCGTGGTAACGGGGTGACTGCCTAGTTTTCAGCAATTGTTTGTAGTCCACTAATGGCCAGACCTTACCAAGAACACCTGATTTATTGCTTCCCTCCCTATTTATCCTATATTATTGTCGGCGGTAGTGCCGGGAAGACAATGAATTAGCTTGACTCGATTCATTGTGACTAGTGCTTTTTTGCCCATGCTTGAGTCTGCATTGTCTACCGTCTCCTAATCATAGGGTGAGGGAGGAGTGAATCAATGACTGTGTACACATATAGTAACCACATAACTAGAAAGAACCATATACATGTAGATACAACTATGCACGTAAACAACAGGTAGCTAGTGTAAGATAGATCTTAGGGAGTTGGCTAGGAGATAAGGGAGACCAGTGAACAAGTGATCTAATGTAGGTTTACTCTGCAGTATCTTAGACTAGATATTCGAGGTTCTTGCTGAAGCGATGAACTCAACATATACTAGATAGCTTGTAACCTAGCCCACGTGCAGGTCCATTGGTGCCGTCGAAGCACATTGGGTCCTTGTACATAGTGTTGGTGAACTACTTATTCCTGTTCTTTCGCCTGCTCTAGCAACTTGAGTATCTCGGACTCATTTTCACTGGCAATAGCCCGGCCATAGTTCCAGTCAACAACCTGTCCCTAGATTAGTACACTAAATACATACATCATCGGACGATTATAGAGGGAAACATGCCACTGGCCGCCTAAAGTTGTCAGAATCCTCCTTGAACTTCTTCAATGCCTCGTTCTCTGTTGACGCGCCCCGTATGACGGAGCTGATCTTGTTCTTGCCTACATATTCCAGAATTGTCCTGAGTTGGTCTGACGTGGGAGGGTCCTCGGTGATGTTCAGTTCGAATTGTTGGCGCTGGCGCTTTGCATTTGTCTGAGGGGTATGATCACTGGCTTGGTCTTCAGTTGCTGACTCTGTTGCATTGGCAGAGACCTGCTTGAGTAGTGTTGCTGCTCTCACAGAAGCAGCGGAGGCTGGCTTATGGAAGAGAGTGACAATGTCAAGGGTCTTGTGCTGTTTACAAGTACTAATATTAGTGTAAATTCATCAGAAGCTAGCTTGACATCTGAACTTACGAAGCGGAACATCTTGTCTATGTACTAGATCAATTGGTCAGGTAAGTAGCTATACACAACTGAAGAGTTGCCAGTGATGTCGTTGGATTTGCCGTTTCGGGATAGCTACGCAGTACATAAATAAAGTACCTCAAGCTCCATGACATGTGACGTCGATATTTCCACCGGTACCAAGATGGTCTATGCTTCAACAAAGCTTGGCAATCTACATGATATACATACCTGTGTACCTAGTTACCGTGGACGTGGGTACGTTATGTAGATATGTACCGAGGTACATAGATATAGTGTGTACATTATGGATTGCATATGTACATGTGTACTTCATAAGGGACGTGCTTTTTCGTGCTGTCCATTTTTCGCGCAAGTGATGCACTTGTACTGTAGTACATAAATGGAACCCGTTGCTAGGCAGGCTGGCAGGCTGGTAGGGTGCCTTATTTTTCCAGCTGCTACATTCTGACCTTGGTAACTTCTATTTGTCGCTGTTGATACGTTCCACCATTCAATGTTTGTCTATCTACCGACCTATCGCGCCTGCTCGCATCTTGTGTCCTTCCATTAGAACCTATTGATTTAGGTACTTAACTCACTACCTTGGTACATTTTTCTTGTTATATAGCCCTGCCAACTAGGCAGAAACTGCGTGGTTACCTAGAATCCCAGCCAACCAGCCGAGAACAATGAGACCGTTGATCCTGCATAATGTCCCGGACGACGAACTCTACACTGGCGAAGACGGAGTTCAACGCCCTTACGCCATGATCTGGCCCGAGTACGTCTAATTTCTGACAATATCTCAGATAATTCCATTTATTCCCCTCCCATTCATTGATTCATTCATCCATCCATCCATCCATCCATCCATCCATCCATACATCGGGTTAAATCGACTTACCACCATGGGTAATAGAGGCGATCGCCAGCGGTCCGCTCCTCGCACTCGCGCCCGCGAAGTTACCGAAACGGGGTCTTTTGGCAAGTCAACGAGGCGATCCCGCTCTCGAACCGGCAGTGTGCAGCCTAAACCTAAAGATGCTACTATGCAAAGCGCGGATAAGATCTTCTCCAACTACGTAGCAAATCGAGCGCAGAATAACAATGCGACAAACCCTTCTACTCAGCAAAAGTCCGGTTACCTCTCCCAGACCGGCACCCAGTCAAAAGAAGATCACGCCTCGAAGGCACAACCCGTGTATCAGAAGGAGCCCACCGAGGTCATCCTGAGAGGATACTCCTCACCGTCGCAACAGTACGCCGCCATCAACCACTACGAGCAACTGGCGGGGAGGATATGTGAAGACTACTCTCGGGAGCCGCCGGTCGAGGCGCGACGGTACAAGTCAGACTTACGCGACCCCGCGCTAACGAGACGACAACCGTTATCCGCAGCCGAAAGGTCCAAGGTGAACAGAGTCGCTAGCGGAGAGCATTGGATCAAGGTCACATTCGAATCGTCCGAGGCCGCAGATGCGGCGCTATACGCCTCTCCCCAGAAGATCCTTGGTCATCTAATCTACGCCGAGCTGTACCTTGGCTTGCCTCCTAAGGAAGACGCAGTAGTGCTCGATGCAGTGGGGGATATCGGCATGCTGGGCCCACATCGGTCGAACTCTCGCCGAGGAACACCGAGACGGCCATCGCAACACCGAAGTAATAGGAGTGGAACGCTGCCCGGGCCCCTCTCCACTCCCGGACCCGACCAGCCTGAGCCCATACGAGTCTCTCCCCCGGGATCCCAGACGTCGACGCAGACTATGGACACCGCGACCGCATCTACGGCTACTGTGACGGGGGCCGCAGTGGTTCCACAGCAGCAGAACGCAGCACAGACCGACGGCGCCTACTGCCGGCGGATCCCGAACGCACGACGAGTGCGGCTGCTGCCCGCGGAACAGGCGCTAAAACCCCAGCCGACCTTCCAGGAGCGGATGCTTATGTGGATCCCGCTAATCGGCTGGTTTAGCGGCTCTATGATTGGCAACGAGGTGCCGCGGAACGACGTCGGCGAGTTCGACTTCGCCAAGGCCAGCCTGTATTGGCAACTGATGTTCTACCTCGACCTATGGTTCGGTCTCTTCGGTAAGGAACTCGTTAGTGGCGACAAGGATGACTGAGCGAGACCGACCGTATCTATCAGGTCGGCTATATATGGGATACATATGGCAGAGGGCGACGGGAGAGGGTAATGGGAAACGATCGATGTGTCAGTATATGTAATGTTAGGAGTAGGAGTTTACGGCATAAAAGTTGCTCGCGGCTACGCAACTGTGGAACTCGGCATCCCAAAGCGGTAATATTGCTATAGAAGCAAGAGATATGGCAAGAGCTTTGCTTTACAATACAAAGACGCATATAAACTACTAAACCATAATCATGATCCTTCTATAGACAAACGAAAGTCCCTGATGCCGACAATACGACGTTACTCCATGCATTTCATAGAATGTCTTTGACAGGAAAGGGCAAAGAGTAGAAAGGAGACTACAATCGCAGGATATCCAGACAAGGCTGGCTTAACAAAAGGAGCGGACAAAAACGCAAAAATGCATTAGCCGCGAATCGAACGCGGGGCCCATCGATGGCAACGATGGATTTTACCACTAAACCACTAATGCTTGTGCAGTTATCGGATATTCGAATTTTCCGATTATGGAAAGGAAACTTTTGTTCATTGCCTATATAGTATTGATCAGCTCAGCGTAAAGTGTGACGCGTTTAAGGAATCGTTCACCCCCCTACAGCAAATAGAAACCACCTATCAACTTACGAGGTCTAATTACATATAAGCGTTCAAAAATAACTGCCACATCGGCCGTCCAAACAGCCCCTGGATTCATATCACAATCGAGAGCCTTCCTCCATATACCCGGAATAGTATGTATACTCCATACCTATCACGTTATTATTCACACAACAACTTGTGGATTTAGCATGGTTCGTAAAGCCTCTCCGTCATTGAAGTATAAGTAATACTTCCGGGATCTCTGTCCAAGATGAGAATAAAACAATACAAAGTTGAACGAGTCAAGAAGCTGCTGACTGATTCTACATGAAAGTCTGGCTTCTGCAATTTTGATTACTAACTATACCCTGACAATGGATATACTCTTATGTATGTAATCTCAATCAGTGTATACTCTATTATCTATAAAATTTGAACGTCTATTGTCAAACCAGACGGGCCCTCGGCATACTTCATAGCACCGATATCTATATATTTGATCCAAGCAACCCATCACCTCTCGAACATGTAGTGCCGTAACGAGATTATGAAGACGAACCGAATAGGAAGGCAAGTAATGTAAAGATACCACTACTAAAGCCACTTGCGGCAAGTAGCACTAAGCGTTCAACGCGATGGAGTCTTCGACGGTGTCTTGTCTACAGAGGAACCTCTTTCGATATCGGTGTCTTTCGACGTAGGTGTAGGCTCGACGCCCTCGACCCCAACCAGATCCTGATGAAGCATATGATGCTAGCTCATAATCAGCAACCGACAAGTCAAATTAACCACCATACATACCTCGATATTAATCTTTGGCCCCTTGAACCATTTCCGCGCGTCGACGAGGAACCAAATTATGACGAAGAACATCGGCGCGCCCTGAGCATACGGAAAGTTCGTTAGCAGCAGGGCCTCTCAAAAGGCGAACTAGAACGAATTCCACCTGGGCAGGGCGTGGGGCAACTCACATAAACCAAGGCCGTCCAGTTCATGTCTTCCAAAGTCATATCCTCGCCCCTGACGCTGGGGAAGCACAGGATGGGCAGCATGACGAGGACGAAGCAGCAGGCGGCGACGCCGGACGGCAGGCTGAAGGGGCCGAGGTGCCAGGGCCCGCGGCGGAACTTGTTTCCCACGAAGACGACCTTGATGAAGATCGGGGTCGTGAACGCGATGTACGCGCCGATGGCGCCGATGGAGAAGATGGCGTCGATGGCGGCGCCGCCGAAGATTAGTAATAATAGTAATACGCCGATCGTCGTGTTGAACCACACGGCGTTCACGGGCGTCAGCGTGTACCGGTTCACTTGCTTGAGGGGCCGGCTGACGACGCCGAAGCAGTCGTCCCGCGCGTACGCGAAGCATACCCGCGACGCCGCCACCATGCAGCCCTGGCCCATCGAGTACGCGCAGACGATGGTCATGGCGAGCACGGCCAGCGCCACGTTCTGGGGCAGAACTTGGATGAGGTACGCCGCCCACGGTTGGCCCTGACTGGTGCGTGAGCTCGTGGATGAATCATGGGGGTGACGGCTGGGGTTCTTACCAGATCGCTTTCCATTACGGCCGGTACGTCCGTGATCGTGTAGGCGATGAGGACGTTCAGCACGAAACCGAGGACCGAGCCTGAGCCCGCGGTCATGACTATGGACCTCGGTGTGGCGATGGCAGCGTTCGAGCATTCTTCGGACAGATGAAAGCTAGCGTCGTATCCGGACATTGTCTAGAATAGGTATGGATGTGAATATGAATAACGTGTCTGTTACATATGAAACTTACCCAAATGATGGACAAGAACGACATTAGGACCGCTATTCCATCGGGCCAGTCGGTCTAGTATATGAGAACAGCTCGTGTTAGCTTTCGAAGCCCGTTTTCTAGGAAATCCGTCATGTCCGCCGGGGGAAGATATGAAGTGCAAGAGAACGATATGATTAGCTTACTATTAAACGTTAGCCGTCGTACAGATATTCAGGGGTTTAGAACGATAGCTTTCATACATACCACCGTTTTGAATACCCCATGCCACATCATTGGGTTGAAACTTGGGGCTATTCATAACTGCAGACGGAATGATGATAATTGTAATTAGGAGGCAGAGGATGTTAATGACGGTGCCGACGGAATTGAAGTTTGCGATCCAGAGTGTTGGCATACTGCTGATGCAAGCATGGGTCAACATGATGAAGACCGTCAGCAGAAAGGTCTGGTAATTCGTCGGTATGTAATCCGGGTTCGTTATCGATGCTGCAGCTAGAATCATGGCAGCTTAATAGAAGCCGGCGTCAGACCTACAACATCTTCCAACGCCTCCTCGCCATGGAAACTCACCGCATCCGTAGTCGACGCTGGGAGCGCCGGTCACTTGCACGAACCAGTTGCTCCACCCCGTAATCCAGGCTGCAAAAGGGCCGTATTTGGGACCGGCTAGAACTGCTGCTGCATAGTAGAGACCGCCGGAGGTCGGCATACTGCTTGCCAATTCTGCCATCGACGAAGCGACCTGGCGAGCGGATCAGTCTCGCTATACCATTGTTACAAACATAAACACAAAGAGCACTCACACACAAAATAAACACGACAGACAGCAGCCAGCCCCAAGTATTCGCCGCCGGTCCAGCTAAACGTCCTCGTCAATTTACTCCGCTCACAAGATGCCGATATCGTGGCGGAGGCGCTCACCGTAGCCGAGCCCGTACCACATCGTGGTCGCGATACTGGGCAACAGCCCCATCACGGCGAAGCTGACGGCGAACGTCGTCCAGGCCGAGAACTCGCGCTTGAACTCCTGCTTATACCCCAGCGCCGCGAGCGCGGCCTCGTCGTCGGACATCTCTGCGATCTGGTCTGGCACGTCATCCTCCCCGAACACCGTCGTCACCGCGGGGACATGCGACCCCCGACGGGAGTCTCGTCGTTCCCCGATCATGGCGCGGTTCGCTGCGTTGGGGCGCCTGGTTCTACAATGCGGATAATGATCGCGCGGCGAGTCTTAGAGCCCGACTCGCTACCTATGTAGGTATTTGCCCAGTTTTGCCGGTGGAATACAAGTATCTATTTATCTTGCGTCCGGGCAATTGCGAGGAACGATGGCTGAGCTGAGCTGAGTAGCTGAGGAGGGGATACAACCAGGTAAAAGTTACGTGAGGTTGGGCTGCGCGCCCATGTCATACTTCGCACATGCTTATGTATGGACTGTAGCACCGATGGGCTCACAGGTACTACGGTAATTCTGCTCTTTATCTCCAGCTGGCCGTTGGTGACGGTCGATGGCGGGGGATGGGACATCTCTGCATCATGTTTCATGCAGCCCGCATCCTGGAAGGCGGGATGTCCAGCCGCTAATTCGCTGGAACTGTCGAGTCAAGCTCATGTAGATCTCACGGCTGATAAGAAAGGCGCCGGGGGGATCGAGCTTACAGCTCGCTCGCCACCTCGGGTCGGAGAGCTGCAGTGACTATCATAGGTAAGCTCTAGGAGGAAGCAAATACAATACAGCATCGCTGCTACCAGGCCCTCGCACCGATCCGTCCGGCGAACAGGCAAATGAGTTGGATTATGAGAAGCTTCCGAGTCAACCTTGGACAGAAATGGGACGGAACCTTGTGTTCATTAGATTACAGCTTGACTCGAGATAGCAGGTGGCTTGATAAGTGAGTTCTTATCTCGGGGCTGTCAAACAACCTTGCTCTGTACATACTTAGTCAGAGAAATCCAGAAAGTCGCAGATTTGCAAGTGACTGTGGTTCTGCATACAAATAGGGGAGATGCCAAGCCCGATTACCATTTAACAAAGCCATAGCCATAATGGCCGTAGACCTTCACACAGAACCTGCCTTAAAATTTATATCATTGTCATGTCTTCAATGACTGCGGGCGGCTTTGGTGACTTGGCCATTATCATAGTGTAGCGCGATCTTTCAACAGAGTGGTGATAGGCCAAATGTTCGGGGAAAAGTCATACACAAAATAATCAGATAAGCACTACATAATTAATCTACCGATCGCCAAACGAATGGATGCCACAGAAAGGACAGCAGTGATATTGTACTATTATATGTAATCAGAATGTAGAAGAGATACACACAACTTTGGGCTTGACCTGAGACTTGGATACGCATGGGATTTTTCAATGCTCATAGCATAAATCCTATTTTCGCTAACACCAGAATCACACGTAAAGGACGCTGTTGTTCTGTCAAACTTCCAAAGCTACCCATGACAATCAAATTTCATTCCATTCTCCTAGTTATTTTGCTCTCCCTACCAGAACTGACAAAGAGCAGATGCTGACACCTGATCCCAGTACCTCCTCAACTTGTGTGCTTGGATGGCCGAATTCTGATCACGTAATGTGACTGTACTTATAAGCCATCTGATAAAAAAGAGTTGAGCTGAATTGCAGATACTTCTAATCTTATCGTTATAAGACTCAGATCCCGCGATTAAGTGTCTAGGAACTGGGTGTATGTCTCAGTTCGAAGTGGTTAAATCCACTGGGTTGCAGGTTAAAAGCACTGGGATCCACCCAAAAGTGGATATACCTACCCCGCAGTACTTTTTACTAGTAATTGGATGTACCTTTTTTTTTTAATAAATTCACCTTGTTTTTTGCAATAATATTATAGATTTAATCCATTTTTATTATAAATTAAATTTATTATTATTATAAATTAAAGCTATTATTATAATTAAAATTAACGATTTATAAGTTACTTATTAATTATAATTAAAAGTAAATAAATAATAAATAGCTTAATTTTTTTTATTAACGTTAATAAATAATATAAAAAGCTTAAGTTAATATAAAGGTTAATATAAAGGTTAATATAATAATTAAAATAAAAGTTAATAATATAATAGGTTATTAATAAAGTTATATATAAGTAATAATTAAATAATTAAAGTAAAAAATCATATTTAAAAAAAGAATTATTATTTAAATAATACCTTATTTTAAATAATACCTTATATTTAAAATAAAATATATTAATAGTATTATTTATATATATTATTTATATATAATTATAATTATATATAACGTTAATTATACCCTTTTAATTTTTATTTTATTTTTAACTTTTTTTTATAAAATAAATATAAAAACGTAATTTTTTTAATTATTTTTAAATTAATTATTTATTTAATTATTTATATTTATAAAATTAATTATTTTTTATATTATTTTTTATAATATATAATAAAGAATTAAAGATGTATATAAAAAGATAATGTATTAATAGATATTGCGGCACCATACCCCGTAATACGTAAGGTGGTCTGTGTATAGGTAGCCTATATATACGTACTATTAGTTTTTATTATAAATCCCTTTTATAGTTAGATCTTTATTTTTATTATATTATATTAATTAAATAAAAGATATACTATTAATTACTATTATTTATTGCCGTAATATTATAATAAAAATTATTTGGTTATAATAATAATTATTTTATTTTATTTTTTATTATTAAGGACAATATTAAATTCCTAATTATTTTTTATACCGCGGTATATTTTATTTTTTTATTATTAGTATATTATAGAAAGGATTTTTTATAAACGATTAGGATATATACGATTTAATATTAGAAAATCTGAATAGTATAGTAAGAGATAAAACGGAATGCGATAAGTTCCGGGCCGAAAATTCGGTACGCGTTTAAAATAAAACGGTTTTCGATATAGCCGATTTAGAGATAAATTAATTCCGGGATAATAAAATTCCCGATATTATATACTATCGGCGTTTTTAAAAAATAACCCGATTATATATATTATTTATAAATTCCGCCGATATTATAACTATACGCGATAACGATAATGATTTTATTAATTAAGAAATAGCGGAATTTATTATAAAGGAAATAATAAAAGCTATAGCGGAAGAAGATTTAAAAAAATGCGTACGATATAATTATAATAACGAAAAATTTATAAAGAATTTCCGCGAAAAAATAATAATAATAGTTAAAATATATATTAATATAAAAATAGAACTAATTATACCTTTTAAATTATTATTTATTACTGCTATTAAAGTTTAGCTATAAATATTAGGATTAATGGAATTTTCGACATTCGAAAATATATATATTACGTAGCTTTGCTTAGTTACTAGGACTAAAGCCTAAAGGCTGTATATAAGTCCTTTAGTCCCTCGTACTCTTTAGAAATAAGGGATATCTTTAATTATTCTATTTTACTATACTAATACTATTCAGTATTTTACAGCTTTGCTGTTATTATATCGTAGTTATTTGCACTGCACTTTAGTCCTTAAAGTGTTACGAACTATAGTGTACTTTAGGGATTCTATAGGACTCCCCGGATTACACTAACCCCTAGGACTCCTCTGCTTTAGCCAGAGTTTTAGGACCACGCAACAATATATAATAAAAACCCGAAAGCTTTATATTTAAAGTTTAAATTATAAAGTTTTATAATAATAGCTATTTAGGAATAGTTAAAATAGCTATATATTATTATTAAAAGATTAAATATCGATATAGATAATATTATAAATCGGATTAATTACGTTTATATTTACGTTTTTATATATATTAATATTTTAAAAGCTATATATAATAAGGAAATTAAAAATAAAGACGCCGTAATTAAAAATTAAGAAATTATTATTATAAATAATCGCCGTATCGTTTATAATTAAAATAGTTATTAAAAGATTTCCGGATTTATTATAACGGATATAAATAAAAGTTATTTTTAAAAAATATTAGATCTATTTATTTTTATTAATAATACGCTATTTAATAATAAGCCGAAAATATATTACTAATATTGGTATATTTTAATAAAAAAAAAGTTAAATAATAAAAATAGCCGATTTATTACCGATATTAATAAATACGTTTATATAATTAAATATATCGGGAATATTATAAAATAGCGTTTAACCTTTTTTATTAAAATTATTATTAAGCGTTTTATTATTTTAAAAATAGTAAAAAATATTTTTAAATATTTAAATATTAGTTATAAAAACCCGAATATATATAAAAAAACCCGTATTTATTTTTAAAAATTAAAAATATAAATATCGGAAAAATTTATATAATTTAAGTTAGAATTTATATAATTAATTAGAAAGTTTTTTATTAAAAAAAATAACTATAAATGGGAACTATTCGATAAATTCCTTAAACGTTTTAACGTTTATATAGTAAAGGAAATTAACAACGATATAATTAAATTCGAATTGTTTTACGATATCGTATAAAACTATAACTATATATAATAAAAAAATTTCGTCGCGAAATAGAAAAACCGAAATATTAAAATCCTATAAAGTACCGATAAAGGTAATAGTAATACTATAAATAAATCCCGAAAAAAAAATAGGCAATAATAAATAGGGTATATTTAATAATTAAAATATATTTAAACCCGGAATATAAAATAATTAAAAAATAGCGTTTTTTAGTATTATTTTTTTCGGTATATAATTATAAAAAAGGCCGGGAAATTTTTAAACCTATTAGGTTTTTATATAAGAAAAGCGATATTTTATTTACTATAAAGCTAAATACCGGTCGCTTAAATGCCTTTATAAAAATAACGCGTTATAAATAGAAATGGAGCGTTTTAACGTAATTATAGTTAAAATATTAATATCGGAATTTAATACTTAAAAACTATTCGGCATTATTAAAAAAAAGCAATTAAAAAGTAACCTTAAAATAAATAAATTCCTTTTTAAGGCTAATATTAAATATAAATTAATTATATATAAATAATATACTATTTAATTTTTTAAAAAAGTATTTCGGAAATAATTTTCTGGTTATTTTTTATATTATAACCTATAATAAATATACGTTTATTATTTAAAATATATTACTTAATATAAAAATAAATAATTATATTTTTATAAGTATAAATTTTATTAAAAAATTATTATAGTATTTAAACCTATAAATTACCTAAAATTTTAAATATAAATAAATTAATAGATTTAAAAATAATCCTATTTAATTAATAGATATAATAATATTAATATATCTATAGATATAATATTATATTATTTTATAAATATTTTTATTAATTATTAATATATTATATAATATAATTATTAGTTATTAATAATTTATTTAATACGACGTATTAGTAAATTTATAGAAAAAAAGGCTATTATTTTTCGAAAAATGGTACCTTAGTTATAAAAAACAGTATTTAGAAATAAATAAAGCCGGATAATTATTACTTAATACCGATAAATAATAGTTAGCCGATATATTTAAATATAAAAAGCTTATAAATATAAAAAATAAATATAAATATAATAGCCGCGTAAACCTTAAAAAACCGCGCGTTTATTATTAATTTTTTAATTATTAAAATATACTAAAACCTAAAAAATATTTTAACTATTATAATAAAAAGGTATTTTTAAAAAATATCGATTTATATTTAATTAAATAGTAAATCTTAACTTTTATTAAATAATAAGACCGGAATTAAGATTATAATAAAAAAACCTTAAAACTAACCTTTTTCGAATACTAAAAGAAACCCTAAATTCCGTAAATCTTATAGTAGCTTTTTTAATTTATATAAGGTATATTATTATCCGAAATCTGCTAAATAAATTAAACTATACGTAATATTAATAATAATTTAAAACTAAAGCTCCTTAAATTAAAATAAAAAAAGAAAATATATAATAAAATTAAAATAAAATAAAAAAAAGATAAAATATTTATTAAATAATTAGGATTTATTAAACCCTATAAATAATATATTAATATTACTGTTATAAATAATATACCTTTTAAAAAAATAATAAAAAAAATCGATAAAATCGAAATAATTAATCTATATAAAATCGACCGCTTTATTAAAAATAAAAAAACGGGATAAGGTTTAAATAAAAATAACGTAAAATTATATAAATAAATTTTAAAAGCGGTACTAAAATATTACTACTATTATATAAGCGTATTTAATAAAAAAGATTTCAATATTTTATTTTTATTTAAATCCGGAATTAATTATAAAATCGAATTAACCGAAAGAATTCGATTAAAAAAGTTAGGATATAGTTTATTATATAAAATATTAATTAAAAAATTAGAATTATATTATTAATATATTGCCGAAAATTTATATAAAGGATTTATCGAATCGAATATAGCTCTATAAATAGTACCTATATTATTTATAATAAAACTTAAAAGGGAATTAAGTTTTTATATAGATTTTTATAAATTAAATACCGTTATTTATAAAGACCGATACTTTTTATTATTTATTAATAAAATAATAATATATATTTTTAAAATTAAAATATTCTTTAAAATCGATATTTAATAAACCTTTAACTATATATATATAATTTTAAATAATAAAAAACTAATTATATTCCGTATATATTATAATACTTATAAATATAAGGTTTTTTTTTTTAAATTAATAAACGGACCTTTAATTTTTTAATAATATATTAATAATATATTAATAGAATATTTTAACGATTTTTATAGTATATATATTAACGATATTTTTATCTATTTAAAATTTAAAAAAAAATATAAAATCTATATTAATAAAATATTTATAAAGTTATAAAAAGCGAATCTATAAATAGATATTAAGAAATATAAATTTTATATATAAAAAATTAAATTTTTAGGATTTATTATATTTACCGATAATATTATAGTAAACCCTATTAAAATAAAAATAATATAGGATTAAAAAGTCCCTATTACCGTATAAAATATATAATTATTTTTAGGTTTTTATAATTTCTATTATTAATTTATCGAAAAATATAGCCGGACTATTAAACTATTATATAATTTAACGAAAAAAAGGGAGGTATTTTAATAGGATAATAATTATAAAGTAGCCTTTATAAAGCTGAAAAATAAATTGCTATATATACCTATATTAATATATTTTTTATATAATAAACGTATTTATATAAAGACCGATATGTTTATAGGTATCCTTTTAAGCGTTTTTTTTTAATAATAAAATTAGGATTAAAATTAGTATCCCGTTTTATTTTATTTTAAAACTATATAGAAAGCTATAAATCGCTATTTAATTTAAAATTAAAAACTAATAGTTATTATAAAAGGATTATAATATTAATAAATTAAATTTATCGGGTTATAATAAAATAAACCCTTCGAAATTATTATTAATTATTAAGCCTTAATTTATTTTAATATAAAAAAGATATTTAATATATAATAAGTTAATTAGGCTATATTTTTAATTTAATATTATTTTACTATATTCTATAGGCCTAGTTCTTAAAATATAGCTATAGACGTATTATTTAAACCCGAAGGTTTTAAAAAAATACAGAAAAAATAAAGGGAAAAATTCCGAAATATAGCTATATTTAAATAAATATTTAGCGGTAGGTATAATATAGCTATCCCTATACTTTACGATTATAAATATAAAATATATTAAATAAAGAAAACTCTATATATATATAATATAAACCCTACCGATATATTAATTCCGGAATTATTAGGTATAGTATTAACCAATACGATTTTAAATACAAATTGCGAAAACTTTAATTTGGAAATTTATAAAAAAAAGGCGCGTAATAACCCTACAGCCGGTTAATATATAAATTAGGGTTTAATTTTTTACTAAAACCGATTAATTATTAATATATACGATTATTTATATATATAGTTTATTATAAAAATATATATCCGATTATTTACCGTTTATTTTAAATAGAATAAAATACGCTAATTAGTAAAGGTATAGTATTAATAATTAGGTATAATTTCCGATATAAATAAATTTATAGTTAATTATTTCTATTAAGCCGTTAAGGTTTTTTATAATAAAATACCCGATTACTTATATATTCCTAAAATCCTAACCGAACTTTAATAATATATTATAATAGACTTTAAATTAATATTTATTAATAAACATATAGGTTTAAATAATATATACGTTATAATCGATCGATTAGGTAAAACCTTTTAAATAATTCCGTATTTCCGAATAGTAATAGCCTATAATATAGCTATAATATATTATAAAAGCCCCTACCGAATATATAGGTTATTAGTTTCTATAATTTCTAACCGAAATCTATAATTTATAGCCGATTTTATAAAGGAAATATCCCGTATATTTAAAATAAAATAAAAGCTATTTTTTACCGGTTATTTTTAAATTATAAAATAGGCCGAAATTATAAATATATATTTAAACTAACAGTTATAACTATTTATAAATTACTTTTAAAATAATTAAATATAAACGATTTTAATAATAAACGCTATATAAGTTATATTATTATACGATTTTTTAAGGGATCTTTTTCTTTTAGAAATAATTTAAAGGAGGCATATAAATATACCGTTTAATTAAAAATAACGAACTATAAATTTTAAAAATTTTATTATCCGGGAAAAGTTAAACCGGAAAAAGGCTTAAAAATATATATAAAGGATTAAAAATTACATTATTACTACTAAATAATACATTAAACGCGTAAATTAGCAAATAGTAAAATAGGTTAATCGATATAAACATGCCCTAAATTTTAAAGTCGGTAATTGCGTCTATATTATTAAAAAAATATAATTTATTAATTACTTTATAAATAAATTCGATTTTCTATTAACGTAATAGTATTATAAAATTAAAAATATAAAAGGGCATTTATATAAATTTAATATTCCGTTATTATTATAAAAAGGTATAAAGGTTTTTTATACAGATCGATTAAAAAAATACCCTAATAATTTATTATTTAAATAAAATCTTTTACAACCTATTAATAAAATCGTAAACCCTGACCTATCGGATAAAGAAAAGTTCGAAATCGACGAAATATTTATGTTATAATTATACTATAGCCGATTATAGTACCAAATATAATAAAAAAGTTAAGATTTAAATCCTAAATAGTATAATATATCGAATTTTAAAAACGTTCCGGTTAAATTAAAAAAGTATTATAATAAATATCCCGATAACGCCGGCCTATTTAAGCAATTATAGATATAGCTAAAGCTAACTAAATAGGATAAATTCGATAAGGTATACTTAAAAAACGATAAATTAAAAGATATAAATATTACGGTAAAAAAAAAAAATTAAAAGCGAATATATATATAAAATATAATTAGATAACGAATTAATAAACGATTATATAATGCCGATAAAATTACGGAATTAAAGGCTTTATAGCGTAATTAATTTAACTAAAAGTATCCCTTTTTTACTTAAAAAATAATAGCTTACTATAACCTTTAAGTTCGAGGCTTTAAGCTAATAGGACCATTTTTTTTACATTTTTTTTAAAAGCTTCGGGCCGAGCTTCTCTTTAGAAAAAAAAATAATATTATAGTACTATACCCCGTAATATATAAGGTGGTTTATACATAGGTAGCCTATATATACATATTATTAGTTTTTATTATAGATCCTTTTTATAATTAGATCTTTATTTTTATTATATTATATTAATTAAATAAAAGGTATGCCACCAGCCACTATTACCTATTGCCGTAATAATAGATGAAAAAGATAAAAAAAAATCTCCACCTTATAGCTTTTTAAGGAAGCTGTATACTTATTTAATCTATTAATATTATTTATATAACTTAATATAGTCCGTATATAGTGGTTTATATATATCTTTATATAATAATATATTAATATAAATTATAAATAAAAAAATAATTAAAAAGTAATTAAAAAAGTAAATAAATAATTAATAAAATATTTAATTAAATAAATAATAAAAAATTTTAATTTAAATATAAAGTATTATTTAAAATAAAGTATTATTTAAATAATAATTTTTTTAAAAAAACATCTTTTTTTAATTTTTATTATAAATTTAAAAAAATTAAGGCTTAATTAACTTTTTATAGCTAATTTTATATAAGGTATTAATTAAAACCTATAAACCTAATCGTTACATTTTATTATTAAAAAAGGTACATGCATTTATTAGTAAAATGTATCTGTGGGGTGGTAACCCACCTTACTTTACCATGTTAGGTTTAGGGTGTGTGGATCCCAGTGCTTTTAACCTGCAACCCAGTGGATTTAACCGTTTCGGTCTCAGTTAACAAGACATGGATTCCAAGCTGTCTTCAATTTCTAACAGGCCAGAGTATTCGACGTTTCTTCAATTAGAGAATAACTTTATATCATTTGATTTTCGTCAGTCTCCGTGGCTGCAGTATTCGAATGCGAATCTAGTGAGGCCTGGCTAGGTGGTCTTAAACTCCGAGCTCTTGTGTGATCCTCGAGAAGGCGCCTTGTGGTCCAGGGGAAGACAATCTCGGTGAGAGCTGACAATGAGTACTCGGAGTACTCAGAGATACTAAATGAACTCGGGGCTCCGAGGTCAACATACTCATCCGATCTGGAGTTGTATGTAAAGGCTGGGTACATACATACCGGTTAGGTAGTAACCGACCAGGTTGGTTATCTATATGTAGGCAGCTAGGTATGGCAAAAAGAAAATGAGGTACATGCTTACGTATACCTAGTATGCATTCATTTCTGTTGGGATTCTGTAAGGCTGACACTTCTATACTGTACCTTCGTGTATTCATACATGCAGTGCAGTCTTATGGAACTGCCCAGGCGTACTTTGTGACCTTACCATGAGTATATGCAGGTAGATTTGTGAGGTACTCCGTATGTAATGGCCGGGAATTCACCCAGTTTATACTAGTAGTACATGTACATAGCACATGTAGGCATCTATGAAGTTAGACGTCAAGCTGCATAGGGACTCTACATTAGGTAAGGCCTACTAACCAACCACACAGTGGACGCGCCCAATGACGCAGGGCATAGGTGTCAACTCCTATCTTACTGGCTACATGTACCTACTGTACAGTATGTACACTCACCAAAAACTACATTTACCTACATGTACCTACAAATATTGATGTATGCACCAACTTGTTTCCCCATTCCATATATTGGTAATTTTTATATATATTTGTAAATATGTATATAACCAGAACATACCAGATGACAACGATGCTCAAGAAAGAAATGAGTCTTATATCACATACTGATATTTAACCTTGATAATATAAAGGAGAGGGGGCCTACCTTCGTCTCATGCGACCCTTTAAAATTACCCACCTGCCACCTGCTGTGGACTCACTAAATGCCAGTGTGACAAATAAGAAACTCATCCCTCAGACAAATTATTACAGTAATTTTCTCTTCCCGTCCATCAGCAAACACCAAACACCACACACCAACCTACCAACCTTCCACCCCCCACACTGCCACATGACGCGAAACGACAAACTTCCATGACCAACTTAATATCAATCTCCGTTCCTTCTATTCTCGACGTTTTGACGTCTTTCGACCCTTTTCAACATTTGGCCAGTTTGCGCACCGCTAGGCTGTAGCCTGGCTGGGTCCGGCGCAATGAATGCCATACAGCAGAGATGCCGTCCGAAACACCAGGTCTTAGTTCTCAAGTGTTATCCTCGCACCACTAAGGGAGCTGTCGATGTCAAGCCCAACTCGAGCGAACTAAGTTATCTCCTTTTCTACGCTACCTCGCGACGGTCTAAGATCCAGAAAGTCGGCCAATTCCTCGAGAAGAAGACCGCTAGCGACGTTTGGAGGGTGCGCATAGGGTATGTCTACCGCCGTATGAACGCAATCACGAAACTTGCCTGCTAACCCACTCTCACCACATCAAGGAACGTACAGGTCACCCTGCAAATTCTAGCCGCTCTGATCGAGAAAGCTCCGAAAGACCTCCCCCTATTTGCGCAAAATGTCCTCAAGGTCCTCGACCTCGTTCTCCGATCCGATGACATTACCATGGTCGAGGCTTCGTTGCCCACCTTCGAGACTTTCTGCGAACACCACGATGTCTCTTCACTCTTTGCCGACCAAGAATATCTTCGTCAGTATGAAGATGTAGTCCGTACCTATGCTACATTTGCCTCCACTCAAAAGACTCCTGGCAGGGGCACCCCTAGTAAGCCTATTGCTCTACGTTGGAGGAACGCTGGCTTGGAAGCAATCAAGAGTGTTGCCGAATCTGAGACGTTGTCTTCTGTTGCTGGACGGCAGCTAGATGTCATAGTGCCCATGGTTTTGGAAAACTTGTGGACGGTCAATGAGGATTTTCTTCAAGTCCTACTGCAGCGTGTTGAGACGGGAGAGCGAGCCGATCCCAATGCCCCTCCACGGCCTAGGACGAGTGTTTCTACTGTTAAGACCACTGACACCGGAGGCGACGCGAATCCTATTGCCATCTCGGGCACATCAGTCGACATCGATAAGCTAGCCGAGGAAGACACCGGAGTTGTTGCCATGCAGTGCCTAAAACAGATATTCGTGATACCGAACAGAGCACAGATACACGGGGCAGCCTCAGCATTACTGAAGTTCATCAAGGACCGGGCTCAGCAGAAAGAGGTGGTGGTATATGCTCAAGACAGCGAGGGGCGCGACGGTGGCTGGGCGATCAAGATCTTCGAGTTCGTTGCGAGATGGGCACCAGTGCAAGACCGTTATATTATTATGGTTGCAACTACAGATATGCTGTTACGGACACTGCCTACCGAAGAAAACATCCCTGATCAGATTATCCTCACCGCCATCATTAAGTCCTTGCTAAGTTCTGATATCAACTTGATCGGCTTGAGTGTCATGGATGTTCTCCTGGGATTACTTCAACACATGAAACGAGTTTTGAAGCACTCTCGGGGCTCTAGGGATGGTAACACTGAGTCTGGAGACGAGAAATCTCCCCCCGCCACCTATCCCACCCAACAGATCTCGGGTCCTCATAAGGAGCTTTTAACCCGGATTCAGCAATGCATCGGGCATTTGGCCACTCACGTCTACTACGCTGATCAGATATCCGACATGATTTCGGCCGTCCTGCTGCGACTTAAACCTCACCCAAGCATGGGGAATGCATCACCACCCACTGAAAAGGCCGAAGCCGTCCCTGGAGCCTCAACGGGGAACATCTCGGACGACCAGTCTCACCTCGACAGTTTCTTTGCATTAGACCTTGCCAAATCTACCGCGCTCAAGGCCATCAAGTCGATCCTGCTTGTAGCCAACCCCAAGACGAAGGTCAGTGGGAATGTTGATCTTACAAGAAATAAAGTCCCGATTCAGGTTTGGGAGGGTACACACTGGCTTCTACGCGATCCGGACGGGGAGGTTCGAAAGGCATACGTTGATGCCATTGTTACTTGGCTTGACCGAGAAACTACCATAGCCGACATACAAGCACGGGATGACATGGGCCACAGGTCATCACGCGCTGGCCACAGGGATATACCGCCATCAAGTATTGCTCGTCGAGCTGTCTCGAGCGCCTCAAATCGAGAAAAGTCCGGCCGAACCCCGCGATCCCACTTTTTACAATTACTTCATCTCTCCATTTACGACAATGCTTTGCAATTCATTGAATATGAAACAGACATAGCTCTTTTGCATGTCCTAATGACTAAGCTAATAAGCAAACTCGGAGTCAACGCCGTCCGCTATGGTCTTCCAATGGTTTTTAGACTACAAGAGGACATTCAGACGGCAGAGACGCCCTTGTCGAAAGTCCGCCTTGGGTGTCTCTGCCATGGGTACTTCTGGGCTCTGAGCGAGCATTTCGAGTTTGAAGCATCAGCGGTTGGTCGAATAATTCACAACGAAATCGCCCGAAGACGAAGCAAGCAATTCTGGATCGACAAGGTACACGTGCCACCGCCATCGTTGGATCTTGTAGGCACGCCTGGCACCGTTCAGTCACAGCCAAAGATGCCAACGCACGAGGTGGAGTCGGAAGCACTACTACCTTTCGATGATCGCCTTGCAATTGTCGATTGCATTTGCACAAGCTACCAGGAGAGAGCGAAGTCCCCGCCCGCGAGCCCTGCAGCATCACCTGGCCGCATGCTTGCGCACCCAATCCTGAGCTCACCTGTGAGCACCATTCCATCAGTCGATCACGACCGCGAACTCCCTGTCAAGTTCAGAGAAGAAATGATGACAGAGTGGACTCGAGAAGCAGCTGTGACAGCCCTTCAAGCGGAGAGCAAGTCGGCGTCTCTGAACGGGTCCAAAACAGGAACGACTGCTACTAAAGGGAACCGTCTTGCTGTTAACGGGCATGTTGCCAATGGTCACAGTCCAAGCAGGCCGGGCTCGTCATATGCCGGCCAGAATAATTTGCGGCCTACATCAAACGCTGGCCACCTCGCCGCTTTGCGACAGTCGAGTGCTCAGAGTCGCGGGTCCGGGATGAGCGCTTCTAGCCGAGGTTTTGTTGCTTCGGTCGATCAGCTCAAGTCGGTACTCACCGGAGATCCGGTTAGGCCATCCACATTTCACACTGTGCGTGAAGACGATAGCAGCGAAAGCATGGCGAGCTGCGAGTACTCGCCATCGGAGTTCTCAATCCCTCATCAGGCCGACGTGAACGAAGCAGCCCTGGCTAGGACGAGATCGAAGTCACGAGAACGGAAAGCATCCGGAGACTCGGGCGGGCCCCTCACCTCTCACCCTACGGAGGCCGACGGTGAAGGTGAAGTGGTCCCGCCTGTGCCTCCGTTGCCCGCTTCAATGGTTGGGAAGTCATCTCCACCCGAGGCAGGTCTCGAAGGTCTATCTAGGATCTCGACCCAAGATCATGCCCCGAAGACTCCTAAGAGAAATATCAAGAGTCGAGGAGGCGACAGCATCCTCTCAAACAGCTTCACCAATGCAGGCGCGGCTAGTATGGATCTACAGTCGATGCTCAGGGGCATCGACAGCAAGTCGGGACAGAACACTATCGGGAATCTCACCAAGCCCCCTTACTAACAGTCTTCACTGTAACAACGCTCATATGTATTCCTTGCATTTACTTTGTGTTTATCGAAGCAAGCTATTAGGGTTCCACACGGACGGTGGGTTACGGGAAGCAGCGACGACGTGCCTCAGCAGTCGGCTCGCTGGAGCTATTCATCCTTACGGGATGTTGTAGTATTATACGGGTTAATAATACCTTCACGAGGGCGAAAATTGGTATCTACGGAGCAGCTAGCATAAGAGGAAGGGGGGGACACACGGGACTTTGAAGGAGATACTAGACGGTGCAATTCCACCAAAATGTATATTTGTATATATACCACTTACTCGTTCTTCCGTCAGCATTTACTGCCAGCATTTTTCTTGCTTTGGGAGGGGGGAGGGGGAGGGTGGGTTTAGTTTGTCATCAGGTATTCCAGAGCGACCTGCCAGCCTAGCGAGGGAGAGGAATATGGTAATTGATAAAACAGCCATTTAGTCTGGAAACGTGCGGTCTTTGATTTTCTTCCAGGTGATTTTTTTCTACTGGAATGTGACTTGATCATGGAGACGGATATCGTGTTCATAGGTTGGGAGTACGTAATCCCAGACACGGCCCCGTGTACCTGCCGACCGGGTTATTCTGGAACACGGGAAATTATCCCCGAATCAAGACATGCAGTCCACCAGGCTGGTAAGGCGACAGGGGACCCATGTTAAAACCCCACTACAGTAATAAGCTATTGCATAATCCGCAATCGATACCAATTTATCGGATGGATAAATCCATCGCTCAAGTTTCTAGCTACTACAACCTCATCGCAATTCCCTCCCTCGGCAAAACTACAAATTCAGAACACACCGAATATGAGACCACCTGCGAGGGTAGCGCTGCGGCTGGCAGCCTGTCAACGACCAATCGCCGTCACAACTCCTTCTATCATACCGCTAGCCCGCCAATGCCAAAATCAAATCCACTCAACGACCACCACATCGGCAACCGTCTCGCCCATCCACGGCACGGGACCACCGCCCGAGGCCCCCGTCCCCGCGGCCGACAGCGCAACCTCGCGCCTGTCGAGGCGACGGCGGATAGCCGAGGTCCTCGAGCGATCACGGACGGGCGGACAACCGCAGCAGCAAGAATCAAGTAACGAGATATCTTCTTCTTCCTCCCTGCCGTCCTCGTCCTCGTCCAAAACGAAGGCAGCAGCAGCGACAGCGACGAAGACGAAAACGAAAAGCCCTACCCCTACCCTCGCACGCAAGCGCTTCTGGGAGCACGTGCACGTCCGCGACGTCGACGGCGCCTGGCAGGTGCACCTGGACGCGCGTCCCTTGCGACACCCCAACACCAAGGACATCGTGCGCATCCCCGCCTCCAAGCCCCTGCTCGCCCACGCCCTCGCCGTCGAGTGGGACATGCTGGTCTCGGCGCAGCAGGCCACGCAGCAGCACCTGATCCCGCTCACGAGCCTCGTCTGTCGCGCGCTGGACATCGCGGACGACGACGCCGCCGCCGCCGCGACGAGCGGGGGCGGTGGCGGGGGCGTGCGCGCCGACGTCGTGCGCATGGTCATGCGCTACCTGGACACGGACTCGCTGCTATGCTGGGCGCCGCCGTCGTCGTCCGAGGAGAAGGGCGATGTGCTGCCGAGCCTGCACGAGGTGCAGCGGCGCGCGGCCGAGGACGTGGTCGGGTTCCTGGCGGCGCGCGTGTGGCCCGGCGTCGAGATCGCGCCCGTGCTCGACGGCGAGAGCATCGTGCCGCGGGCCCAGCGGCCCGGCACGCGCCAGATCGTCGAGGGCTGGGTCGCGGGCCTCGGCGCCTGGGAGCTCGCCGCGCTCGAGCGCGGCGTCCTGGCCGGCAAGAGCCTGCTGGGCGCCGTCAGGCTGCTCGTCGAGTGGAGCGAGGGCTTCGCTGGGGTCGGGGTCGGGGTCGGCGAGGAGATAGGGGAGGGGGAGGGGAAGGAGGGGATGGAGAAGAAGAAGAGGTTCGGTGTCGAGGAGGCCGCCAGGTTGGCGAGTATCGAGGTCGATTGGCAGACGCGTCTGTGGGGCGAGGTGGAGGATACGCACGATGTCGAGAAGGAGGATCTCCGACGCCAGTTGGGCAGCGTGGTGTTGCTTGTCAGCGGCATGGGCGGAGGTACGTGAATAGGGGGGTGGGTGTACAGTCTAAGAAGTATATTAAAGATAGATATCCGGTGATCCGGCGTACTATATATAAGATAAATAAATCATGGAATCTAAAGCAAGCTTTTGGTTATGAAAAGCGAGATGTTGTATTATCCTCTAGGATAGGGGTGGGCGCGTGTGTTATAGTTCTATTCGAAAACCGTACAGGTGGGACATGTTGCTAGTCTATAATTCTATTCTTTGATAAGGTATTAATAACTACCTTAGGTAGTTCCCATCCCAAAAACCGTACGCGGTGGAGATACCGATACCCGCCATTTGGACTGGCAGTCGCTCGTGTGCCTTAGTTACTGGCGTCAACAGCGGTTGGAGGGTTGTTAACTTTTTTTTTTTTCCTTCTTTTTTTTTTTCGTAAGGAAACCATAACCTTAACTCCCCAAAAGCGGTGACGCCATTGCTAAACAAGCAATTACATGTAAACACACTGAAAACAAATGTAAAAGACAATAAAATCAACTCGATCCCCTAGAGTGGTTGTGTTTGCCCTTGCAATACCTTGTTACATGTCGCTGTAAGTTGTCTTTGCGCTTCTTCAGGCTCTTCCCGCAACGAGGACACTGTACCGATAGCTGCTGCGCTTGGTGCCTTGCCTCGACATGGCGGCGGAGGTCTCGCGGCTCCGTGAAGCGTTGAGCGCACTCCGGGCACCGCTGCCTCTTCTCGTGGCGTCTGTTGTGTTGACTACATTGGTAACCGTTAGGTATCGCGTGGTCTTATAATCTCAGCGCAAAGGACTTACTTCAGCTTGCCCCGAGAAGGGAAGGACAGGCCGCAAGGATCGCACTTGAACTCGGGCTGATTTGAGACGGCCGGTGTGACATTGTTCATGCGAATACCGGGTATCAGTGTTTCCTGTTGTTCTACTGCGGTGGCGGCCGGGCCCGCACCGGCGTCATTGAAGCTCAACGGCAACGACAAGTTAAGGTTGCCAAACGGAGAATATTGAGGTTCCGTGTATCGGTTAAGGGGATAATAGGAGTCGTCGCCGCTCCTTGCGGTATTGAGCTTATCTGCCAACCAGCTCGATATGGGGAATTGACCAGGCATTGGCAATCCAAACCACTCGGGCTCCAACTCTCCCGGAAGCCCTTCGCCAGCCGGTTCGGGATCTACACCCGACCCGGCGCCATCGACCTCGTCCCCGCCGACATCAACCTCCCCCGCATCCCAGTAATCGAAGACATCAAATGCCCCGAGAGGTCCATCAAGGTCGGGAAACCCCCCCAGTCCAACAAAGGGGTCCTCGAGACCGACACTCGGCAGATCCCACTCGGGTTCATTTCTTGCTTGACTACCACTGCATCTTCTCGAAATAGGGGTCGAGGGAGGACGGTCTCAGTCCTCCCTCGGGAGTCGCGGCCAAATGTTGTTGGCGAGAGCTGAATTCCTGCTCGACTGGAGAAAGTAATTAATTACATTACCCAGCCACTGTAAGATGTAATAATCCGTTCCTGGGAAACTTACACCAATTGGGGGCTCCGAGCAGAGAGAGAATTTGTCTTCACGAAATACGACAAGTCTGAGAGAAGCAGACCGGCCGGCGACAAAAGGATTTTTATAGGTACTTCTTACATACGATGCGCGTAACACGGTAAGGCTCTGAGGCCAATCCGCGGATATTAGCCCGGGTGGACTCAGCGCGTACAGGGCGGTGCAGGATCTTGCGTTCTTCCTGCGTAAGACCCCAGCCAGCAGCCTATCACAGCTCGCGTAACCATGAGGCCGGTTTCATAATTTCCGCTGCTCTCGAACTCGGGATATAATTTAAGGGTTCCTCTCTAGTATATAGCTTCGCGGAGAATGCTATCACTGGGCCTCAGGAGGTACTGGGAGGCCCGTCAACCAACATTACACGAAACTTCCCGCAAGTGATGTAAGAGCGGGTTACAAGTCATGAACCTCACAATTTGGTCTGTTTTGCCCTATCTAAATATCTAATGATTTCCAATGTTGATACCCTTTCTCCTCTGCTGATAACGGCAGCCATCATCGCCGTCTATACCCCCCCTCCCGCGGCCTTAAGAAGAACAGTCGTTGAGCTGACCGCACGGCACCTGCTCAGGGGACGCATCGTTATTGGCCGTGATGATGGCGTCGTAGCGCCCCTGGACCTCCCCGATGGCGGCCCAGCCCTGGCAGGCGACGGGCCAAGCTGGCGAGCTTCAGAAGATATCGGGACATGATGATAGATAAACGAGATTTATAGTTTTCTGTTAGTTTCGTTGGATGTTGTGTGTAGTCTGGAGACTCATCAAGGGTATAGCCCCAGATCTAAATAGGAGAACCACTTTGCTTGGGGCTTTGGTATTCGAGCCTGGCCGTGACTCCAGAGTTCCATGGCCATTGAAGTTCTAGCCGTCGAGTTCCACTATCGTAGGCTCGTCTCGGATAGATCCAGCACAGAAACCGCCTTGTGAGATAGCAAACACTGGCGTAGACACCATAACGGCTTTCCTTGTCCTCCTGCCAAGCTCAGGTCGAGTAGGAATCCAGGAGATCTCTAGCAAAGGGGAAGTTGTGTGGCATTCGGCAATCAATTCAGCCTCCCGACTGAGCCATTATTATGATTACAGCCGTCCCAGTTATGCCTACATGTAAGTATTATAGAACAACGGTGGATTTACCATGTCCTACTCGATACATCTTGGCGGATATGGCTTACACAGGATTGCTTTCCGCGATTATCGATATCTGAGAAAAGATTGTACGGTTTCTCTTCCACACCGAAGTCGAAGTATATCGTTTCTGGAGATAATATCCGAATCATGACGGCTGCTACCAATAATGTCATATGATGTACCGTAACATTGGTGAAGCAGGCTGAACACAGTGTTTATTGTCTCACCAGAAATGACAGTAACAGGTAAATCCTAGTGTGAGTTTTAATTGGAAATCGCGATGGTTGCCTGTAGGAATGGAGTGCCTACCTAGAGTTACAAGTACTGACCTGTATGTAAGATAGTACCTAAGGAGGAAGGTATGTGAGGTGAGGCTGGTCTGGGCCGCACCTTCTTGTTGTCCATATGAGGAAGCATTTCTACCTCATAACTGCATACGTTTGCAACAAAACCCCACATTAAAGTTGCACTCTCCAAAAATAACATCATAGCGGATACTTGGTACTACAAACCAAAGATCAAATACTCCTACCAAACCAACACACCGGGCTGCTTCCATCCAAAAAAGGTTCATTTACCCTTTCAAGTCACACCATCCACACTAGATTGTCTCGACGGTACAACCTCATTTTTTTTCAGCTCGCAACTCCCATGGTACGCAGCCTTGCAGACGTCATTTGCGTTTACCATGTCTAGCAACTACGTCCCACCCTGGCGCCGAGCTCAGCCGGCTGGCGAAACGCCCGGTGAATCATCGCAAGGCGACCAGCCCCCATCCAATAATCGTTTCTATAACAGAGGCGGTAGAGGCGGCAGAGGCGGACGGGGAGGACGGGGAGGACGTGGTAGTGGTGGTGGTAGCGGTAGAGGCGGCTACGGGAACAACTACTTCCACAACAAGCAGTTCCAAACCCAACATATTGATGATGCGGATCTTTACCACCTACGTGACATCGACAATCATTTCTGGGGCGTAGATGAGCATGGAGGTGTTGACCACACCCACTCATCTACCTTCCACGACTCCAAAGCCCACCCAGAGCTTCTGTCCTACGTGCTGCTGTTCTCCGGCGCAAACCCCCGCTGGGCAGGCGATCGTATCGTTTTCGCTAAGTCCAAGCTGAGCCTGCTGCCTGAATTTCGCGAGAAGAAGGCAGAGCATGGCGAATGGGACCTTCCGCAATCAACGGAGCCTGCTGAATCCTCTGGCTCACCAAAGGAAGGCAACTCTTCTCAGGTTACCCAGGATCCTACCGATACTACCCCAAGTGCAGAAACTGCAGAGCCCACTGCAAAGGTTGATGACACCACCGCTACCACCCCCACGGCCACTGATACTGCACCGGCAATTAGCGAAGAGAAACCCAAGGCCGACAATGCTCTAGATTCCAGCAAGGCCGATGACGAGGCTCCAGCCGTCGAGACAACACCTCCCGCCTCGTCTAGCTCTCGCATGAAGTACACCGACATCCGCAACCTCCCGCCCGAGGAGCAGGAGCAGTACGCGAGGCGCACAGAGGTCGAGGAGCCCAGCTTCCCCGCCATTCCGCCCATCGACTACGTTCCCGCTACGCACCCGCCCATCGCGGTCTTCGAGGAGCGCCGGCTGGGCCCCCGCCCCAGCGGCGCGCGCTTCGCGTTCGCAGGCTGGTATAGGATCTCGCGCGTCAACATCCTGGCGCCGCGCTCGGCGGAGCTCGTCCGCATGCAGCAGCAGAAGTGGCAGCGCCGCGACCGCTTCGGCAACCCGCTGCCGGTCAAGACGCGCGACGCGGCCGCGTGGAAGTCGGCGCTGGCCACCGAGTGGGCCGTCGTCAAGTTCGAGGCTCTGGGCGAGGGAGAAGAGGCTGTGGCACCGCCGCCACCCGCCATCGAGAAGCTGCCGGAGCCGGAGAGGTCTGCTGCTCCTGCGGACGGGGGCGAGGGTGGCACCGAGACTAAGAGCGTAAACCAGCTGTTGTCGGAGATGAGATTCCAGGACAGCGGACAGGCTGCCAATGGACATGCCGGGGGAGCCGGCGAGTCCACGGACCCGGCAAAGCAGCCGGTAGTTGAGGAAGAAACCAAGGGGAACGCGGATAGCGTCCAGGCTCAGGCCCAGGAGAACGTCCCTCCTCCTCTTCCTACTGCTTAAGTAGTGGACAAGACACCGATAAGAGGCAATATCCGCCCGTCTCGAAGTCTACAACGTTTGAAAGATGGCACCATCCATCACACGAATACTGCATTTCGCGGCGTTTACTTAGAAATTAGACCAACCAAAAAAAGGGTAAGGGACAGGGGGTGCTCATGGTGCCAACGAGCTGACACCATGGGCCAAGACAGGTAGATTAGGTAGATTTGCCTGTTCTGCATGAGCTACGAATATGAAACGAGACATGAGCAACGATGAGTCTGTAATGCTTCTATGTGTTGTTGTTATTTGGTTACCTTCCTACCTATCTTCCTACTAAATATCTGTGCAATAACGAATTGAGTGATTGGTTAGACCGACCAACGGTCTACGTACTTAGGTAGGTAGTAAGTAATAAGTTAAGTACCGAACAGCCACATATCTAGCGTAGTGTAGGTCGTAGATATGACAAGCAGCTTAGAATTATGAAGCCATTATTGCTATCTAGGGTTTGTCAATCCAAGATAACTCGAGTTCTCGTTCATTCGTTTTACGCTGGGGAGCGTTTGCAATATTATCCTTATCCTCATCAAATGGCTGAGCCGAGATAGCTGCTACCTACCTACACCCTGTGTCCCCAGCGGGAAGATAGCGTCACATCCCGGCGCGAGCCTTTAGAACCGCTCCTATTACCCCGAAACCCTTTCTCAAGAGCCCTTGTTTCCTTACCTACACGTGCTGAGACAGGAACTTGAGGACGGTCTCGTAGCCGCGGGTGTACTCGGCGCGGACGCGGTCGTTGTCGAGGTCGGAGCGCGCGGCCATCCAGCCGTGGATCTGGTCGGCGAAGATCTCGACGTGCTTGGGGCCCTGCAGGTTCGCCTCGAACTTCCGGACGTCCTCGGGCGGCTCGTCCTTGGACGCCAGCATCGCCAGCGGGATCTTGATGTTCGTCGCCTCCGACGGGTCCACCATCGCCGGGTGCAGCTCCACGCCCGCCTTGAACACGGTGTCCGCGGACGAGGTCACGAGCGAGACTACCTTGCCGCCCCAGCAGTACTGCGCGTGTGGTTGTCAGGTTAGCTTGTCCACACGAGACGATACGAGGTACCTAGCGGGTAGGGAGGGAGGAAGACGCTGGTGCACTCACGCCGATGATGGCCCACGACTTGATTTCGGGGTGTCTGTCCGACACGGCCTTGACGTAGTCGGGGACCTTCTCCGCGACCGAGGGCGGCGGGTGCTTCTGGAAGAAGGCACCGAGGTTCTTCTGCTTCTCCTCCGTGTCGGGCGGGAACCAGGAGAGGTCGGCCGGCGCGCCCTTGAACCAGTCGGGGATGAAGACCTTGTACTTCTGCGACTTGTCCGAGGTCGAGAGGATGTCGGCGCCCTGGATCGTCTGCGGGTAGTAGCCGAAGATATCGTAGATGGCGATTATGCCCTTGGTTGCGTCCTTGGGACCCGTGACGTCTTGGTAGGGGGGAACGCGTTTAGTAGATTATATATATATATCTTATATACTCGAAGCTGTAATAGAAGGAATGGTCGTGCACTTACATGAAGCGTATCCTCCGAGCACCTCATAGCCGCCCTTCGCTGCGTAGCCTTTGGAGACCACGGGGGGTATGTTGCAGCAGGCTTCGGAGTGGCCGTGTTGGGCTGGCATAGTCGACATGTTGGCGGTGTGTCTGGGGGTCAATTGGTTGAGAAGATGTTGATTCTGCTTAGATTGGCAGTGAAGAGTTCTGTGGTTTGTAATTGAGTATGAGGCTGTTGTTGAAGGGGCGGGGTTTGAGAAAGAGGGAGGAGAGGATTGCGAATGGATGCTAGTAATTAGCGACGGTGCTACGAGACCCGATGCGACGGCACTTGCAGCTGCTCTTTGGGATGTCGGAAGGCGCTTCGGTAAAGACATATGACACTACCTGTTGAAGGATTGGAAACTGCACTTTTCACTACTACAGTAAACACCACTAATAAGCTACGTTATCATGTCAACCGGTACATGTAGGCAACGGCAATGTACATATCATCAGAGGATGTAGCATTCTGTTCGTGAGGGGTAGCTCCGAGTCGATGATTCTAGATAGCTGCAAATGGCGGGGTGTAAACTATCATGATAGGGCAGTGATGTCATTACCGGCGGCTAGTCTATGCCTGAAGTGTATTAGCGTCGATTCTCTCTCGGTAGGTTGGTGTCTTGACAGCTTGGCACTTGATATGCGGTTACCCCTTTATATGCAATTATCGACTTTCATACAACAAGGTGTGTATCCTTTCCACGTACCTGGTCCTCGGGTCCCTAGGCAGGTCATGATTCCGGGTGTTACATCACTTATACACCGGCACGACTGACAGCTGCTGTTGAGGTTTTGAGAAACGTTTTCTTTCCATGTCCTCGTTGGATCTAATATATGTCCTGGGAATCAATGTGTCTTTCAGGATGTTACCGGCACTCGAGAGGTCATGACAAATTGATATCAGGGGGTCGGCCTGTTCTTCAATATTGGCTATTATAGGAATCATCTTGTTTTTAGAAGTTCGCTAAGGAAAGGATTGGCTAGTGTATACCTAAAGCAAAGACCGTTTCGACGCAGGACGCTCTCGTGTCAACCCTTCCGCTTAATTAAGTAGCTTTTGCTTCAACACCGTATTAGTCTTCGTGATGCGGCCTATTATCCATCTTTCCATCGAATAGCATATTACCCATTCATTCCAAGTCTTCGATCTTGTTAGTGGCATTCGCCATATTATCTTCCTCCTCCTCTTGCTCTCGATTGCTCGTCCAGTCACTTGCCGACATGCCACGAAGATACGCAAACGTGAGTCGAACCACTGTAACAGAAAATGATTAGCAATTGATAACTATGGCCACGTTTTATGATGGTTTCTATATTTGTGTCATGTTTCCGTAGCATTCGACTGCTTGGTTGGCCACCAGGTGATTCGTGCTCTGGAAGGGGGCCTTGTGGAGGGGATCACTTCAAGAACTAGGTAGGGTAATGGTAATGTTCTTACTGTATTTCTCGTCCTCTAGCTTGAGCTTGGAGAGCGCTTCATGTTCAGAGAACCAGAATGTGGTGAATTTATGACGGTCAGTCTCGTCCGTCATTTGATTCTCGTTGCGCTCGGTGCCATCTCGCGGCTTGGCTGCAACTACTATTCGTTAGAAGGCCACGGTTGACCGAAAAACTAACTTCCTAAGAAAAGCCTCTCATGAAAAGGAGTTGGTAGAGGTTGCAAGGTGGGAAATTTAATAAGCATTATAACATACTGTTGATCTGTTAGTGTCGACGAAGACAGTCAAACGTCATAAGCAATGTAAAGAAATGTCGCGCAGGTTTCTTATACATACCACCACGTGTGGTTTCTCCAAGCGTTCGTGCTTGGGTCTGGATCTGGAGTAGTTGTCAATACTCTACTACATAAGCTGAAGTCCCACTTCCTAGGAAAGGAATGGAAAACTCTTAAAGTTCAGAATAAGATGGGTCGTCGACGTACTGCGAATGACGTGGTCAGCAGGCAATGTTGTCAAATAAACAAACGGAGATGCAGGGGACAGCGAGGGTACCGAAGCACACAAGTCCTGCACCGGCCGGCAACTTTATCTAACGTACCATCCACTAACCCCAATGGTTTCATTACAGAGTCCCTCTGTAATCCCTGTACGCTTGTCTTCTATACCGTACTTGATTTCTCCCCTATTACCCTGGACTAACTTCGGTGTTGTCGATCTTGACCCAAATCTTAGTCTAAGGGGCCGAACTGCAACTCCAGTCTCCTCGCTTGTCTCGCGCAGGGCGGCATCGAGATGTCCTTCGCCGAACTGCTTTCGTCCTTTAGGTAGTTGATAAATACCGATGACTTTGTTGTAAACGATCAGCACCTTAGGCCTCGGCGACTCAGCCTCGTCGACGGTGACCGTGCCGCAACTGATCAGGACCTCGTCGGCCTGGTAGAAGTAGCCTTCACTGTTGATCTTCTCCCAGAGTCCGTCATCGGACCAATCCACACGGCGGTTTGGATCATCCCTGGTCCATATTTCGCGTCTCGCCAGTTCATCGCATTTCCTGGCAGACTTCGGAGACAGCTTAGATTCTGCTTCTATTGGCTGGGACGCGGTATTCCTCGGCGCTACTGGCTTTAAAGGCTTTTCGTTGGTTCCGTTAGCCATCTGAAGCTGTTCATATGAAAGTTCTTCTGGCCTATGTGACTAATTTGTCTCCAATATGCTCCCCGCTTTATTGGCTTTTTTGTTCACTAAAGCAATCTGCAGCTTTGCTTGGGCCTAAGCCCCTGACAACTGCAATGGCAACCGCTTACTCTGCTGGGTCAGCGCCCAACATCCCATACGATAGTTTATCAAAACGACATTGTTCAGCCCAATTCAAGGCAATTGGCCACAGTGGTGCTGGTTCGCGACCCGAGAGGCATTTGCATAGTCCAGGTTGTTAGTGCAGTGTCGTTGAGTCCCCGGACCCCCTACCCCCTTTACCTGCTGGTTCCCAATCACTGTGTCATGTCGGACGTGTGTTCCCCACGGCTTCATATCGCACTATTCTGCAAGTTTGTTAGAAATCATATAGATCACATTGTGTTCCGTGGGGCGAAGCAGAACAGGTTTCACCGACTGACGTTGGTAACCTCCTGGCCGGTTCCAACAAGCCCGACTCATTGGTGACCAACAACTTGGGACGAGCTCAGGACTTCATTCGCGGATACCCAAGCCTCATGATTGGGTACCTTTGCACATTGCCTCATGCTCCTTCTTTGTCAGGGAAGATCCGTGCTATGGAGATTATGCACGATTTTCTCATAGCCAATGGACACGTACATCGAATCTGCGACTCTGGGTCGGAATATAGGGCTGGAGGCGTAATCCGTGGGTATGTTGATCTCACTTAAAGTAACAACAGAATGCCACCCGGAATTTCTTCGTCCATCAATCTTATTTCGCCCAGCTATAGCTTGGTCCCAGCGCACGGAGAAGGGTGCTTGCGTAGGCTGTCTTCCCAAGTTTCTCGGAAGCTGTGCTCATCGAGGTTTGGCCGGTTTTAAGATAAGAGAATTTGGCCGCCTCCCATGAAGGCGTCAGACGTCGATGGCCGAATTGCAAGGTGTACAAGGTGAGAATGATTATGCACTGAAACGTCGACAAGTAGGTGACCACAATCCAACGCAAACCGGGTTCTTAATGCTAGCTAGGCTCGGGATTCCAATTTTCTGACTTGTAGTTTACCGCTGTGCGAGGTAGAACTTTCTACGTCGTAATCACCACTTGAACCTTGCTTATTTATACCAGCTAATCCATTGGTTAGAGTCCCTCATCACAGGAGTGTCGGAACAACGTCTTGTTAGATTGCTGAAGAACAATTCCGCCGAAGGATCGAATCGTGCCACGCTTTCTTAATATCTTAATTTCCAACCCTTGAGGAAAAGTGGTATTTCCACTGCCATGACAGATCTAGTTTCAACTGCATAAACGGCGTACGGGCATGCACATTGGTGCCATCTTTGCGCGTGAAACTTACCGGACACTATTGGCTTGGGGTGCCTTAACCAAGGACGTAGAGCTTTCTATTCCACTCTACAGGGATTACAGCATTGTAATATCCTTTCGAAACCCGTCCGTGGAGTGCAATTGCTCCGCGCTATCAGCCCTTGGTCTTGTGAGTCTCCGGGCAGTTTAGATAGTCATGTAAGGGCACCGAGGGGTCGGATCTAATCCCTTTATTTCCTGTCGGGCGCAGCTAAGTCCGTTGCCAATTAGTTGCAACGAACCAATACCTCGACAATATGCTACGAGCCTGTCTGGCCTATTGCATCCTCAGATCATTTGATTCTGATTCTTCGTATGCAGGACAAAGGAATGGACCTGCAAGACCACCACTCGAGGCGACTCTGCTGGTGCCACAGCGTCATCTGGTTACTTTTCCCTCATCATCGTTTCTTCTCGTGATGTGACATAAGATAGCCGGCATCGTGCCTATCCGAATTTGATGGCTGCCCTGCCCCCAGCGACGTCTGCCTTTGCAATGGCGTGACGTTGTATCGCCGATGAACGTAATCCGCGTAATCCAAGTCGCCGGTGACCGGATTCCATATGCATGTGCTGATATCCCTCGCATTCTGCCGTCGTTCACTTAGATGAGTCTCCGGGCGCGGGAGAGGTTCCTAGTGGTGCAGGTGCTCGCTGTCGGCCAGATAAGCAAATTCCACGATCCGCGAAATCGCGATTATCTGGGACATTTGCCTGTGCCGAGCACCGAGCACTAGGTCTCTCATCGGCGTCAGTCCCAAATCAACAGCACATTCGAGGTGTTATAAGTCACATGCTGAAACCGCAGATTAGGAACAATGATAATGATCTTGTATGAAGAACCGATGGAGCTTGCAGAGGAGGTACCCCAGTTTTCTTCTTCCCTTACATGCATAAGTAAATATTTATTGCATCACATGATCCATTGGACCTTAGGTTAGGTACTTCAATACTTACATACAATACACACACACACAGTTTGGTCTTGCTCCCCTTGCATTTACTACTTTAAGTAGAAAGCAATTGCAGATGACCTCGCAATACAGCTCGGAATACTGACCCTTCAGTTGATATTGTTTTTCTTCATGTGACATCCTGGTACCTAATATTCTTACTCTAATTTTTTTCAACTCTAACTATTCGCCATGACCGTATTATCATATTATGTATTGATGTCTTTCTAAAGTACTACTTAGGTCCAATGATTTACTAAATACATACGAAATGCATCCCTAGCGTTAGCAATGCATTTTCCGACAAGTACTTGCACATGGCTACCAGCTGGAAGGCCGGAGGATATTTGATTGGCTGGCGTGGAAGTTCAGTGGGCGGGATTGAGAACCACAAGATGAGAGGCAGCCTCGCTGGCGCTATGCTAACTTTCCCCACGTCTTCATTGTTCATCCATGTTTTTGGAATTGTAGCAATGCGTCTAATAAATACCGACTCCTATGAGATACATGAGTTCCAGGAGGCGGATGTCCCAAGGTACGCCATTCTCTCACATACCTGGGGAGAAGGCGAGGTAGTCTTCCAAGAAATGCAAGCAGGCAGGCCTGTCAAGAAATTAGGTTATGAGAAGATTGATCTCACTTGTAAGCAGGCGTGTCGTGAGTATGTATTCCAGCTTTTTTTATTTCCTATTTCAGTCTGTCCCGAGAGTTATGTCTGCCGAGTTAAGGTGTTCTTAGAGTCCCATGCTGTTAGAGTTGGGACTCCGAAGGCATAGCTTACTACTTGGAACTTACAAGCTTTTGTAGAAATAGTATAAACTAACTCTGGGCTGTCTATAGTGGCTTAGAATGGGCCTGGGTCGACACATGCTGCATTGATAAGACAAAGAGTGCTGAGCTCAGCGAAGCCATCAATTCGATGTATCATTGGTATGAACAAGCTGATGTTTGTTATACTTATATTTCGGATGGAGTAGATGTTGAGGTAAGCATAAAGGATTCAAATACCATGTCATTTCATAAAATCGTACCCTGAGATTGATTGACGGTGCTTAGTTCCCGTATACGCGAAACGTGGATGGTCCTGACTCACGGCGAGTATCTAGATGGTTCACTCGAGCCTGGAGTACGTATTCTGCTATTTAGCTCTCTTTAGGCGCCAGATCTACCTATTTGTAATGTTTGGAGAGTTGAAACTCTTGGGGCGTGGCTCTAGAGATGCCAATTTTATCTGAAAAGGATATCTAACTTACTGACCTCGGATGATACGCAGCCTTACAAGAACTAATTGCACCGCGGCGAGTTGCTTTCTACGATCGTGAATGGAAACTAATAGGGTACCGTGGTGAGGCTAGGATTGAGCGTATCATTTCAAGCATTACCGGAATTCCACAACAGTTGATCCAAGGCGCAAGGTCTTTGTCCCAATACAGCGTCGCTCAGAAGATGTCCTGGGCTGCTCATAGGTCCTGTACACGGCTTGAAGACGTGGCCTATTGCCTCCTTGGCCTTTTCGATATTAACATGCCACTTTTGTATGGTGAAGGTGATAAAGCCTTTACGCGGTTACAGGAAGAGATATTGAAACAGATTGATGACCATTCACTGTTGTGTTGGACAGTTCCGAGATCCAGCCCAAGAGCTTGGACGCTAGAAAGTGTGTTTGCGAAATCTCCTCAAGATTTCGCAGGAGCAGGAGATATCACGGGCGACCTCTTCGACTCCGGCTCACCATCAGTCATAACCAGTTGGGGCCTTCAGACCCGTGTTCACCTCGCTGAAAAACCCTACCACTACGCTTATTCACATCTTGCCCACTGCGATGTGTTTGAGGCAGCACTCAATGCAGCACAATGCGATTCCAAAAAGATCCCCACGAAACAGGTTTCAATTTTACTAATTCGGAGACGCCCAATAACTCCTTATCATTCTCGGACTTCTAATAGGTACACAAGAGTAAGCATTCCGGAGCCATATATTTGCTATCCAAGCTTCTGTTATCGGTCACTCTGACCTATGTGGTCGTTTCTAAAGTTTACCTCCCGAGGCATGACACTTAGAATCCCCCTTTCTAAAAACACCAAAGAGGGGTATTTGCTAACTCCGGATTATGTATAGTTAGTTACACCCACACTAGGTCTTGTAAACCTGAGTGAATACCTCCCGGAAACTCTACAGACAGTGGATAATAGCGAACTCATATATATTCATAGCAACCTCCTGTACTGGGAAAAGGATCGGTTCGGACTAGGGGGCATCCATCTCCAAAACCTCCCTATTTCTAGGTCACTATGCCCGTTAGCACAAACTGGTTCTATTGATAATGATAAGAGCTATGGCTACAAGGTTAGTACAGTGTTCTATCCGGGACTGGACAGTGAAATATACGATTGCATCGACCAAGATGGACTTCTAAACCCAAAGAACGAAATGAGCTGGTCTTCACATTACGGTTGTCTCCAGTTTGGGCCTGGATTTCAGGACTCATCTTCATTGCCCCACTTTGCAGTATTTGGTATGGAATCGTCCATGGAAAGACAGGACATATTCAACATCGTCATGGCTTGGGACAGGCAATACATATATTTTGGCCTTTACCAAGGACCTCTTTCTCGGGTCGATATTCCCGGGAACCTTTCTCACCTTCAGTTGCTTAACATACTCCGTGATAAACTGCTCGATCCATCCCATACTTCAATTCGGAAAGGAGATTGCTGGTCAATATACGGAGAGATAACAGGAGTCAGTGCACGGGTCGGAGACTGTAATATTGAGCTCAAACTGGTACGAGAAGATCCCGACACCAAGGCAGGGGAAGCAGCAGGCAATCGATTACATTTCCTCATTATCGCCTCCTTTCGGTCTATACAAAGCGAGGACGAACTTAAGAATGAAGCAAAGCATGAAATGGAACATGAAAGGGAGCATTGTACTGAGGTCCTACCAACACTCTTGGAGTAGACCTGGAAGACGTCGTATTTGCATTGGTACTTGCTGTACTCAATCCTAGATATTTGTACACATATATCGAATTCTGGATATGATGCTATAAGCTGGCCGCCATAGTCCGCGGTCCTTGGTTATCATCTCATAAATGAGAAAGGGGGATATGCAAATAGCATATTCCGAGAGCTAGTCAATTTTTATTTGTAGATAGCAACATGCATCTATATCCCTAAACGCCGGCTGAAATGCACCGCTCAAGCTATCTAGATCATGCGCTAAGATGGGCATACTCTTTGTTAAATGCCCTTCCAATGACCATGCGGCGGATCTCCGACGTCCCTGCACCTATCTCGTATAATTTGGCACTGGACATAATTAGCAAAGTCGACGAAAAAAAAAATAAGGAAGTACTCACTCTCTCAAAAGTCTCGAAGCGGGCATCTCTTCCACATAGCCCATACCACCGAGTAATTGGATGCAATCCAATGAGCATTCCGTCGCTCGTTCCGCAGCGTAAAGAATGGAACCCGCGCAGTCCTGTGTCTTGATATCTCCATTCTCATCGACTGCTCTGGCCGTAGAGTAGGTGTACGCTCTGGACGCCTGAAGTTTGGTGTACATGTCGGCGAGCTTGCCTTGCACAAACTGATTGTGCGCGATGGGAGCACCGAACTGCTTCCTCTGGTGCGTAAACGGTAACGCGACGTCGAGTGCGGCTTGCATGAGGCCGAGAGGCCCGGCACTCAGAACCAACCGTTCAAGATCTAACCCCTCCATGAGTACCCTCACGCCCCCGTTTATTTTACCCAGCACGTTCTCCTCTGGGACGAAGACGCCATCAAACACCAATTCTCCAGTGTTGCTGCCCCGCATGCCCATCTTGTCGAGTTTCCTAGCACAGCTAAAACCCTTGAAATCCTTCTGCACGAGGAAAGCCGTGATGCCTTTAGGCCCTCTGTCAGGCTCCGTCTTCGCATACACAACCACCACGTCCGCATCCGGACCATTCGTGATCCACATCTTCGTGCCGTCAAGGATGTAACCACCGTCGACCTTCCTGGCGGCGGTGCGCATGCTGACGACGTCGCTGCCGGCGCCCGACTCCGACATGGCGAGCGCGCCAACCTTGGTGCCCGCGATCAAACCGGGCAGGAACTTCTGCTTCTGCGCCGGACTCCCGTTCAGCTGCAGCTGGTTGACGCAGAGCTGCGAGTGGGCGGCGTAGCTCAGCGCGATGCTGCCGCTGGCGCGCGAGAGCTCCTCCATGACCACGCAATGCGCCTGGTATCCCATGGCGAGCCCGCCGACGTCCTCGTCCGCCGTCATCCCCAGGAACCCGGCCTCGCCCAGCTTCGGCCACATGTCGGTCGGGAAGGCGTTGCTCTTATCCGTGCGCGCGGCCACCTCCTCGGTGATCTCCCGGCGCGTGAACTCCTGTACACGCTCACGCAGCTCAGCCAGGTCAGCGTCAGATGGTGGTGAGAACCCCCGGGGATGCTTCGACGATGCGTAGTACCGGATTTGAGCTGAGGCCAGGGCGGGAGAAACTTGGGCTTGATACTTGGCCTTTGTGGCTGATGATATTACATATCGTGCCGGGCCGCCTAACGCTCTGAATGTCTTTGCACTTGCCATTGTGAGTTGTATGACAAATCAGAAATCACAAAACGACAATTTATACGAAAAATTATACGTCTAAAAAAAAAACAGAGAAATAAAATGTTCATAGGCGATACATTGTTCGGAAGAGTTGATGACGGCGTCGTTCCAGAACCGATGTACACAAGCACATATTACGTAGAATGCGGGCAGCCGCGGCAAAGCGGTTATTACCGGCGTTAGTGCATCCCTGTATGGAATTCAAACGTCAGCAACCTCCGTCACCATCACAACTCAGCTCATGTAGCTCTGCTCCTGGCAACAAGCTGCTCCAGCGGTAGCAAGGTGCCCGTAGTCTTTCCAAAATGTCCGTATCGGGGTCCTCGAGAGACCTGCTGCGTTTCTCGCGCCAATTAAGCCGGCAATGCATCCAACAACTACCCCGCCGTTCTCCTCACCACCCTCGGGCCGCCCGCGCAATCGCCTCATACACCGCTCCGTACCAGGCGGACGCCATATCCGTGATACGGAGCAACGTTGATGCGACCTCGGATGAGTTCAAGGAGAACGAGAGGCTCATGGGGGAGGCTATGGCCCGCCTGGAGCAGCTGACCCGAACGGCGCAGCTGGGCGGGTCTGCAAAAGCCAGGGAGAAACACATTGCGAGGAAGAAGATGCTACCAAGGGACCGCGTAACGGCATTGGTAGACCCGGGCACGACGTTTATGGAGCTCTCACCCTTGGCGGGCCACGAGCTCTATCCCGAGGCGGACGTGCCCTCGGGCGGTATCATTACGGGCATTGGAGTCGTGGAGGGAGTTACATGTGTGATTGTTGCGAACGACAGCACGGTCAAGGGCGGGACTTATTACCCTATCACGGTGAAAAAGCATTTACGAGCCCAGGCGGTCGCACAAGAGAACAAATTACCGTAAGTCGAATTCGCTATAAGCCCATAAGAAGAGTTCGTTGATGGTCCTGTAGCTGCATATACTTGGTAGATTCTGGTGGCGCAAACCTACCACACCAATCCGATGTCTTCCCCGACCGTGAACACTTCGGCCGCATTTTCTACAACCAGGCGAGGATGAGCTCCCAGGGAATCCCACAGATCTCCGTGGTCATGGGTCTGTGTACAGCAGGAGGTGCCTACGTCCCGGCCATGAGTGACGAGAACATAATAGTGGAAGGACAAGGACACATCTTTCTAGCTGGGCCGCCACTCGTCAAGGCCGCTACCGGTGAAGAAGTATCAGCCGAAGAACTTGGCGGGGGTGCCATGCATACCTCCGTCTCAGGCGTATCAGACTATCTCGCTGTAGACGACGCGCACGCGATCGTGCTCGCCAGGAGATGCATCAGCAACCTGAACTGGCCGAAGAACAGCGCTCCGGCCTCGACAACCTACTCCGAGCCGTTATACCCGCCATCAGAACTCCTCGGCATAGCGTCGACGAACCTCCGTAAGCCATTGCCGATCCACGAGGTCATTGCGCGGATAGTAGACGGCTCGCACTTCGCGGAGTTCAAGCGCGACTACGGGCCGACGCTGGTGACGGGGTTCGCGCGCATCTACGGGCACGGGGTGGGGATCGTGGCGAACGACGGGATCCTGTTCGGGGCGTCGGCGCAGAAGGGGGCGCACTTCATCCAGCTGTGCGCGCAGCGGGGCCTGCCGCTCGTGTTCCTGCAGAACATCAGCGGGTTCATGGTGGGCCGGGAGGCGGAGCGCGACGGCATCGCCAAGCACGGCGCCAAGCTGGTCACCGCCGTCGCGTGCGCCGACGTGCCCAAGTTCACCGTCGTCGTCGGCGGCAGCTACGGCGCCGGCAACTACGGCATGTGCGGCCGCGCCTACGGCCCCCGCCTCCTCTGGATGTGGCCCAACGCCCGCATCGGCGTCATGGGCGGCGAGCAGCTCGCCAACGTCATGGAGACGGTCGGCGGCCCGGGAGCCTCCGATCCGCAGCTCAGGGACCGCATCGAGCGCGAGAGCGACGCCGTGTATTCTTCCGCGAGGCTGTGGGTGAGTCTTATGAAACCCCTTCTCCTTTTTTTCGTCACCATCATAATCACCCTCATCATCTTCTTTTCTACATTTTTTTTTAGCTTTGTCGACTCGGGCTCGGTATTTTCCCCGTTGCTTGCTGCGTGCTAACCTTGCGTGTGCGTTTCTCGCGTAGGACGACGGCGTTATCCCGCCGCAGCACACCCGGCGCTACCTCGGGTTGGGCCTGCAAGCGGCTCTGTCTGGGAGAAACAACGCCCGGCCCGACGATACCAGATTTGGGGTCTTCCGAATGTGACCTCCTTCATTTTTGCATAGGTTGGTATTATACTATACATGCATACACACGTACATAGATGGCAGACTTCTAGGGTCTCGGGTCAAGGCCCAACTAGCAACAACTAGCGTGTATCGCGACTTTATGTAGACGACTTAGCTAACTGAGAAGCGGAAAGGCCGGTGGGCTCGAAGAGAAAACAAGTTAACTGTCTGTCTGTCTGTCTATCTGTCGAGCTACTCGTTCTCCACCCCAGAGGCTGAGTGCCCTGCCCCGCCTGCCCTGCTCTGTTGATGATTTCCGGTTCAGCCCACGAGCCCCATCCCCGTCGTCCATTCCCACGCGTAGCAAGAGATTGCAATCTAGAACTATTCCGAGCAGTATGTATGTAGATCACGGCGGCTAAGGCTCGTATTAGGGGACCTCCTCCATCTTTGCATATGCTATGTATGCATGTATTAATTACTATAGATTTCGGCCTCCTGACAGCAGGCCTTTTTTAATGTGGACCGCTGCGCTTTTTTCTTGCGTGCTTGTTTGCTAGTTCGAATAGGTCTTACATATTCGGGACCTGACATCTCGGTCTCTGGTTTTCAAGAAAAAGCTTTTCACGCATGTGAAAATGGCGTTTTCTCTAGTGTATTCCATGTACATACGGATACTACTACAACATTGTGTGAGTGTATGCTTAACATAACCCGTACGACACCCAAGGTTTTCCCTTGTTTGATCAATGCTTAAATACCTAGTTTGAGCGCTCTTTTGCATCATCCTTAGCATGTAGAACCACCCAGCCGGCTTTCTTAACTACGTGATGATGCCTAAGCTGGGTGCTAACAACCTAGGTAGCTGGCACTGGGAAGAAAGAAAAGGGGGCGGGTTTTGTTTCCTAATCTTTATTTCTGTACACGTGCATATCTCGGATTTCGATGATTTCCTCAGCGATTTTCGTCTGTCCCTACCTGCCTGGATATGTTCTAGAAGCATTTCCGTAACTGGTCGTCGGTAAACTGTTACACAAGTTCCAACTAGGGACATGTACCGTGTAGGTATCAGGGGGTAGCAGCCTGTGAGGAGCGCTTACTTTATGTGGGGTTCATGCGGGATGTCCCGCAAAACAATGCAGCTCAGAGCAGGTATAGAGGTACCTAACTTACATACTGTCCTCCCTCTTTATGTTCCATACATATGTATACATATGAATCTAGTTATACCTAATATAATGTACAATGTACGACTATAGGGCGCATCAGGATATAACTCTCTGTGTATTTACTTATACGACCCTACCGATTCCATACTTACTAAGTATGCAGTAGAAGCCCAGCTAGCAACTACTTCTATATATACGTCTCACCTTACTAACTAGTGATAGACCGGCTGCCTAGAGATCGTCCAATCTGGCGGTATGCACATTGTAAGCTGATAGGAAGCGCGCTTCCAAATAATGCGTGATGACGGTATCCAAATCCGTACTCTTCATCATCATCATCGTCGTCGTCGTCATCGTCATTAGCGAGATACGTGCGACGAGGAAGAAGAGGCAATAATCCGTATTAATAATAATAATGATATGCGAGTCGTGGGATTCCGCCTCTTCCGCCTCGGCCCCCACCATAGTGATATCTCCGGGAACAAGATCATCACGTATATATCTATGTTACCTAAGATTTGATCTCATCTGGTACCTGATGAGAGGGTGCCCCTAAGACACACTGAATCCATGTATGTACCTGGTGCTAGATACTAGACAGGTTAGGCTAGGCGGGTATGTATATGTAACTAGGCGGAAGGGAAAAAGAGGATGGAGACCCTGATTTATGAGCGCACTGCGGCTTTGGGGCACAGCAGACCACCGGCATTCATTCATATGTATGTGTAGGTCCGTAATGTAGTTTGGTAATCGGCAAGCCCCGTGCATATACGATCTACTACATGACTGCATAGGGTTCGTCAAAATGTTAGGTTATTTGCCTGTTGTTCATGGATGAGATGGGAGCAGGACATCGGGAAAGCCTCTCGACAGTTTCGACGGGTAACCTGGACAAGGCATCACGTTACGCAACTCGATCCAAGTTGGGGTAGGTCTAGGCATGCAGGGGCACGTTTTTCGAACAGTGGGCAGCCGCGTGGGGGGACTCGAGGTTCTGGAAGCTCGCTCTCAGCCTCCGAGGTCATTACCAGGACGGTGGGGTGGAATTGGAGAAATGCCTAGCATGTGAAAAACGGCCTCATACCTTAAGTACGGCGAATGTACATAACATATGTACATACATCTATGTACTGTACATGCGAGGTAGTATCAGATTGTGTACCCCTGTAAGGCTCTTAAAATCGCTAGGTACCTTAGTTTAACGTTACAATTTCTCCCCTACTAATGAGAACATCTCTCCTAACCTACTAGTCTCGCTTTTATGGTTCCCGGAAACCTGGAAATATGACGTGTTAGAACCACGTCATTTGAGAATGTCGGTGACTGGGGGATAGGATTCAACTCTTTCCAGCTGAATTTACCGTCATAGACAAAGCAAGGCACAGAAAAAAGCAAGAGGTATCAACGAGGAATTCTAGGCCGTCCTTCGGCTTGCGACGGCATTCCCTTGCACCGGCCCCCTGGATCTGTACATTCGAACATGTCATCTGATCTTCTGATCCAACGAGCTCTCGTCGGGGGAGTTCTGGACCGATGCGCGAGCAGGGATACGAGGCAGAAATGGTACCACACGCCAAAACTGATTGACGACCTACCATTGCTAGGAATTCCACTCGGCGATAGACACGACGACGCAAAGCTTTCTTTTCTGACGTTTAACCCCATCTTATTCATGGCGTCCTGGTAGGCGCTGGCCCCGTAGCTATTTCAAACAGCCCATTCTCGAAAACGGTGCGGCATTAAACCAAGTCAACCCTGAACGCCTTTCTTTTGTCTCTCCAACACATCTTCCTGGCTTGGAGGTCGAGAGAAATACAACGCCATACCACGGATCTAAGTATCCTTAGTACACGTAACGCTTGAGAGTAAAACACTCTCAGTTTTGTCCTGAACAACATATAACGCCGATGAAATGCATTGGGTGTAATGCTTCTCTATCCCCTTTCCTTGATAAGCGGAATAGGTCTGTCCTGATATCAAAGCATCTCGATTGTGATGCATATATATACTTCCATTCACCTTCTATCGCTGGTGATAGGTCATGTCTCTTTTCTTACCCCTGGAGCCCGCTGTGGATTATCCTGTATAATGGGTCTGAACGTATAATCGTGATATAAGTCAACATAAAAAGTAGTAGTACAAGTATAATAACGTAGGAACCTTCATCGTCGAGATTTCTTTTCGCCTTGACGTTCAAGAAGCAGAGTTAATTGGCTTTTAGATCTACCAAGCGGCACAGATGGCGTTGGGCTTGGCTGGGTGGGAGTAAACCGTGAATCGAGTACGGAACTTCCAGATCTTCGACTGCTTGTTTCGGAGTCTTCTTCCTGTCCGCGCATTGCATTCATCACGGCTTCAGTAGCAGCGTAGTTTTCATCGTACTCGATAATCGTACCCTGAGCTATGGTATTTGAAACAGTCGCCGTGGTTGATGATATTAACCTCTGAGGAGTGGCTCGAGGATGGTTTAGGTCTCGTGAGCTACGCCGTTGGGAGCCTATGTCCGACATAGACCGGTTCATGAGAGGGGCAACATCTGGACGCGGTCGTTCCTGAGCATCACTCCGTCTATGAGTGGTCCCACCCGGTGCTGCCATCATCTGGCTAACATCATACATCGGCGCCTTGCCTTTGCTATCCGTTGCAAGCTTCGGTTGCTTCACATCGAAACTTGTCTCTTGAACCGCCGTTGGCCTGTCGGGCGTGTTGCTAGCTTGAGGAAGGCTAGGTCGTGAGACGGGAGGTTTGTCGGGAGGCGGTGGCCGGGTGGCGGGACGCTTCCCTGCTGCTTTAGCGCTCAAACGCTCCCGAACTTCTTTCGTTTCTGATGTCATTCCTTCACTCGTTCTTTCTGGTATTGTCGAGGCGGAACTTTGGAGACCGGCGTTCCTCGATCCCGAAGATGAACTTCCTTCCTTAGAACCGACCTCAGATCCACCAGCAGGAGAAGACTGCGAACTCTGCCTCCGAGGCATCGCAGGTCTGCGCTTGGAAGCTGTGGAAGCCACAAACGTACCGGGCTTCTTCTTCGATGTGGTGGTGGTCACCTTCTTCTTTTCCTCCTTAGCGGTCGAGCTACCAGAGCCTCTAGAATCGACACTACGATTCAATGTTGTGCTCCCGGAAGAAGCAAACTTCTCCTCTTCCCCATCAGATCCCGGTGGTGATACGAATCTGGCCGTGGGCCGCGGTCCCGAGTGCGAAGGTCCTCTAGGCTTCTTCAAAATCGGTTTTGCTTGTTTCGTAGAAGACGCCGGTGTGGCTTTCGTCTTCCCCTTTGATCTTGACTCGATAGGCCCTCCCACAGAAACTTTAGGCTTAGCTGGGACCCCATGGAACGGGTCGTCTTGTGATTCTGGTGAAGGCTTTTTGTTTCTAGTCAGTCTCAACAACCATCCATAAAGCATTGCACGACTTACTGGCTCATATCGATTTGATGGCCCTCGTAGTTTGACGAAACTGTTTTCTTCAGAAATGCTTCTAAAGAGCCGGGCGATGACTGCTCCGGGGAGATAGCGACGATCGCCTCCAAGGACTCGAGTCCAAAAATTCTCCAGCCGTCTGGCGGTGGGGTCGACAAGCTCTCGCGATGTCGTAGAGTAAACTAGGACACGATTAGTGTGATTACAAATGGTATAGCTAGGAAGTATGTTGACCATGACAAGCCCCCAAAATCTTCTCTAGAGGAAGCACGTCGTAGCTTGCTATCTGATCGTAAATACTGATGTTATTGGACACGATACCCTTTGGCAGAATCATATCCTCCGTATCCGCCATCTTGGATAGATATAGCCACACCAGGTATAGTGAACTGAAGAGCTTGCCTCTATCATGAGTTTCTGAGACCGACTGATAATAAACAAATACTGCGATCCGTAGCCGAATGAACTTGGCAATTCATAGCTGACAAGTGAGGAGACTAGAGGAGTCGGATTGGCTTTGGCGCCTCATCAGCTCAGGGCTACCGCAGATGATGTCGCGAATACTAGCGGAATTATTCCAGGGTCCAAGGACAGGCTTCGCGCCGCAACGATAAGTCCCACATCAATGCGTCCAGTAAACTAGTATAATGGATTTTCCGTCGACAATGGCCGGTCGTCAGTAAACACACCAGGACCCAATTGGAATGTTAAGACAAGAAGGGAGAGGCGGGGGGGACGTGATCATCTGTTTGTCTGTCCGAGGTGACACATCAACAGCTCCGGCGACTGAACAACAGCATGCAGGTCGACCAGGGTAGGGTGTTGGGCCAAATTATTCAAGGCCCCGGAGTCTAAATAAGGCGGTGCTAAAGATGGATTCCTAGGTAAACAGACAGACGGAGGATGGTCTTCGGGATTAACCCTAGCTAAGCTCCGGGACAGGGTGGTATGAGAGATTACCTAGAGATTCGAGGACCAGAGATTAATATAACAAGAAGCTGCACTACGCTGCTTGTAGATATTCCGAAAAGAAGTAGAGGGGGTAGTTCGTCGTTGGCGGATTCTTCAAAGCCTAGAAAGACTAGAAAGACTAGCAAGACTAAGTACCCAAGTGATGCAAGGTAGTTGTATGCATGGAGGTGTGCGAGTCGAATAATGCCAGGTGCATGTCTGCATTGGTGGGAGACGGATTTCAACGCGGACAAGGTATGTTAGGTTAGGTAAGGTAAGGTAAGTAGTTTACATGAGAAGATGTATGTTAAGTAACAATGGGAGTGAAAGAGGAGAGCAAATAATCGATGATTTCACGAGCTTTGAAAATTTACCCAAGGTACTTTAGGTACATACTATCCTTCATGGCGACTACTGTATGTGTACCTGTATGTATGTACATACCTGACTTTGGAAGTAAGTACAGACTGTAGAAGGTTTAGTCCAAACGTTCCCGTAGGGATACATGCATGCTTAAGGGACAGCCAACCTAATGGGTCATGGCAAGGTATGTACCTACTGCAGTGCCACCATTAGTCCTCTCTCCTTCTCTGGAGCCGCTAAAATAAATGCTGCCAGCTTCGGTAGAAGTCTAGCACTAAGCTTTTAGTGTATATGGGTGGATACGACCCGCTACCTAAAGCATCACAATGGACCTCCGCTACTTACCTGATTTTCAGCGGATTACCTCTTTGACTCCTCTGTCTTTTCTCTTTCTTGATCCTTTTCCGCGCAATGATACCTAAGTACCTATCCCTTTCATGTTCTCAATGGTCAGCTTATTTACCATGGAGTTATATATATAACTAACTTCCTTGGAAATGTCACAACTAGTTCCTATATCATGCCTGTTCAGAAGTCAGTCTAATACTGTATCCGCCCTACACTACTTCAAATAAGTGCCAACTCGGACAAGAATCTAGATTGCTGTTTCACCGCCCCCCTGCCCTTGACCCGGATCAGCAAAATACATATCTATGTAATCCATATGGAACTATCATTGCGGTGGACTAAGTTTGCGGGATTGCGTAGGTAGGTCGTCCACACCAACCTCAAAACCCCGGAGAAGATCAGAGTTCTTGTTCCAAATCCAATTCCCTAGCTGCCTAGACTCATTGTGGTCGAGTGGCTGAGTGGGCGAGTATGAAGTTCTCATGTGTGTAAGCTCTGACGGAAACAATGGTATTTCATACTTGGTCTCGATGAACGCCGACTCATGCTGTCATGGAAGCTTCGAATGCTACATACCTTCAATTCAGAAGGATCCCGACATTTCACGTAGTATGCCTAGTCGGGGTTTGGCATCGACTTATTAATTTATCCCCCACGTTTTCGGCGGATCCGGTGCTACTGCCCAGCGTTCTAGAATGCCTAGAATACTTCGTTTCGGTCAGGGGATAATGTCACCCTTTGCAACCACGTTCCCATCACGGCCCTCTGCATTACGCAGTAACGAGGGTAAACCCATCCTATGTGTTTGCATTCTTCTATAAACTGCCTGCAACTCCAGGACGGACTGCTGCCTTCTACCTACTACCTGAGCCATCTCAAGGCAAAACAATAATGCGACAATGACGGCAAATAAACCCTGAGAAAAGGTTCAATATTTGGGGGAAGGGAGGGTAATTATCCCTTGCTCGCCCCATTCTTTAACCGTAATTCTATCCAAGACTCACAAGATCACAAAGATCACTAACTAGGTCGGTGCTTGATTATTGTCCGATTCGCTTCATATTAACTACCATCGAGGATTCTATCTGTCTAACGAAACTTTGAAACGACCTCGACATACCCTTCACTCCCAGATCCTGGTATGGCCTGTCCGGGGGCATGTCGAGGACTGAAGAAGACCTCATGAAAGAAACTGGGCCATGGTCACTCGTTCATCCAAGCTTCCTCTTACACCGCTATCCATGCCGAGGAACCTGTTTTTATTTTATTTTATTTTGTTTCATTTTATTTTATATTTTTCTGTTTTGAAACTTCAGTGGCTTTTGACACGATGGGTGCTGCTGCCATACCGTTACTTACTAACTCTACCAATTACGCCACGTCTCAATAAATGAAAGTATATCAAAGTTAAGTTACATACAAATGAATCGGAGCCCCATGACAGCTCTCAAGTCTCTACAGCGTCATCAACCAATATGCGAAGCAGTGCGTAATCCTTTCTTCAGCTGCCTCTCCGCAGTTACCTGCCACTGGGACGATCCCGAATCCTCTCCATATGTGCAATCTTCCTCTCCCAATCGCATGACAAAAAGTTGATATCTTCTCTGATTTCTCCTCATCTTTGGGTCCTTATGATCTACCCCTTGCGGGGGCATGGAAGGTCGTGTGACCTCTTTAACCACGACGCTTTATTCGGATACAACGGTCAACTATTGGCTACGGCGCAATGCACAAGCATCAGGGAAGCTAATTCCTGTGACCTTCTATATAGTGTCTAGAAGGAAACGCCATCAACAGTCGATTTTATCTACTTTTGAGTCATGGATGTCTTTACTTTGTCGTACGTACTTATAATAGTAGCGTCGCGACGACTAGGCAAAGCTTAGTATGTTACTATACGCAGAAGGGTCACATCCGGTTGAAGGTCAAATCTCTTGTTCCCCGCCTTTGAACCAACCCGAATCCTTCACCGATAGCTCTGCAGGGCGTGTTCACCCCCCAGGCATTTCGGCAAGGAGCCGTACTTGGTAGGTAGACAGTCACACCGACTACCTACCTACCCTACTGTGTACTGCGTATAAATCGCTCTGTGGAGCTGAACCGTCACATGATAGGCGAAATTTGCCAGTTCTAGCGCTGTCAAGGATTTCAAGTGTCTATTGAAATACCAGAAGCATGGTGAGGTGTGGATAGTATAGTACCTACATTAATTAGCACGCAAGCACCAAGGCCACATGGTTCCAGGTATGCCATCAGCAACTAACCCTTATGGCTGGCTGCAACCATCAGCATGGACGACAGGCCTTCACTTACATACGCATACGTGTACGTGTACGTATACGTAGCAGTTGAGACTCGGCTCTTCTATTTGCCTGTTGAGGCCGACTCCACGTGCTATACGATACGACCGTCCTATACACCTTTACGGTTGGCTCCGGCTCACATGACAAGGCTTCGTTCCGGCGGTTGATCACCGTTCTTGAAGCTTCCCTTTTAGGAAACTCGCCTGCTTTGTTCTAATTGGCTTTCCAGCAAGCCGGAGACCAGCCACAAGACACGGCGTCCGTGGTTCGTTCAATGGGGATCTCTCCAACTTTATTACCGGTACGTACAAGAGGGCTGCGTCAGATACACGTTTCTCCAATTCACGTCAGGCAAAGCTGCTATCGCGACACGTATGGGGCATTCTTGGCACATTTTTTCGGGCGCTTATGAGCTGAGCTGCGTCGATGGCATCGCTTTCCCAGGCTGCTGTCGCGCTAATAATTGCCGTGTAAAGACGCTCCGTTTGACATGCAGGAACACTGGATGCGCGTGCCACCCGAACAGCCAATCTTCTGTGGTTTCACATAATTCTCTCTGACCGGTGAGCGGGAAGATGGCCAGAACATCACTTTATCACCTATCACACCAAAAAGCCCATCACCTCTTTGCGGCACGCCGCCGCGGCCCGGACCATAGCCAGTGGTGATGTCTCGCTTAAGAATCCTCCCCTAAGGAGTACAACTGCAACCCTGATGTTAGTAGTCTGGTCTGTTCGTACCTAGCTTCGCAGCTTTCAGGGTTCCTTTCCATCATGCGGCGAGGACAGCCTCGTCTCTGTGCGGCGCATGGCCCAAAACTCGCGTTCCGCCGTCTTGACCTTACATCCCAGACGAGGCTGATTGCCGTTGCAGTTGCATCCAGGGTTACACGAGGAAACAGTCATCTGCAACCAGATCCTGCGGGGAGGGTTGCAATTCTTGATGTGGCATACTGTCCAACGAAGAGTTCTCCCAAATAAGCAATCGCAGTGCAGAAAGCCCACGACGAACCCTTCCGAAATGCAAGGTTTTTTTTTTTTCTTTTGCTCCCATGACATTGACAGCCAGCATGCGAGATCAGCCAGATCGGCCGGCCGTTCGTTCGGGGAAGATCTATTTTCGTGGCCTAGGTAGACATCTACCAATGCCCCTACCCTGCTTGCGCTTATGCTTCTCCCACATGAGAAAAAATTTTTTATAGAATAAATTTTCACGGAAATAATGCGTGTACCAGATAGGAGCCAAGACCGAGCAGCATATTATATGGCTTAGTCAGCTGCACTTACCTATCACGAACTTGATCATCTCTTGTCAGATCCAGCGATCATCGGGGTTTGGACGAAACAAAAGGTGGAAGGTGTCCGCCATTCTTGCCAGTGACCCGCTGGCTCGGCGACGGAATGACACCTTACGGGGTCGGTGAATAAGCATGCATGTCTCAGTGAGACACTCAAGACGAAACGTCTAAAAGCTTGTGTAGCTGTCGTATGGCTTAAATTTTCCCAGACTATTCCGAGCTTACACGCTCGCCATTGTCACCTTTCCCATAATCATATTGGTCGATCGAATCGTTGAGCATGAAAGCATGTCGTAACATTACGCTGCTGGGTCAAGGACAATTTCCTGGGACCAAGAAACGGCCCGTCTAACATAGGGGCGCATCCGATCTGCAACACTCATGAATGGGATAACATGATGAGTGCCGCCCCTTCCATCGGGTTTTAGGATAAGGTTGCGTTATCCTATACATAGAGCACAGCAACACTCTCAACTCTGAAAAAAGGGGCTTCGCTCTTATCCAACCGAGCGGTCAAAGAATGTAAGCGCGTATTTCGTGCAGGATTTCCTCAAGCACCAGGGAAATTAGTCTGACATCCCGGATTCGTAACCATTCATCTCACTGTCGACGGGTATTCGTCCGACGGTTCTGTCTGAAGGAAGATGGTATGGAATTGCCGGTCAAAGAGAGGTAAACGAGAGAGGTAGACTTAGGTCGCTGGGCTCGTCGAAATACTACCCATTTGCAAATGTATTCGTGGTTGACAGCGATCATGCTATTCATAGGCACAAAGTTCAGTCGAATATCATAGCTCCTAAGAATACGCCTGGCTCCACGGCGTGATGTGAGATATAATAATAGCTAAGTACTCTGATTCCGTTAGGCTGACTACGAGATCCATACGTCCCTCTTCTAGAATGTGTCTGCTAGCATGTAGTCAAACAACACGTATTTAACGATACGTCATAGTGCCTTGATCTCTATCGCGCTGCGGTTTTCAGATTTTGGCCAATATAATTATCAGCAGCGACATACACAACATCACATCATAGGGGCTCAGGGGGAGAACAAAGTAAGTCTAATGATAGGTATAGACACCTCCTGTGGCACCTCCATCGGCCCAGGGCTTGTAGAAGACGTTATCTGAGGTCGAAGGAATAGTAAGAACTGTTCCCACCAAGACAGTGACGAGGAATGTTGCCTTCCAAGCTTGAACCGGCAATAGCATCCCAAGTACTTTAGCGCAATGTGAAGGAACAGAGGTCTCCAGATTGCATACTTTATCCCATAAGGACGTGAACCCGCTAGCAGACGAAGACGAAAAGATATATATATGTAGAAGTTCATATCTTAGCAAACTTCCTTCCACACAACATCTCGAGCTTCACGGCCCTTGGGGACGAGACATGGTGTGTAACCTTATGAATATTTTTCAAATGCGGGGAAGAGGGGATATTGGAGTCGTTGAGCATTTCGATCTCCAATTTCTCCAATACTTCATCATCGCCAAGAGTCTCTGTACAACTACAGTACGGACCTGGTAACCTTGTTACCTACATCATGTGTCAGGGGAATGCGGGGATATGTGCTCTTTTTCAATTATAAGTACTTACATGATATACATGCGATAGTAACATTTATTTGTTTCATTTCCCCCAGAAACACAGAGATATTGATTGACCTTGTGAATTTAGATAATAAGATATGAATCTGGTGACAGACCAATTTTCCCTTCCACTCAAGTATACGAGTTCTACTTCGACATGTCTGATTATGGCAGAGGAGTATGCCAAATCAGTGAGTGCCTTCTTAATAGTATAAACCCATGTCATATTGTTATTTGGACTGTCCCCTCTCTTGGCTTGTCTTCTCAATATACTAACAGACCGTAGATCCGATGTGAGTTAGCTAAACTAGAGTTCTGGGGCACGTGTCTGTACTGCGAGTAATGATATCCGAAATTAATGCTCCCTGGATTATCCCGGGGCTTCATGAGAATTAAATCTCATTTCCAGGGGGGTTCCTAGGCGGTGACCCGGGCTTCTGGAACCGTCCCTGTATGTATGAGCCTGCAAGGTGTGTATTGACGTATAAGTTAATACCGGCTAACTTTTTCGTCACCTAGGAAGGCAAGATTCTCGGCCAGGCAACCGGGATACTTGTATTGTAAGCATGGAGACGATATCTTGCTCTACACACATAACGATGAACTCACATAGTGGGTTCATCGACAGACTATCCTATCTAATACGTAAATTTGACTGCAATGAAGTATCGAGACTCGAGCACGGGAACTAAGGACCGTCTCAGAGAAGCTCTTAAGGACCTCCAGGACTTTGATAAGGCGATATTTGTTGATGTCACAAATTACAAATTCAGGCTTCTTGCTATTATGGAGACTCACGATCAACGCGTTGTCATTGAGGTCGATCACGGCATGGGGGTTGGAAATGCGACGAGAAAGGGAGCGGAGATTATGTACGAGGAAGTCGAGGGCACTCTTTGAAGATGACCAGACCAGAAAGCTCATGATAAGTGAGCGCCTATTGAATGGTCTATGTGTCATCAGTGTACCTACGATCGATATTCCTGGGCCTCTGAGTATATTACTCTACGGCTGCCCAGATTTACGAGCAAGACTGTTACTATCAGTTCGGCGCTATATTTTTTTGGAGGCGATGTCGTATTCCTTGGTTTAGAAAGGATAACATTCTGTACGTGTTTATGGGTGTTTTCTGGACAAGAGATATGACCCCTGTCGTGTACGCAAACTCCTAACCCTTGAAGCCTGCCAACAGATGACAAACTGTTGGTGGAATCTTTCAAGGCACACTACAGACAAAGAAATCGACTTCCACTCTCTGACTCAAACAATGTCTATTGTTGTTGCGGTACCGTAGGCTGTGTGATGTTCATGGACCTGTTGTTGTCATTACTTTTCGTCTGCAACTCCCCATAAATGTGAGGTTTGCGATTGTCTCGGGAACTTCGAAGGGACCAACGAGTTGAAGCGAGGCCATATTCTCAGTTGTATCATGGTAGGGGCCTGCAGAAATCTTTTACACTGCCGTGTCCTACAATATTACAACCCAGGGGGGTCTGTTTGTTTCGACCGCAAGGACAGAACAATCAATCTATGACTATTGGCCCTGTGTCATCCTGTCGATGACCAAGGCAGGATGTGTCATGACTCACAGTTCTTCGGGAGATGGTATTACAAGGACACTTTGTAGAAGTTAGGAGATAGAGCCATGGAATCTGTGGTTGTTGGTCCATTTTGTGACACCAGGCTTCGACCATATAAAGACACCCGGAACCACACACTCTTGTTGACTTGGTAGAAAATATCAGCCTGTTCTTGTGCCCAAAAAGACCACCACTATTATAATTACCTTGTTGAGCTGTCTCGATTTGGCAAAAATCGGCATCCCTCCATCTTGAGAAGCAATATCACATCAAATTCGATACTGCCTTTGGCCCAAATTTCTATTCTAGTCAGCAGGGCACACGTTGCCGCTGTATATCATGCCTTCAGACAAGCACGGTTCAAGGGACAAGAAAGGACAAAGGGGGAAAGGCAAGGAGAAAGAAAGGGGATCTGCGCGTGCTGGCAGCTCCAAAATCTCTGATGACCCATCACTGCGTCTCCCGGACATTACGTACGAGGCACAGACACAGCAACTCCCGTCCATTATGACCATGGCACAGACACTACAACCAGCTGCGCCGCTGCATACCATGCCTCCAGACAAGCACGGCTCAAAGGACAAGAAAAGAGAAAGGGGGGAAGATAAGGGGAAAGAAAAGGGATCTGCGCGTGCTGCTGGCAGCTCCAAAATCTCTGATGACCCATCACTGCGTCTCCCGGACATTACGTACGAGGCACAGACACAGCAACTCCCGCCCATTACGTACAAGGCGCCGACACAGCAACTCCCGTCCGTTATGACCATGGCACAGACACAGCAACTCCCGTCCGTTATGACCATGGCACAGACACAGCAACTCCCGCCCATTATGACCATGGCACAGACACAGCAACTCCCGCCCATTATGACCATGGCACAGACACAGCAACTCCCGCCCATTATGACCATGGCACAGACACGAAAACTCCCTGACGTCCAGAGCCAGAAAGGGACCACCTCTACCGGTACGCCCGAAGTCCCGAAAACGGAACGCCTGTGCAAGAACTGTTCAACGCCTATATCGTTGAGGAGAACAACTTTCATATGCAAGCGCTGCGCGAGCGGTGAAATAGCCTGTCAGGACCCAGCTCAGTCCATCTGTCCGAGGTGCTCCTCGCAGAAACCTAAGGAAGTATTCCTCGACAGTGTTGGTCATACGTGGCGTTGTTGTGAGGGTTGCCGTCAAAAAGGGATGCAGTCCAATGCACGAACAAAGGAAAGAGGAAGACAAAGGAAATTCTTTGAGCTCGAATGGGTGTAGTGAGCAACCGACATACAGGGTATAGATGGAGAAAGGGATAACCGATGGGTGCCGGCTGGGTTCGGTTAAGCATTAGTGTTCGGATATCAAAGGGGGACCTGGGAGCGAGGATGCCATATTGATTTTGTCGGAAGGTTTGGGTGGTATTTTGCTTGATTATTCTGTTACCCGTTACGGAGTACTTGCTGCGATGATTTCTCTATTCTGATTTCCACTCAATTCAACTCACCTGTCGTATTAGCTGAAGGACGGAAATGCCACCATGCTCACTTGTGAGATCTAATCACTGTTTCTCTGAAAGGACCATGTCATGAATCAGACTCGGCAAATGAAGGAGAAGACATAGCATGAAAAAAAATAGTAGGACTAGTCAACAGTAAATACTGTTGTTGACGGTATTGCCTTTGCCTCGCTCGAGGGCGTGTTTGACGTCGGTTGTGCAGATTGAAGCATCTTTGGACCTAGTGACCTGGTATTCGTGGGTATAATAAATTGATTGACACGTGTGGCTATTTTCATGCCGTGCCCCATCCTCTTGTGCTCTTATGTACTACTGACACCTTTCTAATATGCTTAGGAATGGGAATAAGCTATGAAGTACACGACGTAGCAGCACCATCGCAGATAGTACCCTCATTGAACCACATCGAAGTTGGCAATAGCTCACTTGCTACCCACCGTGCTGTGGTCGCATGCGTAGAACCCGTTCCGAACGGTTCGTGTGTTTTGTCCCTCCTCATTCTCGTACCCAGCGTGAGACCTTCGACAGATGCTTCTAGGCCACCTATATCGCTAGTATTTCCTGCGTTTATGTCGATATCCGCAGGTTCGACACCTCGCGGGAAGCTTGTTCTGCCTTCTGCTAAGGCCTGAAATACGACGAGCTGATCTTGTAGGTACTCGTCGACAACGCCGCAAGTATTAATCTCGTCAAAAATGTCTCTGCACACTTTCCGTGAGATCTCCGAACTTAAGGTCTCCGGTTTCTTCTTCTTCCAAGCTCGATCATACAAGTAATCCCGGCCCCAGCGTAAGCCTGTTGTTGAATGGGCTACCAATAAGGTGTACATCCGAGCATTGTGGCCGCTCTCCTCCGTGAGGACGAAATTGACACTTATGTCGGGGAACAACTTATCGAGGTCTCGAACAAGTGCCTTCTCGAGGTGTTCTTGGAGGGCGTGTGGGACTAACATGCTGACATCAATGTGCTTGAGCTCGAAGTCTTTTGCAGTGAGAGGCTTGTCCCATGGCTCTTGAGGCTGTAGTTTCTTTCCGGGTGGAAGAGGTTTGAACTTGAACCATATGGTACCAGGTATTAGGGGGCCTATTGACCAAGCTCGCTTCTGTAGCCGTCGTTCGACGGTTACACCGAATTTATCTTGCAAGGTTGGCAACAAGACTTGATCGAAATATTCGTATGACTGCAGCATCCGAAGTCAGTACTTCCTCTTGTCAAACAGTCTGCCAAATGACGGGAGGTCTAAGATCTGTCTCAGTAGTCCTCAAATCCTGAAAATGCGCCAATAAGAAAGCCGTGCCCATGGATCTGGAAGAAGAGGTCGCTTACTAATGAGAAAGACACATTTGTGCCTCCGTGAATCTCAACCTCGACGGGATCTCCATTCTCATTCCCAGAAAACAGTAGAAAGGGGAAAATAGCCTGGAAGACAAGCAAAGTGCTAGAAGCGCTTCCCGTGACAATCTCTATCTTGTGATCTTGGAATGCAGCTGGGGACGATGATGGTCTGAACTCCAAAGTATGGCTACCGACAGCCAGTCCATCAACCTCGGCATTTGTAGCTTCCGCTAGCCATTTGACGGCCGATACATGTTGGGCCTTTAAGCCTATACCATCGTCAATCGAATCTCTCAAAGGACATATTTGAGTCAAAGGCTCACCTCCGCCTTTAGGACCTTCACGGTTTCCTCTCACATGATCAATGCGAATGGGCTGCGATGTGACTGCTGCCAAAGCGCAGGCAAGTCTGACGAGTTGACCACCGCCTTCTCCTGTTCGGCCATCTAACTTCAAAAGTTTCTTAGGCTTCATGTCCAATAAGAGGTTATACCTCTGGGCTGTTGAAAAGGATGAAAGGTGAAGAAGACCCGAGTGAACACGGTGCATAGGTAATAAATATCACACACCAACCAAGCATCAGCCACTCAGCCACATTTGTCGTGTAAATACGTAAATTCCTGAAGCTACCATAAAATAACTTATTGTTTTTTTTTTTTTTTTTTTTTTAAACAGCAGTTATCTTTAATTAAGTACTGTGAGCAGTTGAGATCACCTGAGGTGGTGTGTACCGAGGGGTGTTTGCTTGAGGTTGGGTGAATACAGGTACAGGTGGAGCACTTAGATCCAGTACACTTAAGGTGTGTTTTCCACACAAATTGTATGTACTTGCGACCACATACATATGACTATCCCGTAACCTGCTGGTAGTCAATAAAACACGGCCTACCCGCAACCTATAAATGTCTATAATTACCTTTTAATTCTAACTCATTCCAACATCTTTCGCTATCGATTTCCCCTCCATATCTCTTACTTAAGCACCTAGACATTTCTGGGGACAAACGCAGTGGGAAAGTTAGCGGAGATGGGCTCTAAGCACGCAAACTTAGGGACGTGCGGACCCTCTGTAAGTGCCTAATGTACCTAAGTATGTTTGTACAGAGGAACCCTCCGCCCTACAACTATCGCCGTAGCAAACCTACTTCAGGGTCTTTCTTCTTGTTTTATAATCCATCGTACATATTACGAGATTAGAATCTATGAGTGTGACCTAAACTTGACAGATTCGTATTTGTATCATTACATCACAGCAACAATAAAAAAAATTACCTATTTTAATTAAGTCTAGGTCTGAAGAAGAACGCATTCAGACCTAGTAATATAAGTACTGTGATGAGAAGTCACAAGTGTGCTACACGGCCAAGATTTGATTGACTTCAAAGATATTAGTGAGTTATCGTCATTGTATTACATGGTTCCAGAACTTCTATGCTGGACTCATTACCAGGGCAACTTGGCCGTGATTGGCAGACCATCGTTCCGTTATATGGCAGTGACTCTCTCATGTCCCTATTCCTTGTCATATACATACAAGTCCCCAACAGCCTGAAATATCCCACATCGATTTTTTCACATCATATCCGCGTTAGCCATCGTGTGGCATCCACTTTCAGGATGAGTCGACGATGACGCTGTTACTGAGACTGTCTCAATGTTAGTTGCTTTAAGTTGCTACCCGGCAGGATCAGATTCATGAGTAAGAAGAGTCAAGAATGCAGAACTAGATCAGTACTACTCAGGAAAATATCAAACAGGTTTTGTAGGTTACAGATCGCTCCCCAATTACTATATTTTCGGGCCTAATATTGTAGTCATATCGCCTCCTGAAAGCTCGAACTCAAGAGCACGTATCCAAGGGAGATTCAGTTGAGGCACAGGTTGAGATCATCTATATATTGCTCGACATACTCCTTCTCAGATTAGAGAAACTCGAAAAATCATCATCCCATTACTCCCATGTAATCTGGATCAACCCAATCAGTTCAATACAAACCTGAACCTAAAGACCTCATCGCTATGAAGACTCTCGCTATCATTACGGCCTTCCTGTCTGGGCCGACATTTGGAACCGTGCTACCCAAGCTCGAATCTGATGAAGTGCATTTCGTTGTGCACAACTTCACTGTAAGCTGTTCCCGTAGCCAAAGGTTCATTTAGTACTATATTCCAAGTAAGGGCTTACATATGCTTCTCCCTAGGCGAGCTGTGTCCCCCACAGCCTGTCCTGCGCGTAAGTCCTCCTAAAACATCGTCCAAGTGGTTCCTTAGCTGACAGAAACAGAATGGAATTCATAGTCTTGACGGGGCCAAACACAGCGGCATCCAGGTGCTCCTTCTGGGGCCCCGGCCCGGATATATTGCCCCAAATCCCGCTTACAGCCTGTAGCAACCTGAACGTCTCCTTCTCGTTCGGGCGTCAGCAAGCGTACTATCCGCTGTCCATTACTGAATCCCTTGCGCCCGGACAGAACCGTACCGGAACGTATCAAATCCCCCAATATGACGTTGCTGTTGAGGACCATGGCTCTGTCGATACAGAGCGCTATGAGGGGCCGTCGGACTTGACTGTCTCTAATGTCACGACGGTCAGCTTTTGAGCATTCGAGAGATGGAATACACGGCGTGAGTGTTAGCTGACCGTGTCCGGTTGTTATTAAATGAGAAGTAAAGGGTGAGGGCTGGTAGATTAGTTAGAGGAAATCATGCGGTCATTATTCACAATTGTCTCTAAGATGCTGCTTAATGAACTTTTGAAAATAAGCGTGATCCAACCAGTTTTCAACTACATCGCTTACACATTTATGTCCGGGACTCACAATACAGTTAACATAATACTTGTTTTGTGATTGAGAGGTTATAATTATGCATTCAAATGTTCCAATATGTGTTATAGCGTATATAATGGGTCGAGAATCATATTGGAGAAGCAACAGTTACACGCTGGTCGCATTCGTCTGAGAGAATGCAGATAGATGGATATAAGGGATTAAACACCACGGTCATTAACATTTTGAACCACCAAGGAAGGCCACTATGCACAAATGCCCGCATAGGTACGTATCTGAAGTAATAGGGACCCAAGACTATTTTCTCATATTACACTTTGCAATCTCCCACGAATACATTCGTTGCGCGGCCTATGAATGAAAAAAACTATCCTCAATACATGGGATGGGCTACGGAATGATAGGCCATTAAGAGCTATATCGGACTTGACCCTTGAGCTGAGTACCGGGACAACGTGCTCTACTAAGGGTGCCATCTCGAGAGGGATAATAGTTGCATGAGGAAGCGGTGCGTGATTAGTAGAATAGGAAAAGATACTTGCCTCGATCATCTTTTGTTTCTGTATTTATATTTCAGTTGCTTGGCCTTAGAAAAACGGAGAACGAGGAAGCAAGCTTTCCGCCTATCACCCACACCTTCACACGAGAAAGACAATATCTCGACAGCACACTCGCAGTTTAATCTCCATTTCTATGTGTCCGCTACCTTAATCTCCTATTACTCAACCTACCCTACGTTTATGAGTCAGCAACGACTCAATTGGGCGATTACTGGTAACCGTTACGAGCACCTAATTTACCCCTGAAACCTACGAGATGTGAACGAAAAGATCGTTACTAACTTACATAGTTTCAATATAGACATAGTCCGCCTCTGTAATAGCAATGGGCCACAGCTGTGAAATCAGAAATACACTGCCGCCGCACATTCGGAGATAATCCTATCCGCGGCATCCTTTTTCCTGTCGACAATGGACACACGGGTACCTTTGCCACCGGGGCGAGTGTCATAGTGACACTGCACACCGCGTCTCGCCGATCCCCCAACTATGTGTTGGCAGCAACGCTGACAATGAACGGTTTCATGTCACGGGCACCGCGTTGGTGGCGCGGGAGATATCGGGCTTGCCATGGCGATTGGCTTACAAGAGAGAATGTTGGCTCTAGCAAGGTGGTCTAAACCTTCGCAGCCTGATATTTTCCCAGGCTGAGGGTCTTTAAATTATATATATAACACTGCTTTTGTATCTTTCTAGATCGCAGCATCATCATCTATCCATCCCTCATGCCGACTTATCCGGTAGCTGAGACGTTGCGGCGGCGTAACCGCTAGGCGTTACGGCCGGAGGATAAGCATCGGTATTCGGCACTGGATTAACCATTGGATGTCTCACATTCGGACGGCCTATCTACCTGAAATGACTTCACGGGGCTCGATTTTCGGATCTAGTTGCGCCGCCGATAGCGCCTAATACCACTCTCGTTATCTCCGAGAAATTACCATATTGGGAATCAAGATGAGACCGTCGACAACAACGCCCACGAAACCGGCAATGAGTACCTAATATAATATCATAGGTTTTGTGTTCCTTTATTTAGATTATTATATGGCAATATGGCCGTACACAATATAAGCTTTTCCAGGGGCAGGGAGGCGGAACAGTGCTCGTTAATCTGCAATAAAATTGTATATTAGTACTAGGGCATCTTTGTAATTTAGACGAATGTTACCACAGTTATTCCCGTCCTCTCATTATTCAAGTTTTGTGTTCTCTGGCATCTCACTGATCAATAGAGATATTGGTGGACTTAGTCCCCCGTCCGTGTTCACGTAGCTCTCTCGTTGCCTATCATTAACGATTCGTAACGTACAAATAGTTGCAACATGCTATATAGTATACCCCTAATATAAACGTTAGCAGCAAGTATAATTATTTTGGTGATACTCCTGAGCACAAACGTGTTGTTTCTGTGTAGGTGTCACCAAGTATGGGGAACGTGTTACTAGGATGGTTGAATTCGAGGTGATATACCTCATATATTCAACGCTAATGACGGCTTTTGATGTGATTGATGGTTTGCAACATATATACTGTAATTTGACCTGAATGTGAAGTACGATCTGGCCCGGCTGGCTGAATAGGCCTGTGCGACGCTGCTTGTCAACTTGATGAATCCGTGAAACGTAAGTAACCATAGCGAGGTCATTTGCGCTATATCATAGTCCTACATCCAAAAACGATACAGCAGCAAGCTCCTAAAACTGTTGAGTTATGCTACAGTGCCCAAGTATGACCCGTTTTGGAGTACTCGGGACAATAGCCTCGGTACCTCTTCTGCATCGTGTTACATACAGAATCCAAGGTGAGCAAATATCTGTCTCTCTTCGGCATTGGCTTAATAGAGGTGACATAGGCAGCCTTCTTGAACTCCCCAATTCCCAGTAGTGTTACCTTTGATTTTGCAAGGAGTACTCCTTTTCATTGCAGATGCATATACCTAGTAATCGATGCAATCATCTTGCTGTGATACACCATAAAACGTGGCAAGCGGTGTCTTTCTCTTGGACGGTTTCTTCGGCACTTAGAGCATCATTAGTCTGTACAACGTTAGTCGACAATCTCAAGGGTTGGAGGCTAAATGAAATCTGTAGGTATCTCCCGGGTAGAATTCTATTCAAAGCCCCCTCCCCCGGAAGTCCGCACGATGCTGAGTTCCCGCGACTGTGGCTGCTCGGACAGGTGTTTCAGATATAGATCATAATCTAGAAAATATTCTGCAACGATAACAAGTGATGCGTAATATGACTTATACGACGAATACTGCGGCTCGCCATTTCAAGTTGCGAGATTGAGTTATTCCACACGAACCGGATTTTTCCGACGGCTGGCGGACAACTCCTGTGTAGTATCACAAACGTATGTATGTTTCGGTCCCTGAGCCATGTTAGTCATATGTCGAATTGTGTTTTGGTGATAGCATCGTACATCCTCGTTGTCAAACCCCAGCTTGGCAGTCACTTGATACAAGGATCCAGGATGAAGGGAGAGAGAGGCATTGACCAACTTGCCGCCGTAATCAAACTAGACCTATGGACTAAGTAAAAGATAATCCGCTCCGCAGAACTAGGAATTAAGGGCACACCTCCGTATGTGAGTCCTACGAATTACATATTTCGAACAGATCCACTGCCTCCAGTATCATCCGTTCCCAGCCTGCATGATTGTTATGGCGTCAGACAAACACGTCGAGACTATGCCCTTGCGCCCTAGGCACATCGACTAAACAGCGAGGCAGTCGACCTATCTTTAGCACCGATGATCCCCAAAGGACGACCGAATAACGGACTAAGTTGCGAACCCTCCTACGAGCCTACCTCGCATGAATCGACGCGTACCCCCCGCTGAAAAACCTGTCTCCACCATACAATACATACATACCCTATCTATGGCGCAGTCGCTGCCTACATGATGTCGATTTGGGTTTTGCGCAACTATCGCGAGGTCCACACCGAAGGATTTGGTCAGCAATGCCCTGTCCATCTGCCATACTACTTCCAACGGTGCGTACAGTATCAACAGTGAAGTCAGATACCCGAGGAGTTGTAGCCCCAAAACCCTGACACCTTTTTGTCCCACGTCAGAGGTAAGGGCTTTCTGCCTTGGGCCCAACTAAGCCCTGTTGAGATTAGCTGAGAGCGTAGGATGCACAGAAGACCTGGAAAGCAGCAGAACGACACTAACACGTGGTCCTGCACCGACCGTACAGTATATCCCACGACGCCCCTGCTGTCGGCAGCCATTTCTTGGTATCCAGTCGCCGTTGGCGGTGAAGCCTAACACCACCTCCGAGGAGAAGGCCACCGCCAGGTATGGAGCTGGATAGGTAAGTATGTGTGTTTAGGCTCTTGATCCCGAACCACTATGTGTACTACCGTGCCCAGTTGACCACGCAATAATCGTCGAGAGCCATGTCCGTTGTCGCCCCACTAGTTCGCCAGACTTAGCCCCTCATGAGCTGAGGACACTTGAAAGTGTCGTTCGAGGTCGCCCCGTCAGCCCGTAAGCGTAATGGCGTCGTGTATTCGCTGTATACAGCAAACATATACCGTGTCATATACCGTGTCATCAACGACGCGTCTTCAGAGGCAGCCTCTCCCCGTATGGAAAGGTATCGAGGGTATCATCCGCTCGAGAGGGTGTGAATGACATGATCGTAACCGGTGTCTATTTTACCCTCTTATTATAGCTGTTGTGCTCGTTGATTGAGCTCGGCATTGGGTCTTCTTCCATTGTAGTAGTTTCGCTGGCGATGATCGTCTAGTCTGGAATTCCCATACCGAAGACCATCTTCAGCCCTAATGTCTAGATTGTGGCACAAGAATCCCCGGTGTTGCGAAATGGCCTGAAAACAAGGAACTTTGGTTTTGTTCCAAACTGTCGGGACCAATTACCTAATTGTCTGGACGTTCCGCAAAAGGAGAGGGCAACGTTTACATAGCATATGCGCTATCCGAAGATCGTTAGAGGCCTACTGGCTGGCCGCCTTCCTTTGGTCCATTTCCGCTGCTTCGGTACGCTGCCGGGTGCTGATGTTGCGATACCATAGTCCTATATAACATGCTCCCTAGTATATACCTCCGTTGCAATTCGGATAACATAGGTAGTGATTGCCCGGGACCGGTCAGAGAACGGCCGGCTAATAACAGATTACGAGGCCCTCTTCCGATGCGGATCTTGGGCCCTTTATTATCGTCGTTCCGGCATGGCTAAATGGCCTGTGTAGGTTTCGTTTCATCGTGGATGCTTGGTGGCTTTAACCTTCAATCTTGTACTTCCACGACACAGTCTGAAACACCCGCCCGGCCTCAGAATTGGGCCAGCTTTCATTAGCATGTTCTGCTTCCGTCTGTATGTAGTGTGACGATTAGTAACGTTTTATTTTCGAAATCGGATTCCATCACCGTTCTCTAACCAATGTACCAAGGTATTCGCATGAGTATAATTAGCTTGTTATCGGAATATTAATCCGTCCAAGAGGTCGATCACGTTCATTTGCACGAATCGGATTGTATCCTATTTTATTGCAATATATGTAGCTATAAAGCATGCCTTACTAGCCTATTCCTAACGGTAGAAGTATCTGCATTGTGATACGTCACATTGGACGCCTACATAGATAGACCGTACTGCGTACGGCTAGGTGCTCAGCTCCCAACATATCGTGAACGTCCTAGTAATAATGAGCCGCGAACTGGAATATAAGAGAGCCATGGACTTCGGTCCGGTCAGTTTGAAGACACTGTAAACATAACTCCCACTTCGAACCTCCTAGGCATGAAGTATAGCCACTTCAGCTCGCCACTTAGTCGACCGCCAACAAACCTCTCGACCGTACGCGTTATAGGGCCATTGGGCACCAACGCAATGCAAGCACGCAGCCATTGCCATCCGGGGCTGATGTACCTAGCGTCTCAACAATCGTCACGGAAGCACATTATAGGTTATATAGATATGCAAGGTGTGATTAGAGTAAACAGAGCTCGCAAGTAAGGCGGCTTTGGGCGATGCATTATTAGAAGCAGGGCACCTCAAGCGGGGGAATAGGTTGGAATGTTAGGTTTAAGAAGCAGATGCACTGCACCCCAGGAAGTTAATTGGTGGGCGCAGAATGCTGTCCGTGAAGGGGTAATTAGGTAACGGACTGCGATGCAGTATGTATGGTGCCGATATGCATTCCAGGGATGTTTCTGTGCATTAGATCTACTACAGTAAGTAGGCAAACTGATAACCTCCATGCATGTAGTGTATGTAAGGTTGGGTCCTATGAGATCATGGCAGCACAGCTTGGAACGGCCTCTGTACTAGGGTTATTAACCTTAAAACTTGACCGACCAGAAACAGGGATTGTTATTGTTCATTCTGCGGGTGTATGCCAAGGGAGTTATGTCTCTACCTAATCATACCCTTTTTTTCCCAGCAATGGACCTCAAGGCGAACGCTGGAATAACAATATGCCGTGGCTATACGTAGGACAAGATCTACGGCAGGGCTGCTACAGTGACAGGTAACTCGCCAGCATGAGATCTACCTTTGTCAGGGAAATGTCGACCGTATCAGGATCCTGGTCCAGGACTTGCCTCTCCGGCATCAAGCCAGCAGCCGACAGGAAGAAAAGTGCAGATATAGATGACGCCTCGATTCGTGTTCTCACGAGAGCGGATTGCCTCGAGGGCGGCTGCTGTAGTGTCCATACGCCTCGCCCCGTATTCGGGAATCTAGAGGAGAGGAGGGAGGTCGCAACAGCCCTGCCAATTCGTAAATACTGCACGTTCTCCCGCTACGCCTAAGCCTCTCTAGTTGCACTGTAAGTACATGATCGATATGCGGCAGAATGTGCACCTCAGAGAGTTGCAGGATCTTAGGAATGCGTTCGGTATAGGTGAGGTGGTGAGACCGTGGCCTGATGGCCGTCATAGCGCGATCTACCGGTCTCCCCAGCCACGCGAACGCATATAGAACCCCCCTATTGGCGGCACTGCCATCGTGCTTGGGTTTCGAGGAAGCATCCGTTTAGGCCTATATTGTTTTGGGGCCAACACACCGCTGCGAATGATGGATATGACGTGGGTACCAAGGGGTAACATGACGGCCATGTATTCTGACTAGTCGTATTTCCTGGGAAATAGTAGATGATAGGATAAAGATAGATCCGGGAGTCCATTGGGTATTGGGTGCTTAATATGACATTTCTAGCTTGGGCATTAGGGGCTAGGGTGATTGGATACAACCTCTACTGCTGGGCAAGGCTCACTCATACATTGAATATTGAAGATGTGATATTTCTTGCCACATATATACAATAAAACAAATAAAGTGGTTGGGAGTTTTCTAGTAGGGGGCCTCAATAGTTACGACCTTGTGTACTTGACCTCTATTAATATTCTCGTTAAGATACGGCATCAATTAAGTACCCCTTGATTTCTTATGTACGGTTCTAGGTTTCGCAGGATGTCACGAAGCCGGGAATACCATGAAACAATGATACATGATTACAATCTGATTAATGCCTGGCGTCCCTTTCCTCACCAGCTGAAGGAGCTAGGTGCCTGACGTGCTATTAAGGTTGCCGTGGATATGTGTCGATGTGTATAGCTTAGTGGTCTGTCCACTAAGCAGCCCATAGCAAGACCACCCTACGAAGTCTATTCGCAAACCCTACGTTCAGTTTACTTTTCATTTGTATATTATCATGTAGCCCTCCATCAGAAGGCAGCTCAATGCCTTGATTTGGAATGTTGATAAGGATGCCTGCCTGCACTTAGCCGTGGCAAACCTACAGCCTGAACCCTGAAGAGGGCCGAGTCACTGACCCCATAGTAAGAGAATGGTTGACTGCGGCAGGACACCGCTATATGTAGACCGTCGCCTGAAACCAACGCCTTGCTTTTTTATTGAGCTGAACGCCCGCTCCTGATAGTTGATAGGTGGCCGTGTTCGGACAATTAGGCTGATCTTATGGCAAGATAACCTAGCATAGATGCCTTGTCGCCAGCCTGGATAGCTTATGCCTGACCTATCATCTCGGGACTCATGTTTCCGAATATCGCATCATGATTAGGCAGCGGTGTGGAGGAAACTGAGTAAGGGCTGTGCAACATGCAAATCAAAGTAATGTAGGGAGGCGACTTAGTATTATAGGGAGGTTAGTAGACGGTAACTCGCGGGATATGTTCACTCAATGATGAAGACCTGCACGGCTACAAGCCTCAACACTGACCTCACGGCAACAAGTGTAACTTCAAACTATCGAGCAGGCGGTGGACAGCATCCGGCTATGGAGATTATTCATCGACGCGACATGCTATATCTGTAAGTGTATTATCGTAGCTGAGGTCGGTGGACGTAATGGCTATGCCCCTGAAAGGTAGCATACGGTGTTCTCGGTGGAAAAGAATTTTTCGTCTTACATGAACCGTCGTCTCACAATAAGACCTCGTGACAATGTGCTATACATAAACGAGTCGCCTTTCTAGCGGTGTAGATTACCGCACACTCGTTCCAGGCGAATATAACCCTCACACTGTGGATATGTACCAGACAGTGAGTCAGAAAAGAATATTCAACCTTCTCGCCTTGCGCACGGCATGGCGAGAATTTTGATATCGAAGGCGTTCCTATCAGGACCATGTCGTCTGAGCCAGTAGCCGCGCGCTTGCCTGATGACTATCAGCTACACATATATGATAATGTGAGCCGTCACAACTCACCGCTCAGATCACTCCGTGGAAATATCATTTTTCAACGCCACCTCCCAGCTGCCATAAGAAAAACTCGGTATGGCAATGAGAAGGTCAACGACCGGCTCGCCCCACCACCTAATATTCAAGAAGCAGCGCTGTACTCAATCCAGATCCAAGATTACAATGTCACACCAGAGTCAATAAACAACATATCGGCCGAAACTCATCAGGGGTAAGAAGAAAAGACGGTCTTGTGACCCTCAGACCCGGGGCTTAGCAGTAGTACGCAGCATGGCGACGTCGTCAAGATTCAAGAATCTCTCCTCAAGACTCTCGCGGCTGTCAATTTCTCTGGTTGAAACATGTTGATTGAAGCGTCGTCAACAAACACGAATACGGGTGATTAATCTGAAAGCTTCGTAAGTGTGGCGAAGGCAAACTTGAATAGGGGCTCGTGTTAGGGTTTGGATTGGATACTCTTATACTACGTAGAAGCGCACAGCCTCAATTTTCAGCTTCGATTGACAACCTCGTGGCAAACCCCACGGATTCTTTTGGAGATTATTCGACGCTGATCTATTTATAACCCTCTTATGTTAGGTGCGATTGATGCGCCGTACTCGGAAGTTGGTTCATCTGAGGTGGCGGCTCCAAGATTGTATGTATGGCGCAATCCGTATTCGTACCGATGATACCACGTAACACGGTCGCATCCATACTTAGAAGAACGGGCCGCAGATCTCGGAGCTACCCGATCGGTCCTCACGGAAGAGTTGGTGGGCCGCCGGAGAATGGCCGGACTTTGCAACATCTGTGCATGTTTTTTGAGCAAACATGTGCCGGAGTTGCCGGCATTTGAAGTTCTGTTGGATGGCGACACCTGTAACTGTGTGATCGGTGTAGCGTACGGTATGTATTCCCCGAAGCGCCCCCCCAAGGCACTTCAGTGGTATCGAGACCGTGACGAGAACACTTGTGGTATGGAATCAGAGACTGCGTTGGTGGGTGGAATTCGGCAAGCCATCTGATGTGGGAATAGAAAAGTATAAGGAACTGTGAAAAGAACGTGTATAGTAAAGAATGCCTGGCTATGATAACAACAGAGGGCGAATTAGTCCTCCCGGTATGTATATTTTCTCCTGGCCGATCTGACGTACTCCCGGCCGGTAGTTGCAGTTTCTAGGCTGCTTTCCATGCGGGCGAGCTGCGGAGGTCATAAGGATTCCTAAGCGTATCTAGATAGAAGAGAAGATCCATGTGATCAGAGACTAATAAGCTTAGGTGAGATGCCATATACCATAATTAGACCAAAGCATGTCTGACGAGGGATCGAAAGCCTTTGAGCCTTGACCTGTTAGGGTAGAGTTCGGGGGCCAAATGTGATTGCATAAGCGAATATGTAAAGTAATTAACCCGAGCTGGACCGTACCTAATTAATGATGTCGTTCTCAACTTGCTTGCTCTTGTGGGATGATGCTACGTAGGACCGCGAGTGAACCGCAACTTTGCGGAACCCCCACTGTATCTTCTGTATCCTCTTGAACACAGAACGCCCTAGTATTTAGGTAGATATCAATCACCTGGATTGTCTTCGGTGAGTGTTGAGGTCAGTTCATCTTATGTCGTACTCAGCTTCAGAATTTACTGCCTACATGAAAATTTGGTACGCCTGTTCTATTTTGGTGTCATCACGTACGTCAACGGCGTGAACGTCAGGAAACCCTCCTTCTACGGTTACGAAATGACCTCTACTTTCAAGAACCATAGGTCGAACCAGACTTTGCGACTTCCACCAGTCCTAGCCTAGCTCGCCCGGTGCGCTCAGATATACTTTGGAGACATGTTGTGTTTGACCGTCTACAGCTCGCGCTTTACTACCACGCCGATCGACATCTCTTGAAACCAACTTTATTTGCCTTTTCGTCGTGGGCTGCCTGCTTACAATGTTGCTCGGTATTTCTGGTGAGATCTAGGTTGACAGAGCGGCCCGGTTGGTGGCCTAGGACTAGGACAAACGATCGAGCGTTTCGAGTGTTTTTCGCATTTTTCGCATTTCGAGCATTTCGAGCCTTTCGAACATGGCCGTGAGTACGGCACACATAAAAAGAATTGAACAAAGGATTTAATGCTGAACCTGGTGTCTCTTGAGCATTGAACAAAAAAAGGGGGGGGGAGTTGAAGATGATGAATGGGAAGGAGAAAAGAAGAGAGGTTCCAATGTGTTGGCCGAGGTAAATGGGCGATGCGGCTCTGCGGACTAGTTCGCCAAGGCAACCATGTATGTATGGACAACTTAGGTACCTACTTAGGGTACTTACTGTGGACACAGTGTGGAACAGGTATTGCATTTGTAAAGGTACCTTAGTACCTACCTTATGCAACTTCCTAGCCCTGTGAATTACTGAGAAGGTCCGCAGTGCGCGACCCTGTGATGACAATATATAGACCTACTTAAGTATGTAGCGTAGGTATTTACACATATGAGAATGCAGCTTCCTTCTGCTTCATCAACGGGGGATATCTCCCATTACAAAATAAATCAAGCTCCAATGAATCCTGCTGTGGGGCCCCCATTTGTTCCAAGTCACTACGAATGCCGTTATTATTAAGCTCATGTATGCTTAAGTATTGAAGCATGGCATTTTCACCCCATCAACAGCACAATACACGGCGACCTACACGGCAACATAACCAACTTTTATCAACTTCTTTGTCGCCAGATACACGCCGTCAAGCACCAGCATCCCCTTCGAAATTTGCCATACGCACTTTGCAGCTCAAGTGTTATAATTACTTACCTAGTGATTCACTCACTTCTTAGCTGCCTGTGCTGGTTGATATTTGAGAGTGCAGCAGAGGCCGGGTGAACTCAAATATTTTAAACTCTGAGTGACTGAGGAGCTTTTTCCCTGGTGCAACGTCTTTTCTGTCGTCCATGTTTGCAACATCTGATTAGTCTGTGGAAACCAACACTCGATGACTCGGAAGAGAAAGAAACACACCTCGACCATATTACTCACAGACAAAAGACGTCTGACTCCCCCTCTCCCAATCAAATATTCCCATCCCCAGCAGGCACACAAAAGCCGCTCCACGTCATACTCTTGACAGTGGGTTTTAATATTTTTATATCAAAATAAAAACAAGTATCAAAGTAAGAAACAGCCTTCTTATGTCCTTTTGTTTATTATTTTTTTTTTTTTTTTCATTTTTGTTTTTAGTTCTCCAAACCTGCACTCATATTCGTACTTAGATTCAGATTCATGGCTAACCAGAAAACTCAGTCATCAAAATGCCTAAGAAGGATGCTACCATTGACGCATCTTTCACCAGCTACCTCCGTAAGGCTTCTAAACTCCGCTGTCCAGTCCCAGGCTGCGATGGTGAATTCGCAGACATAGACGAACGTATACGAACTCATCTGCAGTCATCTCACCCGAATCTACTAGAGAACAGAGATCTCACCGAGCTAGTTCAGGAAATTAGGAGAGGTAATGTTGAAGCATTTAGAAGGTGAGCCTCGGCTTTCGTAGTGCATGAGATGGGCTATTAATGTTCCTGAAGGTCCCCTGGCAAATTACCGGAACAGGCAGTCAACCCCCCTGGCCTTCTCTCCTCCGCCGATCCTGGCGGTGGGCTGGCAGATTCGCCGGGGACTAGGGATGATGTTACTGGATTAAGTCCTTATAAACGACGTAAATCCCCCGACTCATCCTTCAAGGGACGACCGAGGTCTGTAAGCCCGCCTAAGCGATCACGAGCTCGGGCTGTCTCAAACACCGATGACCCTGACTTTAGAAGATCCACCCAGGTAGGGAAGCTTTGGAGCCCGGACGATGCCACCTCCCCTCCATCCCCTCGTCCGAAGGCCCCAAGTAGACCCTCGAAGAATGTCGGACAGCATAGAAGTCGTTCAGATATTGCTGAGGACGATGGGGAACCTGCTAAGATCATTAAGCAACCTGAGACCCGGCCAATCAGCCAAGAGCAGCTCGTGGCTGAAGTTAAGGGCATATACGCCGGCCTCGTGATGGTTGAGTCGAAATGTATCGAGGTCGATAACGCCCAGTCATCCCAGAGCGACGCCAAATTAAATAACGAGCAATGGCAGGCCTTGATCGCTTTACATAGAACTTTGCTCCACGAGCATCACGACTTTTTCCTGGCATCACAGCATCCCTCTGCGAGCCCGGCACTGCGTCGTTTGGCATCCAAATATGCTATGCCGGCTCGGATGTGGAGACATGGAATACATTCGTTCCTCGAATTATTACGCCACAGGCTACCGGACTCACTAGAACACATGTTAACTTTTATTTATCTGGCCTATTCGATGATGGCTCTATTGTATGAGACCGTGCCAGCTTTCGAGGATACTTGGATAGAATGCTTAGGAGATCTGGGAAGATACAGGTCAGTTCATGTTACAAACCAACACGCCAGCAGTTTATTAATGATGTTGCCTAGGATGGCTATTGAGGACGATGATATCCGCGATAGGGAGGTCTGGACAAGCGTCTCACGTCACTGGTACTCGAAGGCGTCTGATAAAGCCCCGACTACAGGCCGCCTCTATCACCATTTGGCAATTCTCGCAAGACCTAACGCCCCTCGACAGCTATTTTACTATGCGAAGTCTCTCTGTGTTCCCATTCCTTTCCCATCAGCAAGAGAATCTATCATGACCTTATTTGACCCGATCATCAACGCAAACAGTAGCCAAGCCCCGCGATTCATCATTATCGACATGGCCTTTGTGAAGGCGCACGGCATTCTGTTCAGCGGGAGATCCCGTGATGATTTCTTGCTCACACTTGAAGATTTCCTCGGCAGGTTAGATAACCACATTGGCCGGACCACGAGACGTTGGATGGAGTCCGGGTATGTCTACCTCGATCCCGCTCAGCTTTCATTGTGCTTATAGTCGAACAGGTACAACATCGCTATTTCAAACTGCTGCAGCCTTTTGTCTTACGGGCAGGATGATAATGTGATTCTGAAGGCTCTCCGCCCTCAGGGCTCAGATGAACCAGCTGAGCCAAGCGTCAAGGTCGGAAGAAATGTGACGGGGCAAGTGTCTGAAGACGCTCTTAGACTCGCCGAGGGCACATATAACGTCGTACTTCGCCGACTTGGTGACCTAAACGTGAGTGATTACACGCCGACCTCTGCTTTTTCTTTCATCCTTCTTTCTCTTCCATATCGATTACATTTTACAGCTACCGACTGATAAATCTAATCCGTTTGGATATAATGCTTCGAATATACTGTCGAAGAATAAGAGCGATCTTGCTAACTTGAGCTCTATAGATACTTCCATTCCTCCATGTTGTTATGGTCTTCATGCATCATCTCACATATTTCCCAAGTGCGATGGCCTTTGTTGAGAAAACCTTCCCGTGGAAACTAGTTTCCCTTCAACTAAACTCCCTTCTTCTCTCTTACCGAGAGCATCACCGGATTCATGATGAACAGTTTCCTAGAAAAGCGAAGGAGCCGGCTCCCCGGCCACTGCCTGAGGACTTCGCGATGCGAGGTCTTGTTTTCGTGGACAAGTATTTTCCGAATGACTGGTTCTCAAATGAAAAAATCGATGATGATGAGAAATACCTCGAGATGGCGTCGATGACGGATGATCGCAAGGAGAGGATTCTTTGGCTCGGGTGCCGTATTGCGAAGTTGGGGAAGTGGCTTACCTACGACGAAACGTTGCATGAGTTTGGCGTCACGGCAGACTACGAGCAGGAAATCGGCAACGTGACTATCGACACGATGAATATCTCCGAGACTGCTGATACGGCATCGCGAACCTCTACGTTTAATTCTTCCACCACCGTGGGAAAGACTACGTCTTGGACGCCTGAGAAAGACGACGAAGACATGATGGACGTTGACGAGGCACCGGCAAGCAAGCCAATTATTCGGCAATAATGCTGTCTTGAAAGCGGTCGTCTGGCCCTCACGCGAAAATTAACCTGGGATTCTGGTGCTCGAATGTCCAGGGCCTGTTCCTCAACGTACGGTGCTCTGTGTTCCTTGACTGCATTGCCTGATGATTTTGCCTATTCGAAGCGATCGCAGCGACTATCACAATTTGTACAGTTGGAATGCCATCTACGATAACGCACTAGCGAGTGCGTTGTCTACATGCTCGCGCCTTAACTCTTCAACAAGCAGGTTAGTCTCCCCTTTTTCTAGGCTGATATTGTGAGCTCCTAGTAGCTTGCTAGCTTGTATCTCCATCATATGTTCCTTTGAAGTAACACGGTTTAAAGGATCTTGGACTATCTTGCGTTACGACAATCATATTCTAGGTGCGGCAAGTTGCGACAATCCTCCGCAAGGTTGCGTGGTTACAGACTCATCCTTCGTCCATACATGACCCTATTTAGACAGTGATGTTAACCCCGAGTCTTCGATACTATGGCCGCTTCCGTTGAGGCAAGGGTCATTCAGGGGTTATAGGGACATTTGAATCCTTTCATTCGATGATACCTAGTGGATAGTGCACAATGACGTGCTCGGCTCCTTGAGCTATGTATGGATGGGGCTTGATTGGGCAACCCCTTGAAAAGGCGAGCAAGGCAACCTCTTTGGCCATGTTCATGTATTGTCGTCTATCATGCCAACCGAGGAACTTTTTGTCCACCACAGGTTGGAACATCGTTGGACTTTTGCAACCTCGAATGATGCCGACACCCACCAATGGGTTCAAAACGACAGGGGTCTTGTCGACACAGGCTCAGCCACAATCCCTCTTCCTAGAACTATCTGTTACAAGACGGGCGGGATGTCTACCAAGGCTGCAAGGTTCTCTGCCTTTGCTGATGTGAGATGGAACATTGTTGTGTCTGTGGCTTCGAGGTTCGACTGCACTCCGGGGTACAAGATGACATTTGATTCGATTTTTTTTTTTTTTTTAAGACATTCGTTTTTTCTAACACTAGTACCGACACTTTTGTGTTAGGTATCTCGCTTCCCTTTCAGCCTATCGGAGTAACACAGGATACGGGTAGCCGGAGTTCCGGATGATTTCTGAGTTGCAATTTAGAATGCGTCTGTCTTATGGAGTAATGCGGGGTAATTCATAGATCGATCAATAGCAATAGATTAATTCTTCTACATACAGACGCAAGCCTTGAACGCGTGAGTTCCATCGCCTACTACCGTCAATCATCATCATCGACTACGTGATAGAGCCGGCAGGCCGGTTCCCCAGACCGAAAACGATTGAGGCAAGCAGAAGGGGGGGAAACTGGGTGGAAGGCCAGATTGTCTCATTGGTTGTCGCGACGGCTTGGATACCGTACGTTGACGTTGACGATATTAATACCTATTCTTGCAGGTCTTAACTATCTCATTACCCCATTATCGGTACTGCCATATCAGCACAGTTGCATTTTCGGCCACTTATAGTATGTATGTGTGTATGTATGTATGTATGTATGTATGTATTGTAGCGTGCATCCGGACATAAACCCGTTGCATCTTGGCGCCCCCAGACGACTCGTGAACCTCCTGCATGGCCCACCGAACGGAGTTGCTATGGAATACGTACTTAACAAATAGTAAGCGCTCCGCAGGGGTGACGGACGCGACGATGTGTGACTACTGTATTTCGCATAATGCTGCCCTGTATAAAGCCCACGAGGACGTAACCTATGTATGTAGGCCACGCGAGAAAAGGGCAATTCTTTATTATTACTCTCTGTCTCAGCCTTGGTATATAAGTCAGACGTGATAGGCTACTGATATAAGCAGGTTGTATAAGATGGAGGAGAGACATCGCGTGTATGTATAGTATGTCTTGTCAGCCAATATCACGTAATGATATGTTGGCCTCGTGGCCCGTTCGAACAGGAGACTATCAAGTGACGGCATCAGTGGTGGTGGTGGTGGTGGTGCACGATACATAAAGTAAGCACGTGGGGGATGGAAAGTGCTGGAGGCTGGCCGGAGTGAGCAGATGAGTTTACCAACTGCAGATCATCTCGTTACCTTATGTATATTAGTTCGTCCGAGTCACTCCCGTTTGATGTTTTCTGAGGACTCTAGTCCTACATATCAGCATGTTCGACATACCAGAAGTTGGGGGCTCGCCGGTCTAGCACGTCCGGAGTATGTTGGTACCCACTTCACCTTCGCTCACCGAAATGCGTACGGATCCGTACCTACTCTTGCGATCATTACATAGTTATTACCTAACTAAGCGCCAAGGCGCGGAACGGGCGGATATTGCCAGTAACGCAGTTGGGTGTTCATCCGACAATCATGTACGTACGGTTCCTACGGTAGCCTTATTAAGCCACCACGTTTCTCCCCCCGTTCAAGATCTAGGTCGAGAGATCTTTTGGAGGATTACCTAGGTAGGTCAATCGACTGATATCATGTGCGGATGTGCGGAGGCGGAAAACAAGATAATTCCCTCATGAGGTCAACAGGTGGTAGGTAGATGATGTCTGGCTTTCGATGAGGGGATGTATCGAAAATTGGACGCCTTCATGTATGATGAATGTTACATACCTACTTACTTATTGTCAACCCCACAGCCGACATATAAAGTGCAGAAACTCTGTCGAAGATCGTCAATTATGTCGTTGACCGGCGTGTAAGTGGCTTTTGAACTGGCCCATGTGCTGCTGAACTAGTTGCTACTCTAGCCATATATGTAGAACCGCAGATAGACGATAGGTCAACCATTGGATGCATGCATCTCGTCTAAAGAAGCCATAATTGGGTAAACTGCATCTTGAACTAAGACCTTTCGACGGCCCAAGCGCTACGACCGATGGGGATAAATAAAGCGCTGAGGCTAGAGAGTCTCGGAAAAGCTGTTAGTGTTACTAGTACTCGTATACTGATAATAGGCTTTTCTACGGTGATACAACCAGAAAAGTACCACGTTCGGATGGGGACGCTAACACTAATACAGGATTGGGGGCCGAATCTATGTTGTACTCTGATGAACCCATCCCCACTGACTGCCTGATGTTGCCTTGTTGCCTTAAAGTAGTTATAGTGAAGACCGAGACACATAGCGTGTGTCTATTACGTATTCCCACGCGAAGCATAACGGATGCGAATGGCAATTTCCGAGACTTTGAGACAGAGTGTACCTAGAAGCCCCCAATTGGAGTATGTGAATGCCTAGATAATCTAATCTATGAGGTTGGAATGTGTAACCTTTTCACGAGAACGTAAAAGGGGGGGGAGGCAGCGAGGGGAATGTAGGCGCCGTGTGTACTCACAGAATAGCACGGCCGGCTCTAACCAGCATACCAGTTTCGGCAAGACGGGGCTAAGCTGAATGGACCGCGTAAATAGAGTAAGTAGGTGGCTGCGGTAATTACTTTCGATATGCCGCCCATTATATTTGCATCTTGCTTTGCATATGTTGTATGTAACACGGCGATGTAACGTATGTAATCCGGGCAAAAAGAGAAATATTCGGAATTTCCATCTCACCATATGTCTTTTCATTAGTTTCTTGGGTGGGAAAACGAACAGTGTTAGTTCGAGCGAAATAAGCGGCTTACATACAAATCTAATTGGTTACCAGGACCGGGGGAACGCCCCGAAAAAAGCTACGAGCGGCCGAACAGTGACTAACACGGGCGAACTAACCGTGAACCTAGATGATTACAAAGTTCCAACACCACTTGGGGCAACTTTGTTTGTTCAAGGCAGACATCAATCACCGAGAGATGGAGCAAGGCTGGTAGCATGGGTTCCGGATGCCTTCGCGATAATCGCTCCAGCCTTCTGTTTTCAGCTCGGCTGCCTGCGCCAGCCGCACCCAGACAGAGACATCGGACAAATCTAGCTGCCAAAAATAAAACATCGTGATTTGATACGGATCGAGCAGGAAGGAGGACGATGCGACAACGCCCGGGCCCGGGGCCGGGGGCGAGCCTTGCAACCCCCCGTCACTGTGCCATCGTATCGGTATGGTGATAATATGTGATGGTGAGAAGGCAGGAAGACAGTGCGCTCGATCGTCCGCCGGTACTTACGCGATGATGTTAGACATGGGACAAGGCAACTGAACCAGTGCCTGCGACGAGGGATGCGGCGCGATTTATTACCTATCTGTTGCATTCCCAGCCACCTCCCTCGCCCTTCCTGCGCTCCCTCGCGTCATGTAAAAATAAAATAAAAATGTGCGAGGCTGAAGTTGAAGGATGACACGGCCGAAAAAGAAGGTCAAAGGGGGGGGGAAGTAACGGAAAAGAAAAGAATAAACAGAAAAAGAAAAAGGAATGGAAAGTTTTCCCGCTGACCGCTCGACGGGCTGGCCGTTCTGAGATCGTTGATTGATTGACAGGATGAGCGGTCTGGTTGACGGTTAAGCAGGTCAGCTTGATGCCTCATGCAATAGCACTTCCTTTGGTGAAACGCTCGAATCATTTAGCTTTTTATAGAATTGATCTTGATCTAGATGACATGACACTCGCTTGATGACTTACACGGACTGTGGGCATTTTTTGGGGTTGGGGGCATGTTCCCGACCAGGCTGTGAGGATGGCTCTTGCTGGTGAATTGTAAGTGGTAGTATTGAGCCTTAGAGAGATTGAATGCCTAGTTAGATGACATGATATGAACATTGAGACTTTACATCGATATTAATCAATTGCACGGGTGAATTGAGGTCGGCTCGTTGAGTTGACTTATCGAATTTTGGGGTTGGTAGATTTGCGTACCAAAGTTGGAAGAACATCTTGCTCCAATGCGGGAATCGCCTAAATGGACATGCCAACGCTGGTTTAACTATTCAATGTTTATAATAGTATAAATGTCTTACTTGAGTTGCCTGAGTAATTTTCAATTGGGATCGCGGCTTCAGAGGTGTGGTGTTCTTGCCTCTCGAGTCGTTGCTGGGTGCTATTAACCATGCCAGTTGGATGAATCGCTAAGTGGTAAAGGGGCACTATCTTAAAATACTCTAATATCACATACCTTGAGCTTGTCAAACCCATTGACTTGGATCATATGCATTACTCTATTATCGTTATACTTGAGCGGGCGGTTGTGAGAACATAGCCGGCGTATGAGGTTCGCTCTCTGGACTACCATGGGTTGGATATCGAAGTTCATGTATAAGATGCTTAGTCCTATATATGATTAATTCAATTCCATTCTCATTGTAAAGTAGTAATAATTTGTTAATTGCGGCCTATATGAAGAAGGCTAGTTATGGTCTGGGTTACCTAGGCAAATAGTCAATCGCACTGCTTCCCATTGTTCCAAGGTTGTCCGCACATACATGTTCAACAGTGAAAATTGGATATTCTATTACCTTTAATATTTTATTTATATGTATTCAATAAGCTGATCATGTCTGTAATCAATCAGAAGACTAGGGTTGGTTTGTCCCTGGAACCTACTTGCGGCCCTCGAATCGTGAAAAGGGGGGAGGGGGCAGCACCACTTCGGCCTCCAACATGTTATAACGACAAGGTAAATGGTAAACGGTAATGAAATAGGCTGAATTCATATACATGAGTAGTTGAACAAGAATATATAAACGACATGGTGGCATGGATAATAGAAAGTTACGTTACCATAGCAGTCAATCATATGGGGGACCTCCCTGGTCTGCTTGAATGAAAGTAGGATTTATAATCCTTATATATGACATTTTTCCTAAGTTGGACTTCTAAGAAATAGTAAATAGTGAAGACATGTATTGGATCGTATATACTTACCTGGTAATTAAACGCCATCCTGTAGGCGGTTCCTCGATGATCCTGGAATGCGTTTGGTTCCGGTTGCAACTAGCTACTTAAGAAACCTAGGTGTGTATATATGATATTATCGAACTATATATTGAGTGAGATATTCTAAGTTAGCATCGACCTCGTTATTGTCGATGAGGAAATCGAGCGAGAGGTGTCGTGTACCAGTAGGATGTTGGTGTGACTCCTAACCGCTATTCGACTGTTGCATATATAACTATAAATTCAGTTATAGTAAATCGATGTAAGTAGGAGCTGCTTGGAGTATATATGATACCAGCGGTATAGTATATAGCAAATATAATCTTTGAAGCATTTGAGTTTGCACAGCAGGTCCTGTGACTGGCACTCCATGAGTCGCTTGCACTGGCCAGCCCATACCAACATTGGGTGTAAGGAGGACACTATATCATAATTCCATCGTATATTCCCGTATAGGGTTACTATACATGATTATAGCTTCATAAGTCTATAGGGTTGTTTCGAGTGTAAGGGGTAGTTGCTCCAAGGTTGTGTTGCCCACTGTGATTCAACATCATTGGAAGCGCATCAAAGAAATGTATGGGTCTAATGGTGATTGACTTACTAGTTATTCATCCATCGTGGTATCCTTTATATTTTGTCGTTATATAATATCAAATATCTTCCCCAACTCGTGTAAAGATTCTGTAAGTGAGGTGCTGTCATGCCATGATGAACAACTGGACAGGGATTCGAATTGAACTTTGTTTTGCAGTGGTCATTCTCATTCAATATGCCTTATTCAAAGTAATCCCAGTTCAAATGATGACTTCTAGAGACTTTCCTATAACAATCCCAAGCTCATAATGGAAATGTATTTGGGATAGAAATTCTTGGAGCCCGGCTCACCTTGTTCAACTGGTCAAGGACACAGCGTCTTTTGGTGAGGAAGCAGCAGTATATTAGTTCAAGACTTACAAAGTACCTCGTAATCCTGGTAAAGGTATTCTTTGTAGACGTTCACTTCTTCCGATATCGATTACATCTCTGAACTTGGATGTAGACGTGTGAGAGATGATACCGAGTAGGCAGACGTTTTCTGTCTTGTGTAAAGACCGGCACTGGCAACGGACCAGTATAATTTATATACTGTCGGCAAGATAACGACCAAACATCGGATACAGTTTTACTGCATTTACTTTTCTTGTTTGTGAAGAGTTATCATCATCATTACGGCTCTTCCGATGCTATACACATCTGTACACACACTATGCGCTATCCGGGGTCCAGGTTGTAATGAATGTCACTAAATCTGCAGCATGATTACGCTATTGATCTGCCCCAGCTGTCTTAGCTCCAGCGGCAAATGCGGGAAGTTTGTGGGGGTTTATGGCGTGCGTCTGGGGGAATAATTAGCTACAAATCACGGCGCTAGGGTAGAAAGCGCGAAAGCCTATTGGCTAGGGGCTTGCTCATCCAAAGATCTCCCCTGCTCCCTTGCTCCACGCCAACACCCCTTGTCCCCTTATCCATGACAAACCACCACATCCATCCATCACATTGGCGGCAAACGCTTTCGCGCAGACGCAACCCCAACGCATCCAGCAAGGGCCCGTCTCTGACACGTCTATCTGGTATTCGTCCTGTGTCACATGCTTAAGAGCCTCAATCTACGCTCGCGCTCGTCCCCCGATCTGGAATGGAACCGTTACAGCACCCGCGATAACCATAGCTACTTAGGCTAGAATGTACAGCAACGAAGATCGTTCCAGATCAGCTCATCACCAACCAATATTATGCAAGTTGAACTGCCAATTCAGAAGTCTCCATGCAAGCGACAGGGAAAATCCTAGGCTAGGTTACCTGTTTGTCTCTACTCGCCCAAGTTTGTGGTGTCTGTGGCGGATGCAGATGGACAAATCTGACTCTTGGATTCCCCCTTTTGGATGGGTGTCTATCAAGGAAGAACACAAGGGTGCTTGTATCTTCCTCCAAACCTCTAGTGCTCCTTTAGAATCTCGTGCGATGTCACTTGAGCCTCAACGTTGGCTCCTAGCGTGGTACCCACTGCAGTGAGACTCTAGATGGCCCCCCTCCCCCCCCCCCTATTCTTATTTTCGGCAAGAGACCGCGACATCGACCATAGTTAAACCAATAGATAGCTAGGTTGGTTGTTGGTTATATGCATTCCACTCTTATTTGCATGGTTTCGTCTGTATTCCCCCTACAAGCGGTAGGCTTGCCGCTCGTCTAGCCTGTGGAAGCACTCCGCTCTCGCTGAATATGCTGCCCTTTGGCGTTAGACCATCGCAACACACCCCTAGGGCACATGTGGTACAGCATACTAGTTTCATTACAGCTCAGAAATCGTTATACGGCCATATTTTGTGGGAGAATCAATGTTCTACGGTCACTTGGCAAGTGGTTGTGACAAGACGAAGCCTCACAATGACTATAGCCGCCGAGCCTCGGTGAGCTAGGACCTACAGTATATGGCACTGTAAACGGTACATATGGACGCTAGTACCAAGGGTTCGCTGACGCCGACCCAGAGCCCTGGGACCAAGAGGAACTGGGCTGCGAGCCATCCTGCAAGGGAGTCTCCACTCGGTACCGAGGTCTTTGGGGGGTTGATTGGAGCGGAGGATATACAAGGCATCCATATGCCGAAGCAGTCACCATGCTCACAGCCTTGAAGGAACATCGAATCATATTGGCTCCCGCTTGCCCGTATAGGAAGCAAACTCGGCTCTATACAGGGGGCTCTAAGTAGACCTTACACGTTTGTGGGTTAGGTCTGTGGCACAACCAACGGTATGATGTGACAACAGCCCCATTGTGGCATTCTCCCATGACTACGTCCCCTTTAGGAACCGACAACGGTCTCCACTAAACAAATAGTTGCCTTGGGCACATGGGTTTTCTACTGGGGAGCACCTGATCATAGGTACATGCTCGGTAGGAGTACCCCTTGCATCCTCGGCCTCCCGTGTTGGTCGAGTCGATGGCTCGGGTGTCCCGAGGGGGCGGTCATTTGTGGATTCTAGAAGCGTTCACCGCCTCCTTAGCTCTTGAGTTTATTCGAATGTCACCTAGTAGTAATTGGCCCCCAACCTGATATGTGGTTCCTTATATAAAGGGGTACCTCAGCCTTATCATAGAAGTGACAGCTGTTGTGTCATTGTAACCATAAATGCTAGATTTTATTTCAATGTGGAAAACCAGGGCACCAACCCCTAGAAGCGAGTTCCCAATACCCCTGAGGCCACTCCTGGAATTTCGCTGGCGAGGCAACTAAGCTGCAACATTATCAGGAAACCAAATAACACAGTACCGAAATACTGCCATGTATTGGTACAAGCAGGAAATTTCCACTTGAAATGGACAAAACCACTCTGGCTTTGGAATTATCTTGACAATAACCACGTGCAATACCAACAGAAATATGAAATTCCCAGCAACCGCCAGCATACAAGCTCCCTTAGCCGAGTTCACCCCATTTTAGGGGGAAAACACGTCGCAAACTCGCCACTAGACACCTACAGGAACAATTAAGGGTCCATCGAAGTAACCAGGCATGTATCATTAACTGTTAATCAACCCCCCAAGCTAACATCTACTGGAATAACGGACAGGTTAGAACATTGCGATATTGAAAGAATCTAGACCGTTAGACCCCCGACAATCAAGATAGCGAACATGTCTCAGATTTCACGTCACGTCATAAATAAGACAAAGCCATTGTCGTCACGCCCGCTTCAGACAGCAGAGAGACATGCACGTCACTGTACATTGGTTCAGTGCAAGTTAATTTTGCTGCCACGCGACGGTATCAGCCATAAACTCAAGAAACACAAGAACGAAATATTGCGCGAACATCTCAAGTACATCGACTCAAGGATTTAAGACGAACAGCATTCCCTATGCGATAATATACTACCCCCTTAACCGTCACATCGACCACGATCCCCTCCACAACCGAGCAGATACTACAACAGGAACCCCTGATCCTGTCCTGATTCTGTGAAGTTTTGTTGCGTTATTCGAGCGAGCCCCCGCTTGGAACGATTAACAATAGGATCCAAAGGCCCCTGATGTCCTTTGAGGCCTCTAATGATGGTCGCTGTTGTAGCGCTGAGGCGTGACATAGGCGTGAAGCACCTACGTAACCCAGATTGGGATTCCAGCAGTCAGCCTTAGGATCCCGGGTTCCCTTCTGGGGTGGCTTGGTGTAGTGGTATCTTCGCTGTGATCTCGCCGTGAGAGTTGTGGCCTTTTATTGCGTAACGCTGTCGAGTCTCCGTGTCCAATAGTATCTAACAGTATTGTAGCACTCGGTCTTGTCGCTTCGGTCTCGCTATGTCTTGTCGCGTTCTAGCAGTCCTGCTCTACCTAGTCATGTTCAGTCCCGCTGTCTATAGTCGCGCTACAGCGGCTGGTCGGCGATCTCAGAAATAACAGCAGTTTAGGAGAACAGAAGTAGAAGGAGAAGTACGCCAGACACTTACCAGGTTTCCTCTAGACTCCCACCGCGCTTTTTTCTTCGATAACACCACCCGAATGAAGATGCTTACATGTATGCTAGCCAGCCCCTCCTGTTCCACCGCGTGGCTTTGTATGCGGACTGCTGTCTTACAAGGCGAATGGCCCCTTTCTGGCTTGCCTTGGTACTTTTTTCTTTTCCTGGGGTGTACTCGCTGGCCCCATCAAGATATCGCTATTTGAAGGTCTATTCTTTTCGTACTTAATCGCCGTCGGGGTCCAGCAGCCGGTTTTCTCGCAGGTAGGGTTCGAGATTGTAGTCTACAGACAGCAAGGAGGTGTGTAGGATTCCCCTTTACCCATTGCCTTGAGTTGCTGTCAAGTCTTAAGCCATAGATGCCCACGCTTTCTGTTACCTATTCTTGCTATTGATCCTTAGCTAATGTCGGTGGAATCAGTGTTGTTTCTCCAGTAGCGTTGCCCATAACTATGAGAGGCCGGCTAAGGGCGTATAGTCCAGGAGAGGTCTAGAGGAAACGAAACAAAGGTGTAGGCATTCCGAGTCGAAAGAATGCCGCCCGACGGCATACCTGCTTGGAAACCTACCCGGCGTTAGCGATAACACAAGCAATGGGTATCAGTGGAAGGCCTCAATTTGCTAGAGAAACTGTTGGTCGAGATTTGGGCAAGAAGAATAACAGGTCGAGAAGAGCTGAGAGAGAAGATTCCGACCAACACGATCACGAGATTCTCCTGAAGCTTTGAAGGGATCGTGTAGCCCTCTCTTTTGACGAAATTCCTCGCTGTCACTGATTCGTTCGAACCCTACTTGAGCTATTAGCAACTAGAGGCTCGCGAAGGGATGCTTCTGCGACGTGTTTGGTCGGCTAGTCGCAGGTCGGCTAGAGAAGCCCGCAGCCAAAGCTCCTCGAGACTATGACCAGACGAAAATAGCCTCTGAATACGCATATGGTCTACTTGCGAGCATGCGTACAAGAGGTTATTCGAAGAGGAAGAAATGGGTACTGGGTCGACAGTCAGCTTGGGGACAAAGTACATGCTGTACATAAAACGCAAGGTGAATCTAGTTAGTGGTATTTAGTCACCTTGCTTAGGATAAATTTCTAAGGCCAGGAAAGCTCTATTCATCCCATGTCTTGCGCACTCGGAAGCTGTCCGCGCAGTTTCCTTCTATCTGCCACTAATATGCCCTGTATTCCCCTCTGTTATTCCACACAACTCGTGAATATTGAATCACCCAGTTCGACTTTGAACAGAATAAAACTATATTATTGCATCTATAACTCAATCGTTCCCACACCCGTATTTTGAAGCCGTAACACCATAATCATGTCTTCCTTTCCGCCTTCGTCTTCCCCTCCGCCTGCTCCACTAGGCCGAAATCCGATTTTGTACTATGATAAAAGACACACGAGGCGTCGAGAGCTTTATGCTCTTAGAGACGAGGTAGCAAAAGAAAGGACCCGAAGAATGAGGAGACGGGTATCCTGCCACAAGCGCGTGGCCAAGAAGGCCCTTCTCCAGCACCCCAAGTACCAGACAATGAACGAAGCACAGCAGGGCAAGGCATCCGAGATGCTGTATGGAAAAATCATGCCGTACTAGTAAGTCGGAACCCTCCTTAATCTCTTCCACAAGAATTATTTTACCTCTTGCACGATTTCTAACGTAATCCTACAGTGAAGCCTACGTCGACCAAGAAACCGACGAGGAACCTGACCCAGAAGACGTGGCCCTCGAGGCTGTTCGAGAGGCCATTGAAGAAGCCATGATAGAACCGACAGAACCAGTAGAACAGGAAGCACCAGCAGAACCTCTAGCATCCGCAGAGGGTTCGCGGGCGCGAGAGAACTCTCCTGGGTAAGTAACATCTCGGCTTGTTTTTTTTCTTAGTTCCTATGACTTGTTTCAGGAGCAAACACTTCCCATTAGGGCTTATCCGGGAGATAAGAGCTCCTAGTACGGGCCCTAGAACTCCCTACACCTTACCATAATTGCTAGAAAAAAACCATGCTGACCCCTGATGCCATAGCCTTGCCTTTCGTTTTCTTCTCCGAGCCGCAGACGAGGCCTACCGCAGAGACTTCCCCGAGGACGCGGCCAAGCGGGACCGACGTGACGCCGGTTCTAGTAACGATACTATCGAGTCCTAGCGACGTTCCCCTGGGCTTTCACAAAAGATTCGACATCCTCAGGACGGCGGGATAATATTGTTCTTAGAAGCTTGGTTAACCAGTGAATGCTATGTAGCTGCGTTTTTCGGTTGCTGGCTCGCCGGGCCGATGGTAAATACCTTTGGCCGTTGCGGTTCTATTTTCGTTTCCTGTCTCGTCTCGTTTCTCGCTTGCTTTTGGTAAGCATTCACCAGTAACGGTGACATTGTCCATCGCGCGTTTCGTTTTACGTTTCGACACAAGCTCCAAGTTAGCTATCGCCCGTAAGTCGTCCCCAAGCAGTAATAAACAAGCAGAAGAACTGATTCATAGTGGCCAAGTTTGGTGCCGAGTGCTGGCGGACGGGCAGGTGGTTCTGATGGCTCAGCAGTATTCTATTGCGGAGGATAGGAACGGGTCTGGGCAAGATACATCACTGCATTATACTACGTATACCCTACGCGAATCTTTTATCGAGCTTGGCCCCTTGGCCAATGAATATTATCTGGTTGCGCTGCGTTTGCGGATAGGTAGTCGCAATAAAATGGAGTTCTGATTTTTCGGATACCACATACTTTAGTTCACAAGTGCTTCGACGCCACCGGCCGGGGACTTTTCCCCTTCGGATCCGAGAATGATGCCACCGAATGCAAGTTGCTAATCCGGCACAGTCTACCGTAGCAGTAATTTGCGATCAGTCCCTTTCTGGCCAGATTCCATACGCAATCGGGGAAGAATTGTTGATGTGAACCGTGAACCCTGGACCCCTGCTCGACCACCTGTGGCCAGGTTGGGACGTATGTATGTATGATACCCATTATCGAAACCAGCCGGCAGCTTGCAGATGATAGACAGAAAGTAGCGTTGGAGTTGTTGGAATGCCGAATGACCTGCCGGTATAAGGAAGGTTGTTGTACGACTCGCGGGGTGTCTTTAAACTCGAGCTCCTGTCGTATGATATGACAGGTCACACTTATTGAACCGGGGTTCTCTCTTATGGCCTATAGGATCTAATTCCTCGAATTGGTTGGGTCAATGTGAGCCGCAACTGTGGATGGGATGAGAACAGGATGTTGTGACAACTTGAAAAGAGTTTCTCCATCCGATCCGGATAAGGATGCGGCTCAACTACTGTCAACAATCTCTACTGTATGTATGACGTGGAACGATTGTAGACCATATTCCCTTTTGTGGTTGCTTTTTCTGCTACCCCATATTCGCCGGTCTTGTTTGCATCACACATGCATGTCTTGCTGTAACCGGCACTAGCCGGCCAGAAAAGGATGTGATCTTCAATTTTCTCAGATATTTTTGGGATAATCCCGAATTCTTATTACCTAGAGTTATGATTCCGGGCCCGGGCCGGTCTTCATCGTATGGGAAACAGAAAGTTGGCACGCAATGTCCCTGGAGAGAGCTTAAGTCGTACTCAGAAACATAGATTCGTTTATGTGTTCCCTGTTATCTTTCCCATTAATCTTCTATTATGTCTATCGTCTGAGAATATATCAATAGCGTGCTCCAACATCCTTTTAGCTGGTGTTTATTCTTCACCGGCAGAAATAGGTTGAGGCTGAGACATCTTAGTGTAAGATTGAAGCTTATCCTACTTCGATATAGCGGTTCCCGGCTCTGTTGGCCACCTTGGGTATCCCGTGTGTGGTGCTACTTCATTAGAACGGGCATACAGCCCATTGGGCATCGATATATATTAGAAAGCTAGGCAGAGCGCTTCATTTTGCGAACGACGGGCTGACCAACCCCTGATTACACATGAATAGGCGCGTTAGAGCGCTTACGTGCCTGAGCAGCGTTTCATATGGTGCACCAAATGCCTCAGATTCGACTTATGAGCCCTAGATGCAGAGTTGATAGAGCTGAGAAAGCTCTTCCAATAGAACATATGAGAGACTGTATAACTACAACTAATTAACCAAATTTAAAGCAAGTCAGTTTCTTATTAATGATAGCATGGGATGGTCTCGAGCTGTGAAGCCCTACGGGCAACCAACAGAACCTGTCACTGAGAAATCTGACCAAGAATTTCATAAAGAATCAGCGAAGACTAAAATGGGTGTCAGCTAGGAACTGGTAATGAAGAGGATCATGATCCTTGGACCAAAGCCCCCGTCACCCCGGAGGAACCTGATAGATAATTCCCAAAGCAATCTAGTAGGATAGCGGCTTGCCTTGTTAGCAAGAATCGAAGCAATAGTGATCCAATAACTACTTTTCCTCGTAGGCATATATAACCTACAAGCTTTGGAGATACTCGACCCAACGGGTTGTTCTATATATAAGCATTGTGAATGCGGGCCGCAGCTATCATTGTTTGGTGGCGTTTACCTTCAACACGCTATCAACCGGACTAGGAAAACATCGACGGCGTCACTACAGAAACATCAGAGATATCAAGTGATTAACCGATCTGCGTAGATTAGATGGCACCCCCGCATTCCCAAGTGAGCTTGATTCTCGTCAAGTGAGGATTCAATGTAACTAAAGCAAGGATACCTACTGCCTCCCCCTGTTAGCCGCTGAGCTGTGTCTCAAGCTATCCCACCCGATCTTAGACACCGGGTGTTGGTATAGGTAGTGAAGTAATTTCGATATTAGATAACGCCATGGTCGACTATTCTATGCGCCGCGATGATGCCAACAGCTTCATGGTTTCATTCCGCAATCGTCTTGTGTGGGGGTTGAGAGAAAATTGATGACGGCTGTTTCGGGCCCCTGGACAGTGAGACCCTACCTCATCATGTGAAGAAATAACTTCCGGCTGGGCAGATCATTACGACGACGGCTCTCAGCCTATGATCGCGCGGTCAGTTACACTCTTGATAATTGACTTGATTCTCCCTCAATGGAGCTGTCTGCTAACTTAGCCATGCTTTTTCGTCTGCGTTGTAACTAACTGAACCCCGTTTTGGAGCTGTTGCTGCCACTGGGCCACCTGAGATGCCGTAGGAAGTATTGTGATTGTGGCTGACAATCTCGCATGCTAGGCGTCTGCAGTGGCCGTTGATACTTCACTGCGCATAGCTAGTAGCTACATTCGTTTTATCGGTACCATTCTCGATGCACCCAGAAACACTATATGAGCTTGAGGAGTAGCCACCCCTGATTTGATCATAACCCCTTTCTTTCTTGCTCATATACTTCATAAGACAGAGAAAGCTATCTGAGAGCGCATTCGGTGATATTCGTACGCTTTTCAAGTACTTAGGCATCAAGGTTGCGAGTGAGCTGGATGGTGCCGATCATCCTTCCCCCCTTAGGTTCCTGATGCTGTAAAAACCAACCGGCTTAAAATTATAAGTCGCAACCTGGAACACAAACACACCGGTTGTTAAGGCTTCATGATATCCAATCTGACGGTGCTCGATCCCGCTAGACAAGTTTGGTGCAGTCGGGAGACCCCCTTTCGCCGAGATGCCGCAAACAGCAATAGTGTCTTCGAATTGTATCGCGACGAATCCCTTTCAAGTTCGTTCTCACCGCCTTCCTAACGTCACCGACTGCTGAATACTGAAGGCTATCCCTGTCTGGTTGCCTGCTGTCGACGCCCATCTCATCAGAGCGCCCCAAGTACCTATTGGCGCAACGGTTCGCCCAGGCAAGGAAAATGGGTAGTGGTTGGACAACATTTCTTGGTTTATCAGACGATAGTATGCCTTGGCTTTGTTATGGAAAGGTAGACGAATCAGCCTAACGGCCGTGAAGCCTTGAAGCGCCGGACGTCTATCCATCAAACAGTACAAATAGCCATCCGACTCCTTTTCGTCTTGTTTTTCGTAGATGATTAGGACTGTCCACTGAGTATCACATAGTTTGTCATTCCGGATTATTCTCTCCACTGGTCAAAGATGGCAAATGCTTATCGGAAACACGGACATAGGTCCTCCCGTACCCAGTCAACCTCGACTCATCCTCAGCACAGCACCCACTTCCGCCGACGTGATCATTACAACCACCTCGATGCCGGTGAAATCCCTTCAATTCTGGAGAATGGGACTCAAGGGTTTGACAGACCCAGCGTCTATGCCGAGTCCGATTATCGCTCCGCCGGTGCCCCTGATGTTGACTCACTAGGCACTGACAGTTTCAACACTGGCGTCAACATGGCATACTCTTCGTCACCCAGTGCCTATCCAGCTGGAATGATCAGCAGCAATGATGCTCGCTATTACCCTGTCCATAGCCTTGCAAGCTACTCCACCAACGTCTCGTCTGCGCAGCCACTGGATGGCTTTTGCGAGGCTGCGGGAAGCCAAATGGCCGGCAACGACTATCGTTCGTGCCCGCCGGGTAGCCAGTCGGGAAAATATTGGGTCACCGACCCAGGGTACTCGCAGACAGCGAATACGAATATCAATCTCCCTTCCGCTGAACTGACACTTGCCCCTTCGGACGGGCATCCTTCCCAAACCTTCACATCCAGTGACGGGGTTTCGCACCGATTCCCAACAACTTCTGTTACAGCCGAAGAGACCGGTTATGACACTTATGATGCAGCACAGCCGTCTTCGTGGTCTGCCATGGGAATGTCTGATGATAATTACCATCAGCACATGTCGGGACCCAGCGATGTGCCTCGCCAGGTATGGGACACGAGGAACGAGAGGTCCCGAACAGCGTCGACTGATTCAGATTATCTTTGGTCTACTCAAGCAAACTCTGGTTCCGTTTTGTAAGTTCGTATGCGTCCCGGGAAAGAAACAAGTGCTAACCCGCCGAAGGGATTCGTTCGAGCAGACTCACCAGGACGGCACGGCAAGACAGGTTGTGGTAGAGCAAACCGTCTTTGATGAGGAAAAGGAGGGCGGTAGAAAGGACAAGAGGTCCAAGGGTGGAAGTCGTGCTAAGAAACCCAGAAGAAGTGAAAAATCCGAAGCCAGAGATGTTCTCGACTCCCTGAACAACGAACCTCCGTGGAGCCCATGGAGCACCAGGAATCCCCGCACCGACAACCACGACCGACGCTGGGCCTCATGAAGGCGATGGCGAACCCCTCCAGATACCCTGACTTTATCTCTACACTCATCGAGGTCTACCTTCGCCAACTATACCCAGTTGAAGTAAATGGTTATGAGGATCGGAAATGTTTCTTTCCACTGACGGCACATGGCCATCTTCCGCGAATACGGTATGCCATGCAGGACATCGGCAACAGGACAAGAAAGGTGTTGGGTTGGGATAGATAGGTGTAGCTATCGAACTCTTGAACTTAGAGAGACTCTACGACCTGACAGCTCACCGCCGAGAATGAGCAAGAGTTTGTAGTGTCCGAGGACGTGCACCTTGCCACCAATGGTTATACACCGCTTTTGTAGGAGGACTCTTTTAAAGCTCCTTGGGCTGCCGGGTAGCTGATATAGCATTTCTTGGTTACCAATCGTTCGAAATCGCCAACCATTTCCATATCGCCACGATTATCACGTAGACCATATAGCTATTCATCATTTCAAATACACCTTATGCCCCTTTATGAATAAGCGATTCAGAATACCCGGTTCCATCATCCACCACAGCCCCGGTTATATGTGGCAATTATCAATGCCTGTGAACACGTCTGTCTCATATTTGGCCTATATGTAACTCAACAGAAGATGAGGAACGCTTTAAAGACATTCCGAGAAAAGTGTATACCCTGGTGAGTTGACGTAGCAGTGATAGCTGCCTAGGGGGCACTGGAACCTCGGTGTTACATACTCTCAAGCATAGCCACAGCAGCCCAACGGGTGCTTGAAGCTGCGCCTGGCTGCAGCCAATGGAACGGCAAATCCAATTCGTCGGGTTCCCCTGTGGCTTCAGCTTCCCATGCTTGCAGATGGCAAAAAAGTTGACGGCAATGCCGGACAAATCCCGAAGCCTCTGCCGAAACACTGAGGAGTTTCTAATAATGCATTGATGCCGGGAAGACTTGTTCGAGTAAGGGGAGAATGGAATAGCAGAGCACATGGATCCGGAACCTCTCGCGACAATCAGTTCGCTCCCTCTCACAGTCAACGGAGAGTAGCGATGACGATCAGGGGGTGCTGAAAATAGGAGTCAACTAGACATTGGCTTTAGCTTTGTGCCTCTGCGCACCTTCGAGTTAAAAAACCTTACAAGTATAACAAGGAACTGCATATGGTTGACGGCTTAGAATGTCTTACATTGGGCCAAGCAGTGAAGGTGGCAAGACAGTGATACCTGAACATGAGATAAAGCTAACTCCTAGATAAACCTCTGCTGAAATGGCTTTATAATTCTCCGATATCTGGCTGAGGTTAGGCATCTACCTATCCAGACAATTCGGAAAATTTTCTTTGATGGACAGTTTGAAAGAGTTGATCACCCAGGGCACTTAGTTGTGCTTGCAAATAATGGATAAGATACATCCGGTTCACTCACCTAACCCCCTTTAGAGAACGTACGTCACTATTTGAAACATGAACCTGCTAGATGCGTTTTTTTATTCGTTATTGATATTCTCGAAAGTATATCTAAGTATCATTTAGGGCTTCGATTCAAATCTCCTGTTAGTCCTAGTCACTGGTTGTGACAGACTGGTAGACTTCAAGGCAGAGGCTTGGTGAGTCCGATTCAGGGATGGGAGACCTGTAGAGGTGATAAGTTACATTCACATACTAATATCTGGCTATGGGAACCTATAAACTTCGAAGGGATATACTAGTCATCTAAGTACTGATAAAGTAATAGGGGTTCCATCTTGCTCTCAGGCAACGGCAACATGGGGAGCACCTCTAGCTGTCCCATACATAAGATTGTTGCCGAATTTCTTAGTGTCAGAATCCCTTCTGAAGTAGAACTGGGAGCCTTTTAATATCTGGAATTGCTTTGAATGTATGTAAAGGGGTAGTTGATAACGACACCGAGGCTTGCATAGCTTTTCTTTGCCCAATCGATATATCTTCACAATGTACTTCGGATGGATACAGAAGCCGCCCGTAGATAATTGGAGAGAACAAATATTTCTTCGTAAGAACTATACATCTAGTGCAGAGAACTGCGAGAGTTCTTTACATAGGTACTCGCTACAACCACCTATCTATTGCCTAAAGAGAGAAACCAGGGGTTTCAACATCGCTAACACGGTCCATTAACTACTACTAACCATCTGTTCAGAAAGTTGGCTGGAAAGTTGTAAGGCCAGAAAATATTCGGGCTAAAAGAATAACAGCAATTACCAGTGTTCGAGTAGTTTCATATTGTGCATGGGAAAGGAGAAAGAAAGAAAGCATGACATGCCAACATTTGGCTTGTACAGATATTAAGATTTTGAATGTTCTGTTTAATGAAAATTGATATTATCCATTAATCAGGCTTGTGAGTTTTGGCCGCGAGTATTGCTTAGGTAATACATTTGGCTCCACCGAATTTATCCTGAGATGCAATTAAACGGCCAAAACTAGACTCAACCTTGAATTTCTTGAGCTTATCATGTGCATGTCATCCCAACCAAACATAACAACACTCTTCCACCAATTCACACAGGGCTACGCTCAGGCAACATCATGGGCTCGAAACGTCCCGCTGATACCGAGGCTGGAAATGCCACTAAAAAGCGTCGGGATCATGGAAAAACGTCTACCACGGCCATCGATCCAACGTACGGCCAACGGGGAGCATTTGGGAACCTACAAGACCTGACAACTGCACCAACGGGCGACAGCGACCTGGACTGTGAAGATGATGCCGAAGCTCTGGCATACCTGAGATCCGTACGGTAAGCTCACCCCCCGCCGTACTTGTTTTCAACAAGGCTAAACCAGAACCCCAGTTGCTTTATTAGGTGAATCATGCTGATATGGTGAGTCCAGAGTGCAAGCCTCCGCTATCCCACACGTTCTTGCTGCGAAAACGGCAAGATCACGGCGAACGCCGCAAACAGGCCTACAACCATCCGATGCACTCGGCGACCAGAAGGAAATCAAGGAAGAAGACGAGGATGAGGGTACGGCTGAGGTTGAGGATGAGGAGGATATTGATCGGAGCCTCTATCAAGACGGCAGAGGCGATTTCAGAGGGTACTACCACGATGGCGCATATACTGCCTACCCAGCAGGCTACTTCGACCAAGACTACGAAGAAGAAGAATACGAAGACGAGTGCGAGGAAGAAAACGTAAAATTGGAAGAAGACGGTGCTGAACCAGACTTGGATGATGAAGAATCTAGTCAGGAATCTAGCGAAGGTGGCCCGCACAATAGTAGCGCAGATGAGATCCGCGATGCCTATTTTGCATCCCTCACCGCCCAGTACATGGCTCTACGCAAAATCCTACACACGCCACCACCGGACAGCCTACTTGACGCTCTCCCCAAGTCGAACCCAACCAAAGTAGACGAATTCGGCCGCGAGTCGTGGACTTTTGTGAAGTGGTCGGGCCGTATGCGTGGCACAGACCCGCTGCCAGCACAGATCGCTGGGATGCACAAGGACGGCATCATGCGCCTGCTGATCATCCTTCTCAACGGGAAGTTTCTGCGCAAGAACAACGAGCTCCGCGAGCGCACCAGCAGGTGGATCTGGGCGCTGCTGGCCCGTCTACCCGAGCAAGGCGAGCTCGACTACCAGGAGATCGGGCGGATACGCGAGTTGGGGAAGAGAGCAGTACTGTTGATGGTCAGCCGGGCTGAACTAGAAGTCCTCGAAGAACATTATGATGTCGGGGCAGTCAGCAATGAGAACCATCACGAAGATGAAGGTGAAGTTGACGATGATGGGTTCGACTCAGACATGTTACAAGATGATGACCATGACGACGACAACGACGAGTATTCGGAAGCTCAGGGCCAGGCTTTCGATGATACCCAGGACAGTCAGCGAGGCGAGGTTGATGCCCCTCCCTCCATAGGCGAAGACGCTCCTATTATAAACAACACCGGTGCTGATGGAGTAACAGCTGATTCCGTTGAGCTAGATGGGCATGAGTCAGTCGGTTCGCCTCCTAATGCAACGAAGGGTAGAGAAACTGCCGGGGACAAAGCGCCCGAAGCAGCAGCAACAACGGGAGAGTCATCAGACATCGAGATGCAGATCGATTCAGACGTGGAGGACGGGGAAGTATCCGAACCACCTCAGCAGACAGAACCAGCAGCTGACATAGAAACGGCTAAGGCCCGGCTCCTCGCCCAGCTCGATGGCGCGAGGGCTGAAGAAGAAGAAGACAAAGGGGAGACCCAGCAACACGCTCCCCCAGAACAGTCCACATCAGCCCCCAAATACGCTCCCGCAGATGAGGAAGAGCAAGAGAAAGCAAGACGCCAGAAGATCCAGCAAGCCAAGATCAACGAGCGCGCCACCCTCAACATGATTCTGACCGTAGTCGGTGAGTTCTACGGGCAGCGGGACCTCCTCGAGTTCCGGGACCCGTTCGGCGGACTCCAACTGGAGGAGAATGAGTGAAAAAAAACTGCAATTCTTTTCTTTGAGAGAAAGAGGCCACGCCGTGCTCGATTTGATACATATTATACCCATTACATAATGATGCTCGTTTCTCAGTAAGAAAGGTATGTAGCCTAGTATTTAAGTTAAACACAAGTTGGTACACGTAAAATGGCTACAGTGCTGCTGATCTGGGAGGGTGGCGGTCATGATACTTTCTCGTGTCAACCCAACATCCACCCTGCGGTTGTCCTTCTGAATGAGGATGATGAGGATGCGGAAACAATATGTCAGTCGATCGAAACATCCTCCTTAGCGCCCCCGCACCCCCATTGCTCTGTTCCAACGTCCAACGCGCGCGTGGATCTGGTATAAAACGTGACGAAATCCCATCATCTTAAGAAAACAAACTCCCTAGCGCCATCCATGCAAGTATCGCTGAAAGCCCAACCAGAGGTATCACATAAACCCAAACAAATACAGCCCCGAGTAGCTGTTTTCCCGATCTTTCCCTCCCTTACTCCCGCACTTTTTTTTCCCCGGATATCAAACCAAACCCCCCATCTTAGGTAGTTCAAACATCGCTCATCTCAACCTCGTCCTCCCACCCCCTGTCCCGGTACCCCAGCTCGATATCCCTGTCCAGAAACCCGGCCTCGTCGAAGTCGCCCGCGTCCGCGCCCGCGTCTTCCTCTACCACCATGACGTTCTCCTGGTCCAAAAGATCGAGAGCGCCGCCGCCCGAGCGCGGATAGGCGCCAGCCCCGAAGCCGAGGCCGAGCCCGACGCCCGCGAGCTTACTCCGCAAGCGCCCCTTCCGCGGCACGGCCATGACGCGGCCGTTGCCCCAGCCAGCTGGCGCGAGGCTGCGCGGGCTCACCTCGCCGTCAAAGTCGTTGCGCCAGGCACCGAGGCGGTCGGGAACCTCGGGGGCCTCGTCCGCCTCCTCGGTGAAGAGGCGCTTGCGCGACTTGGCGCTGCCGGCGCCGGCGGAGGAGGAGGAGGGTAGGTCCGAGCAGGCGATGCTGCCGCTGCTGCTGCTCGCCATGGATTCCTGGCTGCTGTTCACCAGGCTGGGCAAGTCGTCGTCGTCGTCGTCGTCGTCGTCGAGCGGCGCGTCGTTGATGCTGAGGAGTGGCTTGTGGCTGTGGTTGTGGTAGCCGCTTGTGCTGATGGATAGTGAGGGGGTCGGGGTCTCGCGCTGTGTGTCCAGACCGCCAACTTTGTGGATTCCGCAGAATGGCAGTAATTCCCGTGGGGTTGAGACGGCGTTCGCACGGGATCGGCCCTCATTTTCTAGGTCCGTTGTCGTGGCTGTAGGAGTCCTGTTGCCGCCGCTCTCATCCCAGAGCGCGAAGGCGCTGTAGCTTTCCGTCTTGTAGCCCTCGGGCACGGACTTACGGACCCGCATGCCTACCGATAGCAGGTTCGACTGTACAGATGGTGGAAGAGTTGGCGAGATGCTGCCGCTGGTTGTTGAATGTGTTTGAGAAGTCTGACTGGTGGAATTGTGGAGGTACGAGGGCGACGAGCTGCCATTGCTGGTGAAGAACGAGGTGATATGTCGCTGGGCGGGATCGCTAGCCGCGCCGGCGAATTGGCGCTTTGTTCGGGGCGCGGACATGACTTGTATACTATATTCAAGGGCCACGTAGAGGTGTAGTTCTTATTCTATAATAATCTCCCGTCTTCTCAAATAGAGACTAGCAATGTCCTGCTGGCTAGATGACGTGATGGTTGTAGTTGGGGATCCCGGCAATCGATTTGCAATGCTAGCAAGACGCAGGCGTCAATTCGAGAACAAAGGGAATTGACTCAAGGCAATGGCGGGAATATAAAGCACAAGATATTCGGTAGCAATCTCTTCTTCGTCGCTTGTCAATGGTTTCGTCTCAAGTATTCAGGTGATGAAAGAGTGTCAGGAGGGAAGGCTGGGGTTACGACGGTTGGGGGCTGATAAGACAACTTGAAAGTGGGGAAGGAAATGAAGCGCGTTCCCAGGTTACGTAGGCGTGTTTTTACGCGTTAAGTGATGAGGCCAGCCAAGAAATTGGCGACTCGGTTGCTACCGTAGCTCCGTCTTTCTTGGCTCGTGCACCACTTTACTCTGTCCCGCCGTGCATCTACCTCTGAGCACTTGCATTGTGCATGACCTGAAGATGTCACCAGATGAAGCTTCTATACTACCATAGGGTCAGGGGTCTATCTTAAATGACATATCAAGCATATAGAGGGATTAATTAGATTATTCCTCAATGTATAATCTCCAATAGTGTTCGTGTGAAAAAAGAGATTTCGTCAATTATTAGATGGCTGTGAGATCATGTAATAATACGAATTGTCTTCAGTACGTAGGCATGTATTAGGGGTATGATCAATTTAATCCTACAGATTTACATTCTGCAGTATGCTTAATAACTCTAGTATTGCTGTGATATCACACAACTTCAAAATAGGCGTAGAGGTAGATAAATGCAGTATGATTAGTACGTCCTGCGTTGCCAAAGCACGACTATGTGTCCGTGATTGGGCACCAAGCTATTGTCTTATTCATAAGTCCCGATGAAAGTGGTAGAAATCAACCACTAGATAATTACTAGACTTTGAGGGCCATTAAGTTAACATATCTGTAAGTCGTCTCTGAAGGCTCTCTAATGTAGACGATCATTCTACTACATAGCCAACGGTAGCAGCAGCAGCGGTGTAATCATCAGGACACATGATCAGAAATACGCCCACATGCCAGATGGGCACATAGGAATTTCCACCATGTACCATCTACGCGAGATGGAATTGACATGTCACGATACACGGGGGCACTGAGAGAAACGTCGTGGAATACTCTGAATTAGCCTAGCGCAATGAAAACACCTACCACTGCACTCGGGTATATAGCGATCCTCAATCGGCATTCCACGTCCTCACATCCGGAGATAGGCCCGTCGCCAGGCAGATCTCGGGAGATGCTCATGTGGAAAAGCTATTTCCAGCTATCCACCCATGCAGCAGCTACCCCTCTTCTTCATCTCTGAAGAAATGACGTCTTCATGATACACAAGGCGAGGAAACGGAAAGAATATTCGCGGAAAAAAGGACGATGCAAGATATCAGGACCCCAAACGCCCCTTTTGTATTGAGGATCTCTTTGGTATCCGTCGTCTATCTGCAAATGGCGTATATGTTGTTCGTAGGTCGAGATATGTCCCAAAGACAAGATTGAACCCCTATTTTTCTATGCGTCCATGCCACCGAGAAAGCGATTTGCAGATATCCGAACTATACCATGAAGTCGTGACCAATACCGAAGAACGAAGAAAAGAAAAGACGAGACCGTCTACTTTCTCCGGAATGAGCAACCCTCGGTTAATCTGGCCTTACCACCCGTGGGTTGGCATAGGACTGTGGTGCAACCCTGGCAGATGACGACGGTCTGGGCGTGTGAGAAGACGGTGGTGATGGTAAAGCAACCGGGGCACTTGACGTCCATGAAGAAGGATCGAGGAGAGGGCACCAAGGTCTAGTTGATGTCATTAGCATCATTACCAGCAGCCTCAGAGAAGCATAAGCCAGATCAATCATACCTTGAGCTTGTGCTTCTTAGCCTCCGCAGCCGGGCTGGGGTTGAGAAGATCAACAGCGAGAACCTGAGGAGGGAAAATGTCAGCATAACAATACCAACCAGGCCATACGTAAAATAATCCGAGCTTCCGTCTATCTAGGCATAAAATCCCATCACAATGAGCTATGCACTTGGCCTCCCAAGAACCCTCAATCGACTGGGGGAAATATATACGTATTGCCGAATGTCGTAGTTGATGATATTGAGGGTGAATCGATGATCGAAGGATGAATGCAGTGGTCACTGATGCTTGACCAACAAGGCCGAAAGGCGATACCTAAACAAACAGATTTCAACTTACCATCTTGTCTGATTTTCACGATGAGAGTATCGACAAATGAATTGGCAAGCTTGATGTTGACTGATAAAATCCAAGGGTGTTGCCGATGGCAGGATTTTTTTGCTTGCGATCGATGGTTGATGTTTAGAGGAGGGGAAGCAGTCGTGTGTGGCCTTGGGGATGAAAGTTCGGCTTGCAAATTTTGGCGAGGTAGATTTTGGTCTGCTAGGCTAGGTATCTGTGTTTAGTGGTCCACTGAGGCAAGATTCGATGGAGACATTTCTGGTGCGTTCCAATTAGGCCTAGTGTGGGAGAGGGCTAGGGCTTCTTTCCTGGTCTCGCTTTTTGAATGGGGTTCCTGGTCCGAGCACTGAGTGGAGACCAGCACTCTGCTGCCACTTGGCGGAGTGGCTGACAGCAGCTGTCAGGAACGATGGGATATCTGACTCTTTTATCATTACTGATTACGGAGGGGCTGAGGGGTTGCCATCCCTGTCTCTTACATACCATGTAGAAAATACATTATATACGGATCCGTACGAAAGACTTGGAGTGCTATTAGGCAACACCTTAGTTGAGTCTTGCGATAATTTCGATAATACGACTGCAGAGTTGACTTGAATATATCTTTAATCTACGTCGCGAATAAGAGGAAATACAGCAAGATGGCTGCTCCTACAGATCAACGAATAGCTGTTCCTATTGACGATCCAAATGCCGACACTGAATGGTATCGTTCCTACATGTGCCCCCCCTTCGTAGTCTAGAGCAACAAGCTTACAATAATAGGAATGATATACTCCGCCAGCACGGGGTCATACCTGAAAAACCTCCATCCCCTACTCCTATGATCGAGGAAGCCATTCTAGAAGGCCGCCGGATAGCGCACGAGAACCGGTTGGAGGGAAAAGAGCTCGACGAGCTTGATGAACTAGAAGACGATGAAGACGAGGCGTTCCTAGAGCAATACCGCCAAAAGCGGATGCAGGAACTGAATAATTTGACCAAAAAGTCGATACATGGCACGGTCTACCCAATATCAAAACCTGAGTACTCGCGCGAGGTCACAGAAGCATCGAATAACGGGCCGGTCTTCGTCAATCTTACATCCTCGCTAGGAACGAATGTCGAATCAAGAGTCCTATCAGAGCTTTGGCGGCAGGCAGCGAAGGAATACGGCGACGTCAAGTTCTGCGAGATCCGAGCCGACAAGGCGATCGAGAATTACCCGGATCGCAACTGTCCCACCATTCTCGTGTACAAGAATGGCGATATCGTGAAGCAGGTGGTCACCCTCGTCACGGTTGGCGGTGTGCGAATGAACATGATGGATATCGACAACTTGCTAGTGGAAGTAGGAGCCATCAGCGAGAAAGACATGAGAGTAATGAAGAGAAGGAGAGAGGCCGAGGATGCCAAGGAAGAACAACTTTCCGGGAGGGGCATTAAGAGTGGAAATTTGAAGCATGCAACTACTGGGGATGACGACGATGACGATGATTGGGATTGAGCAAGACCTATTATCAGGTGAGGCTACTTCATTCCGTCAACAACTAGTTCAGCAAATTTACGAGCTCAATTCAGAGACTTCGACAATCGGGTACAACATGATTTGAAGCCGATTTGAAGCAGGTGGCCCACATTCGTAGCAAAATCGACTCGATACCGAGAACCTCGTGGATCAGTACCCATACACCTTAACGAGGACATTAATTGCCTTGAGACCTACTGACCCGGGATCGTGGAACCGCATCGGGGGACAGCATCGGAAGTGCCACTAGGTACCTCCTAGGTACAAGGGAGTGCATACTTAATGTAGGTATGTACATGTATCGGTACGTATTCATGTACTTATCTAATCGAGCACGGTTAGTTAGGTACATAGGTAAGTGGGGTCTCGGCGGTGATGCGCGCCATAGGTACCTCCATTGTTAAGTGTTTACAACTCCGGTTGAGTCGCGTGCATCGGCGCAAGTTGATCACCAATTCAACAGCTTTCATACCTTGAAGCTCAGTCGTCGAGCAAAGGTATTTCCTTACGAAACGCGCAATTCCTACCACCTTGATTCCGTTGGCCGCTATGGCTGAGGAACCAACTTTGCCGAGGCTACCCGCTGTCACTTCGGATTCCGAGACCCAAACCTTTGCCAATACGCGAAAACGCGCCCGCGATCGAGTCGCCGCATCGCCGCTCTTCTCCAACTCGAGCGACCCAGCTGTATTTTCCAGCGACGACGATCCCAATCTAGAAAACTATACTCAAGGGAGACATCGGAAAAAACGTTATGTCGGTTCCTGGTATCAGCAACAGCTTGCCTCTTCCGATTCCACGTTTTCTGATGATGTACAACCTCGGCCCAAGGCGAAGAGATCCTTTAAGCGTCAGCTTGACAGTGGAGTCTGGATGGGAAGTGATGGTTCTATAGACCCTGAAGATGATATACTCGGCGATATTCAGCTGCCTGCGGAGACTAAATTGCCTCAACTGAGACACGTCCTGCCCACCACAACTATCTCGCCTAGCGAGGCAGATGCTCGACGAATAATTCAGGATTCTATTGACCACGGTATTGAGGACATTGATTTATCGTAAGTTGTTCCATCCATTGGTTCCTAAATGAGCCCGTTGGCGCCTCGTAGCATGTCGATGTGCTAAACGTCCGCAAGGTACTCCGGCATCGAGAGCCTCTCCAACGCAACCATATCTCAACTCTCGGAGTTCTCCTGTATTCCGCTAGTAACCGAGGACGTTCCATTTGAGCATAAGGATCCGTCTCTTAAGATCTACCTAGCTAATAACCCACTCTTGCGAGCTCCTGGAGCTCTCTTCAACTTGGAGCATCTGACTGTTCTTAGCCTCCGAAACACCAAAATCAAAGAGCTTCCCGCCAGCATTAAAAATCTGCGCAACCTCCAAACTCTAAACTTGTCTCTCACACAGCTTCGATATTTGCCTGGAGAGCTCTTCGACTTATTGGAATATCCTAGCAAACTAGAGAGCCTAATTATAGATCCCAATCCCTTTTTCCGTCCGGGCCACCATAAACCAAGAGCATACCTGAGACCACGGCCACAGGATGCGGATGTTCTTCATGAGTCGAGTTTTCCTCCTGTTGTGCTTCAGGTGTGGCTTAAGAGAAAAGACGCACCACAGGACAATGTCTCTTACCAACCTGTGACTACCTCAACTGGTTTAGGTGCTGCAAGATGGCAAACATTCGCGCTGGCACGATCGCCAGTACAATATAGAGACAGCCGGGGACTCATCGTCTCGAAATTCCAGTTGCCCCAGCCGAAACCAACCCCGGACAGCCCGGCTTCCGGGCAAGGTTTAGTTCTCCCGATTCAGACCGAGAGCCTTAGCTCGTCGCCTGCGCTTCCCTCCTCAACGCGCGATCAAGTAACGTCTAGCGGCCAGAAGAGCCGTGTACCTTCGTTATTCGAAGTAGCTCTTCAGGCCTGCTCCCGGACTACGCAACTCAGGGATCTGTCGTCGTACCTGCCTCCACAGGCACCTCCTCATTTCGTAGAGGCACTAGACCGAGTCGTCAGGCAAGGAGAGGAAAACGCCAATTCGGGGGATTTGCCCTGCTCCGTTTGCAAGCGGCGAGTCATAGTACCCATGGCCGAATGGATCGAATGGTGGAATATTCATAACACAACGATACCAGATGACGGTCTCGAAGAACCCCCAGGCTTTAAAATAATAAAAGAGATGAAGGTGCCGTTCCTGCGGCGAGGCTGCTCATGGGGGTGTCTGCCGAAACCCATGGAGTACGGACAACCGTTACCCGGGACGGCAGTATGGAAGTTTATACCGACCGAAGAAAGCGGGATGTAATGTTTCGTACACCAGACACGCTGTCGGAATGAAAAGAGCATAAGGAGATATGGTTTGATAGTCTCAGAGGGCTAGTGATAAATAACCAACGAATAAACAGAGCGTACCACCAACGTCAATTATGAGTTTTCATGCGTCGAGTCAGCATAAAGTTGGCCGCAGATTTCCCCCTGATCATAGCCTTGTGAGGGTAGGTATATGCTGGCTTCTCAGGTCAGTTTGAGTAATAGGCCGTGCCTTGAATCTTCCAGCTCTCTCAGTGAATGGGTCACAGGACTATGTGTCAACCAAGATGTTATCATAACCACAAACTCTCGGCCCATTTACTTTCAGCCCATCAACTAGTAAGTCCAGGTATGAAAAGCAATATAGACGTATTCCTTAAGTCATCGTTGCCAACTATTAGCCACTATGTGTATTGTTGCCAAACATCCCGCGTTTGGGTATACCCGCGCCTTATAACACCATAGTATCACCGCTACTTCCATCACAAAGTGGATAAATGTAGCAACGTTGTGCCCAGGATGTCTCAAGTTGGGTAATACCCTAGTGGCGATACCGGCCGTCCCACATAGGATACTAAATTCCAATATCCTGTGTGACTCTTATATCCGACTGGGTATAATAAGCCGGATGCTTGTACTCGCAAGCCGAAGAACATCTTAAGAGCAGATCTTGCCCTTGTGACACACGGCAAGGTTCGTGGTTTTGGGGTAACACATATATTGTCCTGGTCAGAGTAGATAAGACTAGCTATAGAGGGCTAGCTATCTGCTCTAGATTGCTGGCGCTCGTCACCATCGTTTATGTCGACCTTGGGAGATACGCTTAGGTATCAGCGTATTTGATTCTAGTGCTATCTGCTACTTCAAGCATAATAGGTGGAGTATTTCGCAGCCTAGTAGTTTCCTCGCCGTGTCACTCTGCCGTGGTCGTGATCGCCAGCCGGATGCCGCATTCCAGTGTTGGTGTGAGGTTTGGAAGTTGTCGGGAGGACGACTGACTGACTCTGTATAGGGGGGTAATGCCGCACGTGTCATCGATATGTTTCGTCCTAACCATGTCAACCTTTAGAGCTGCAAAAGATATACACTTCTTTGGGGTACGTAAGGCTTCCTGGAGTGCTAAGAAGCATTCTGTATGCCCCCGTGATAATGCTGCTACAGTGGCGAGTTGGATATGCCAAGCAAGGGGGAAATTTGATGCTACAAATCAAGCAGCTGGATAGAACAATGTGGTTGCTAGCAATCGGATAGCCCCCAAGGATCCCTACGCGCCTCTACTAAGAGTCAAATTATCTATTTCACCAGGTTACATGTCCACGTACTCTTCGTCAATCACAAATAGGATCTGACTACTCCCCAGCAGAGGCGGCATCACTCAATCAACCAATATATCGATCTCAGTCTTCCAAGGACACCATTGCCCAAGCCTTATAGGCAAGAGCGTCCAGCGGCCGTCGGCATGGCTTCGTTACACTCTCTCGTTACAGCTCAGGACATAGGTAGGAGGTAGGCAGGTAGATGTGCGCACGAACGGTATTAAGAACGTGTATAATTTAGTGCCTTCAACATAACACGGACTAAAGTTGCTGCTGCTGCCCGTGATACTAGCTTGGTGATACACATATATGGAGTGTCGCATAAAAGGAGTACGTACGGATTATCCCCTGCCCAACATGTAGGATTACTATTGCTACTACATACGTACGTATTATCTAGATATGGATACGATATGAATTCCGTTAGGCAGATAGAGTAAGGTTTGCTCGGTAGTTAAGCAACCTTTCTCACGATTTTTCATAGTCCTGGCATGAGAAACGGAAGTTAATTAACTAGACGCAGACTCCACGTCCCAGTTGTCTTCATCTGGTACCTATCCAGGGGCCGAGCTGAACTTGGGTACATGCAGCCCTGGGGAGCTAAGTATATAAAACAGACATCTAGGTGATGCTTACCACAGTCTTCACGCAATGGGCGCTATACCCTTACAAACAAGGATAATGAGACGGTACGGGCAGCACCAGCTGCCAAGGGCCTCCTCTCCCTTGTTGTGTTGTCTGTAAATGGACCTAGACTATGTGTTCGAGTCTCGGCATAAACCATCGACCATAACAAAGTCAACTAAAGCCAAGTGGCCACTAGCTATATTCCTAAGTGTTCTGAGGATGATGCTCTTCCCTCTTTGCCGGCTCTGCCGGCTCTAGTCTCACAGGCGAGACTAAGAATATTGTAGATCGATCTGAAGATTGCTGTACTGAAAACCAGCGGCGCCCATAGTCTGAAAACACTCGGGACCTTTACAGTGTAGAGGAAGGGATATGAGTTTCAGCAGTGTTGTTATCATCCAACGTAGCAGCTACGATAGGGAGTCAATTAAATATACCTACAAACGTGGCCTCTAGTTTCGCCGTACGTGTGCAGCAAGGCATCCTACGATCTTGACCATTGTCCATTTAGTCAATTGGCCTCCTTCGCCGATCCAATAACCCCAGTCAATTCTAGAAGTTGCTGAAGTTGCTCGATACATCGTCCGCTCCGTGGTTTGCGATGAGCTAGCGAGGATCGGACTAACTAAGCCTTGTATTGATATAGCATTCTCTACTGCGTAAGAAGCTGGCATGTATATGAGTTCGGTGTTATGCTGTGATGCGGCGACGCGACGCCGTTCCCGGTTAGACACAGCGTTCAGCTACGGTGACATACATGCATACATAGGTAGATAGTTGATGCCTATTCTGAACTGGGGTGACTAGAAAGGATGGCAGGATGGCAGCGTCGTCCAACAGCTGACGTGAGCGACCGGCTCCTCGTGCGGCTGGGAAACCAAGTGGTATAACGTCAGACATGCAGGGCGCAGGGATCACGCATGGTCAATTGCAAGACAGTGAGCCGCTCCCGTCTCCTTTGCCGTGGTGGTTAGGCAGTCAATAGGTCGGCCTAAACGCCCTGTTTGACATCCGCTTGCGCCGGCGGCTCAAGACAATGGGGTAAGTCATAATAACTAGCATACATTTAAGACTTTACCGGGGCCTGCCGCTTTGGCCAGAGTGCTTTGCATGAGGAGTGAGGTGGGCTGAGAATCACCATGTGGTGTGACCAACTCCTCCGCATTCAGGGATGGGATGAGATGGGAGTTACCGAGCCTGCCGTGCAGTCGCTGCAGAGGTGCGGCTCCATGCCGATCGAGACGATGAGGCAACTAACCGCGTCCATCATCTTGCGAGACTTTCCGATATAGGGCATATGAGGTCCACAATATCTACCGTATCATACCTATTCAGGCTACTACTTATATATAGGTCGCCAACTAGCGATGAACTAAGAAGGCTTGCAAGGGTAGATATAGGATGAAATCTTCATCGAGCCTTGTCGAGGCCTTTCGTCGATTGACAAAGGACGCAGATACAGCTTTGTGAAGCTTGGCGAGCTGGTGTTGTACATAAAATGCCGGATTTCCGAACATATGTATGTTATATGTAATAGGTCAGATAGCTTCCACTTTAGAACGACCTTGTGATCGCTTATGATGTTCTCACTTATGTGTGTAGAACAGTTAGCGCTTCCCCATACTGCGTGAGACGTACAGTAGCAACAAGGGATGAATCCTTGCGAAGATAAACACACCGCTCTAATAACTGCCATGTGATGGTGACAACTCAATCCTTCACATGTCTCTGCAGGCTTGCCACTTGCCTACAGTAGACAGGTGTGGTGTTCGAGTGCTTGTGTGCCACAATAGTCGGCAGCATCGTGGTTGGACCAGAGTGCCGGTAGCATTGGCAAAATTTCCGCTTTGGGATTTAGATGGACGGCTTCATTCCATGGTCCTCCAGTCTTGTTTCGTTAAGTTGAGCTTGGCGCTTGGCGCCTGACGCTTAATAAAATAAGCTTTCCATCTCCTACTTATCTCCGGATGGGCATCATCACCATGATCCCTACTTTGGCGACATTTATGTACCACATACTCCGTACATGGCTTCTTTTACTACGTAGTGAATGCATACCTAGCTCTACGTAGCTCCCGTTCGGCTAGGTAATAGGAAATGCAGGGTTACATATAACATACATCATAGACTCCCGTTCTAAAGTACAGTAACACTGGCAATAATAGCCAAGAACACGGAGTTAACATTTATGAGGCCCAGTCGTATGTTGCCTACATATCAAGTTGAAGCGTAAGGTTCTAGTTATGTATATAGATCATTACAGTTTATGACCACGTTACGGCGGATGAGGATACTTGTAAGAGGTAGATATGTCGATGTCTTATAACTATAAGAAAAGAATGCCAAATATACGCTTTCTTCTATGAAGTTCTCTGTGCCTCGCCTGAGTCATTCTCAGCTGAAACCGGGGCAACGCGAGGTCGAATATATTGCAAAGAGACAGACAATTAAATCGGACCAACCGCAAAACAATGTAACGGGCAGAGACAGACAATCCGATAGTCCCGATCTAGTGCACACCACTCCACATCCTCTCTTTTGTGTTAAGTCTTACCGCGTTATGCAAATTATAGCATGTGGCTGCCATCAGTCATCTCCGATAGGATCCCCCTCAGATGCCCTTGACAGCAATCTGACTAGTCTTACCAAACCAAAAACGGCCACCCCCATCCCAATTCGGGCGAAGATGGCATTCCGAACCTTCCGGGCGCCAACCGCTTGCTTAGAAGCATATATATCTGCTAAGATGTTGCGGTCCGCCCCAGTTGAGCTCGCAGCTCACACACACCTCTTTAGTAGTGAACGGTTAAGAACAACATCGTCAGCTGGAACAAGCACTTAACGCCATGGCGTCGTCTTCCCCAATCGAGGCCTTTTGCAGCTGGGCGCGCCTGAAGAAGTACCGCATCGAGGTCACGTACGGCGTCTACGTGTTCACGCCCGTGGAGAAAGTTCTCTTCTGGACCATCTTCTGCTTCCTGTTCACCGTCATCTCGTTCGCCGCCGCTGTGTTTACCCAGCGCAACGTCATGCTGCTCATCAGGTACGCCGCCGTCTACGTGGGCGGCGATGATGCCAGCATGGCGTCGAGGCTGCTCGCGAAGGAAGGATTGCCGGTGTCGGGGATGACGTCCCTGTCTGAAGTCGGCGGCGCAGCAAACTCCCAGGCTCCCTGAAAAAAGATACTCGCCCACCTTTACCTACCTACCTAACTACCTACCTGGTCGAACGACGTGTCCATTCGGAAGCACGAGTCGGAATTCAAGTGGACAGCTTCATGTGGAAACGAGGCTCTGTGATTGGGCGCAGCATCGCCTTCGCTTGGGTCCGTTGACGTGCCACGGACTCTCTCCCGCTACGCCCGCCGCCAAGCTCGGCATAGCCCCGCCTCGAGACGGAGCATGTCATGTCAGACTCCTACATACAACAATAGATAGGAATGTTGCGGTCGCTAAACTACGAGTCGTTGATACGCCTTAGGATCCATCCTTCACCTCGCGGGCACCACGCATTGATGATCGATCTGACGGAGGACAGGGGAAGCTTTCTCACGAGCTCTGGTTCTGCCAATGCGAAGAAAGACTAACTAGTTGAGTTGAGTCCGATGAGAGTTTTTTCCCCTGGGATGGGGAAAAAGAACAGCGTCAAGAGATGGAACCTTTCTTGCTGCATTGCCGCACTTTCACCCTGGCTAGTATAGGTCTCGCTGGGATGTCATGGGGAGACGCTTCACTCTGTCACTTTACAGAACATGACCCGAGATACCACCGGGTCGATAGTGGGTATTCATCGCGATCCCGGATCCTACGGGAGCGATGGGGCAATGTTCATATCTCTAGAGTCCGGAGTAGATATGATAAACACAGAAAGCTCGAGGAATTTTTAGAATCTGTTGAGACACTAATTAAGAATTTGAGGTCTCTAAGTCCTATCATGAACAGCGTGTAAATTGTGATTCGGAAATAGAAGGGGACGTTCAACAGCATTCCCGGTATTCTATGTATTTCATAAAGTTCAACCGGAGACACCCCGCATGTTGTTCGGAATGTTGCAAGCCCCACCACCGCACCCACCGGGAATGCAACCCGTTGAAGAAGTATGTTTGGATGGGACCCGATGTTTTTAGCTAACATGATGTTTTCACATGTCAAAACTTGACAATAGTTATTGTTACCGTATGTACAGATAAGTTAGTCAATTAATATATTATATGTAATGCATACCACGGGAGGACCCGGGCGATCCTTCATACGTAGAGGCATGAAATCTTTCTTTTCCTCCGACGGGTCCCTATAGGCTATAGCTTAATCACTTATGCGCAGCCGAAGGCCATGAAGAACTTGAGAGCATTAAATCCGGTGTAAAACTTGAATTAGTCGAGTATCGGTGAATCTTGGTCATACTCTGTAGCTACCCCTATTTACCACTAGTCAGTGATTATAGACGCCGAGAAAGTGTTCTAAGCGAGGACCTCAACATACATATATGTATGTAATATACCTACTTTATGTTTTATAGTCAATGCACTACGACCGCTGTTGTAAGGCACTCTAGGAGCTAGAAGCCAGAGTCGTTTTAGTATGGGAACCACTTGAACCGGAGATAATTACATTAGCGGACAAACTCTTAACAGAAGCATACACGAAAAAGTCAGCCCATGGCTAGCTGCCTATAACACCTAAGTACCTAAGGCATGGGTTGAATGGAGCCTCAACTTACTCAACATGGATGGCTTGAATACTCTGTAGTGTTATTAGTGCACTTTCACCCATTGAAAAACGTCTCAAACGGAGCAATATTGCCAAATCTTGTGAGTGGTTTACGCATATTCAACCCCATCGGCTCATTCAACGGGTCTGCCTTCGTTCTTTCTGACTTGAGAAGGAGACAACAAGTCTATCTATCCCATACTCTCAACCTGTTTGACACAGTGGCTTTGACGAAGCGAACTTGGATAAGGGATTAAGCGATGACAAGAGGCACGCGAGGAAATATTCTCCGTTGTGAACGCTCCATCGCTGCGAACAAGGACTCGATTCTTTGGTCAACCAGTTCGGATTAATTCCTTCCTAACGCCCCCGAGACTGTACAGCAAGTTATCCCATGAACAGTTCTCTGAGCGAGGGACGCAGGGGGTTCCTCGGTTTCTCGATATACAAGTACATACTCAGTTTTCCGATATATACATACTTGTTTCCCTCTCATTTCTTTCATCTTGCATTCTCATACATAACTCAATAAATCAAACACAACCAAACCCAGACCCCCCCCTTCCCCCCGCGTCCGTTAACCTCCCAAGCCCAAGCGCATACATACATACATGCATGTAGCCTGAACAAGCCTCCCGTCAGGGAGCGATCAACTCGCTAGCCAGCTCCCTCAATTTAAACTTCTGGATCTTGCCGCTGGCCGTCTTGGGGTACTCGTCGATCCAGAAGACGTGCTTGGGGACGAGGTGGGCCGAGAGGTGTTTCCGGACCCACTCCCTGACATGCTCCTTGGACAAAACCCCGTGCTCGCCCTGACCCTCGCCCGCATCAACCTCCTCCCCCTTCCCCACCTCCTCGACGGCCCGGACGCCGACGTGCGGGACCACGAACGCGCCGACCACCTCGCCGTACCGGTCGTCCGGCACGCCGACGACGCTGGCCTCGCGCACGAGCGGGTGCTGGAACAGGCAGTTCTCGATCTCGAGCGGGTGGATGTTCTCGCCGCCGCGGATGACGAGGTCCTTGATGCGGCCCGTGATCTCGATGAAGCCGTCTTCGTCCATGCAGGCCTCGTCGCCGCTGTGCATCCACACCACACCACTGCCGTCGCCATTGCCGTCGACGTCGTGGCGGTCCGCGCGCGTCCGCTCCGCGTCTCCGTAGTACCCCTGCATGATGAGGTATCCGGCGGCGGCGAGCTCGCCGCGGCGGCCCCGCGGCAGCGTCGTCGCGCGGTCGGCCGGGTCGACGATCTTGACGGCCGTGTGGGCGAGCGGGCGCCCGACGGTGCGCGTGCGCTTCTCCAGCGCGTCGTCCGGCGCCGTCATGCAGCTCACCGGCGCCGTCTCCGTCATGCCGTAGCAGATGACGAGGTCGCGCATGCCGAGCGAGCCGAAGATCCGCTCCATCAGCGACTGCGGCACCGAGCTGCCCGCCGCGATGCCCGTGCGCAGGCGCGAGAACGCGTCCGCCGACAGCTGCGCCGCGAACCCCGGGTTCGCGAGCAGCTCCAGCTCCGCCACGAACATGGTCGCCACGCCGTGCAGGCCCGTGGCCCGGTGCTCGGCGACGGCGTGCAGGGACGCGGCCGGGTCGAAGGCCGGCGACGGGAAAATCAGGGTCGCGCCCGTGGTGGCGGTTATCATGAGGCCGAGCACGTTGCCGAAGCAGTGGAAGAGCGGCGGCGGGCAGACGATGCGGTCGTCTGGGGTGAGGCCCATGTGCGAGGCGATCAGGTACCCGTTGTTCAGGATGTTGGTGTGGGTGAGCATCGCGGCCTTGGGCATCGAGGTCGTCCCCGATGTGAATTGGATGTTGATGGTGTCTGCGGCCGAGAGCGGGGAGTCGGGGACTACCGGGCGGTTGGACGACGAGAGAAGCGTCGTGTATGGTGTGAGTGCGCGAAGATCTTGCAGGGGAAAGGAGACATTCGGGTGTGACTGCGTGTTATCCAACAAGATGACAGATTTTAACGTAGGAATCGTTGGCGACTCGACTTTGCTACTCCCCAAGTCAGGGATGAGGGCCGATAGGAGCTCAAGATTGCTACGTCCGCGACAGGGTTTATAGGCCAGGTCCGTCACGGCACCGATGATGAGGACTTCCACTCCTAGGTGAGATAGTGCACCAGTAAGTTGGTTGGCGTTGAAGGTCGGGTTGAGCGGGACGAGGACCGCCCCTAGCTTATAGAGTGCGTATATCAACGCGGCATATTCGCAGCCGTTACCCAAGCTAATCGCGACACGATCCCCTTTCTTAACTCCTAGAGACTGTAGTGAACGTGCAAGAGTGTTTGACAGAGAATCGAGACCCTCATAAGTTAGGGTCGTTGTGTGGGGTGTAGTGTCAATGGACGAAGTGGGTGGCGGGGCGATATCTATGACGGTTGGAGACCGAGAGATCACCGCCGGGTGATCACCCCTTGGAGAGACGATGGAAGCGAAGTGTTCTGGTATTGTGTGAGGAAGCAATGGCGGCTACCAGGCATTAGTATAAGATAGTAGTGTCATTCCTCTGAAGTACCGCCATAACAAAATAGATGAATTGGAAGGAAGAAAATAAAAAGAAAGAAAGAAAAGAACACATCGGTTCCATAGGGACTTCCACAGCAAGAACAAAACAAAAAACCAAAATCACATATTCTTCAACAAATAAAACCTCCCAAAACATAAAACGTTGAAGGTGTAAGCCGATTGGCCAAGTCAAGACAAGACGAACCGAACACAGAGCTTACCTCGCGAGGTCCCTCGGCATAGCTCAGATCAGAAGTTGCAACGCCTCTTCTTTGAAAACCCTGATTCCAGGCTAAAAGTTGCCCTGCTCTTACTACCTTTGGACTTCTGGCCCGTCTGCCGGACAGATCCCATCTCGAAGGCCCACAGCCTGAGCTGTACCGCCCACGTAAAGCACCAAGTGCTAGAGACTGCCACGGCCGCCCCATGACGCCTGAGCCAAACAGCGCAAGCAAAAGTCTACCTTGTTAATAAAGGCCTTGCTTTGTATCGCCTTGAAGCTCCAAGGGTGCCCTCCGTCTTCGTCCACTTCACGCCGTCCGGTTGGGACTCAGCGTTCGTGACTAACTTTCAGCCATTAATATAGGTATGCTAGGTAGAACTTACCTCGAATAGCTTTCTTGGTCCCTTCCCTCTGAGCTTGAAGACACACTATATATATAACCTAGGTAGTCATCGTTAGGTGGGGTTAGTCGCGGCTAACAGTGCGGAGAGCGCTGCGGGGCGGAAGCTCCGGTGTTGGGGTCAGCCCGTTGCCCTGGGTTTACTAGGGTCGCATCATGTAACCGCTTCTAAGGGCCGCAACATGTAGCCACTTGTAAGGGTCGCAACGTGTAACCACTATAATGTGCACGATGAACCAGCAGAACAAACAAGGGATTTGAAGAGCGCTTTCTTATAGTGTTGTAGTCTGGGCTGACATTGTCGAAAACAGAGTCGTCAGAGCCATCCCCCAAACGCCAGGATCATGCATCGTGGGTATATACACCGCTTATGCCACAGCCCCCTCCCTTCTTTTGCAGCTTCTTTGCCCATAAGGAATGTTATCCCGAATTCTGTTCTTCCTCTCGTACGCAAACCTATTGTATATTCTTCTAGCCCATCGGCCCGAAACGATATTTATACCGTACGCCTATCGCCAGCCCCAAAACAATGGCGGTCAGATGAGTTTTCGCATAATAGGCCAGCAGAATGTTGAAAACCCGTAGACCTCCGTCCAATAGTCAACGCTTCGATGATGTGATGATTATGATCAAAATGAGTCATATAATGGGTCTGACCATCACTTATTGGCCTGGTGCCCCTAGCAGCAACCGGCCTGTGCTGCTATATGAGATGGGCCAAGTGTTTCCCGTAGAAGCAGCAGAGCAGTGTTCTCACAACTGCTACTTAGCCTGTAACGAAGAGAAATTGACGATTCTCTGTAGTCAGGGGCAATATTTCCGGGACAACGCGCTGTATAGTTGGCAGGCCAACAAGAGGAAATACTTGAGAGAGCATATTATGGCATATCTGGTGTTACCAACAACCTCTAGGTTTGCTCACCAATGTGCCGTTCACTCTCAGGTTTCCAGGTGCCTAATTACGTCAGTAAGATGATCTAGTAGGGGGCATAAAGAGCTCACCTTCGAAATCGTGCTTGACAAATGCCATGGGATCATCGTAATCCTTGGCCCCCATCTGTTGGACGCCGGGCGAGAAGCTTGTGATGGGAAGCACAATAACATCGCCAACCTTTTTGGGTGCCTCGATTCCGGTGAAATTCAAGTATGAAATATTGCCCCGGCTATGCTTTACGTCGAAATAGCGCTCGTCATTGAAGTAGTCGAATATGGTATCTGTCCAGACAGCCGGACCGGTAAATTCCACTATACTCTTCTCTTTGGACACGAACAGACCTTCGCGCTTTCTCTTTAGAGTTTCCTTAGTGATGCGCGAGATGATATCGCGCAGGACGGGGTGACCTGGCTTCGATTGGATGGTCCACTGACAGAACTGAATGCGTCGACTGTACCAGTCCTCCCAGTCTATCCGGTCGGGGTCGGCTTCGATGCCGATAACCAGACCAACGCTCTCCCTAGGCACGGAATCTGGAATCCATTCTAAAGCACTCTTGAGGGCAAAGGTGTCAATGTCCGAGTAAATACCACCGCGTGCGAAAAGTATTAGGTAGCGGAAGAAGTCTGCCTTGAGAACGGGCTCGGGTAGGGCCTTGTATGCCTCGATAACTTCAGGAATAGAAGCATACAACAACTTCAGTAAGCGCAGGGCAACATGATCCGTGATGACCTCGTGGACAAAGCTGGGGTGTTGCAAAGTCCAAGAGGCTTCCTGATCCCGGAAGGTGAACTCTTCGTTTGCCGGTGTCCATTTCCAGGTTTGCCAGATGTAGGCGGGAAATTTGGTCTCGACATCGTAGGGGTATTGGTATGCCAGCTTATCATACAACGACATCTTGGACATGTCCTGGAGCGCCTCTCGTGCAGGGACAGCTTGTTCTTTCGTAGACGAGTCGGCCCCGGGAGTGTAAATGGTCGTGGAGGGATTGTGCAACGCACCGGCATGCTCATCGTCGGAGTTTGCAGGCTTAGGTGGCGGTTTTCGAAAAGGCTCGGGTTCGTCGGACGTATGCGATCGGCGGAGGAGGATGAACGCTGTTATAAAGAATATTGCGAAGATGATGGCCCTCTTGAAGGACATCATCTTGGCGGCTTGCCCTTGTATCGACGTGGCAGGCGAAGCAACTTGGGAGGGATTAGAATCGGCGTAGGATAGTATGTAGGAGAGCCCGACTTGAAGAGTCGAGAATGGCAACAACCTTCAGTCAAAGCGTTTTCGGATACATCAAGGCAATTAATTGACTAGGTTGAAGGATGGTGAGGAGTTCAATAAGATGGGAGAAGAAATGCATACAGATTACATGCATGCGTGTAAGTTGGACTGACTGCTTAATGGGATATAGGATGGCTGGGTGAGAGAAAGAGTAAAAGAGTATAAAATTGAGGCTGTAGGCAGTTGGTTCGTGTGTCGTGGTTCCTGATCTACTGTAACTCATCAAATCTTGGGAATCCTTGGCAGTCATACGTACCAAGTACAACGAAAAGTCCCAAGATTACCGGGGACTAGACCCCTAATCTCTCTTCAAGTTTTGACTTGTGCAAGTATATTAGGTAACGTACTTATTCGCAACATGATTAAGCTGACAGTGGGCTTGGGAATTTTTTCGCGTAGTGCATACCTGGTACTGTAGGTGTGTATATGTGTACATATATCCAGTTACAGGTACCTTAGGTAGCCATCTTCAAGTGCTATCACCCTGCAAACCTGAACCTAACAATGCTGGGCATTCTGCCTTCGGGTTCACATGGAATCAAGTTGAGATAAATTACGTGCAGCCTGCAAGTAGGTACCTAGACAGCTAGACTACTTAACCTATTCACTCTAACTGCAACTGGTCCCATGGTTCTGGCGAATATTACCAGTACCTGCTGTGCAAAGCCGTGCAAAATTTCATGTAGATGACTACATGTACTAATAACTACGTAGGTAGATGGACAGACGATAGTACAGGTTGTCCTGCTATTTGGCAATACAAAGGCATCAACTTCTAGTTGTCTTTCCACGTTGTTAATAAACTTTCTTCGCATCACAGCTTTTACTGAAATCGCCTTTAGATGTTCAAGAGGTCGGTTAGAATACTTACCTAGTAGCCTTACTAGGTTAGTAGGCTTAGTGAATACATTCCTACTCACATGTAAGCTACCTAATATGTCGCATATGAATCGTGATCTCAGCGCATCTTGAAGCACTCTTATGTGCATTTCAACTCAACTAGCTTTTTAGATACCATCCACAATGCTCTCAAGAGAATTGCGTACTTTTGAAATGACCCAGCTGGTTGGTTATGGTTAAGCCCCCACGGTTATTCATAAGCTAAAATATACCATGGTATGCTGAGACTGAACTTTACATAACCCACACATAGGCCTACATGTACATAGTAAAAATGGCATCAAGACGGATACGGTGAAGGGTAAGGTTATCTATCATACATAATAGTACTAATGCAATAGATTAGGTAGGAAACTACAAGCTCAATCCAAAGTTCATAATGACACCGGAAGCCTGGAAAGTAATGTTAAGAAGGGCAGTTGCGTACCGTCATACAACGCGGTATATACATCACATAATGGCTTATACAGCGCTACCTAGATAAGTACCTACGACTTCGGGAATCTGCTTCCCTCCCAGATCCATGACTAAGGTGATCGTCCTTTTAAACTAGAGGCAATCACTCACTCCCCTGCAGCATTCCCGTTTCAGATGAGATCCATGCCAAGTCAAAAGCATGTGCCAATCTAAGCTTTCCTAACCGGTTAGTTCGTCTTCTTCAGTCCTTCATCAGCCCCAACCGAATATCACGACAGCCAAGTTATGGAGGATCTGTATCATTCGGCAATGCTCCAAGACGAATCCCACGAGTTGAAAGCCACCTTTGATACGTGTACATGCGCTTCAACCACGTATAGAGAGCGGATCACGTACGAATGGTTACGTATACTTCGTAGGTATTCGAATTCTCGGGCCTTTTACTCATAAGGCTATCGGCTCTAATCCTCCCGACCAGGCTTCAAGTCATTGGTCAGACTTTCAATTGGTAAGGCTCCACGCAGCCACTCCTTACATACAACTACAGCATACAACGTACTAAGATAACGCGCGCCCCGCGCCCCATGCACCTTGAAACTGCACAGCCATCGGACCAACTTTGTTAACAAGACATGGTGATGGGTTGCGACACCATTTCGACTCTGAATTCAAGAATGAGGCCACTTTTTCATGTTCCATCGCATCTTTCTTACTAACCAGGCTGCCAGGTAGTCAATTATTATTTGGTGGTGTATTCGGCAACCGATTCCTGTGTAATGATAACGTTTCATTGTACAATCCACAGTATTGCTGTATTGGTAAGACTTCATAACAAATTTTCAAACAAGACGTTGCGCAAATATCAACTTGCTAAACAACATACCAGTGCTTTTAAAATTGGTATCGCTTCACAGGTGTCATGGTCCCATTACAACGTTATGAATCTAGAAATAAGTTTGAATTGGTAATGTGTTGTTGACGCCGTGAGGTGTACAGGATCTCATATGTAGCGCCGCGCTCATATGCCTTGCTAATACAACATATAAGATAGGTATCATTATCAAACGTTTCATCCATTTCCTCCAAATCATAATTTCGTAGCTAATATTGTTACACAGTAGTAATTCTGAATCCCAACGAGGCTCTCCAGACATTCCCACATGGAACAAATAAAATACAATCAGGTCATAAAAGCCTTGTAATTGCTTAGATGTCGTGTCCTAGATCGGCGTTAGCCTGAGCATGAAGGATTTACGAGTTGTATGGTGACAAAACTTACGACCGAGGTGTTTGCCCCGTTTCGATACCTCACGGGCATGGTGCTGCTTAATCTTGGCCCGCCGCGCGTCCTCAGCAGCCTCAAGCTCAAGTCTCTTGACCTCCTCCCGCGCCTCTCGGACGCGAACGCGCGCTGCTGCGAGAGCCCTGTCGGCGTCTCGCTCGGCCACCTCAGCTTGCATTACTCGCTCGCGGGCCTGCACAATAGATGGGTCCATGTCCGAGTTACTATTCCCATTGCCGAAAGTGCGCTGCAACACGCCCCGATGATGTGATGAAGGTGAAGTATCTGTAGCATGGCGTTTACGTTAACCTTCATGTTCATTGCCAGTGTAGTTGTAGGGACTAGGACGCTACGCTAGACGGAGAGATGTACCTGAGTGCCGGGAGCTAGTAGTGGTGGTGCTCCTTGCACGGTTTGTGGATGTAGGAGAGGTAGAGCGATGGCGAGAGCCGAAAAGGCTGTGCTTCTTCTCGGGAGCAGGCGCGGGCTCCTCGTAGGCCTCCTCTTCGGCCTTGCGACTAGAGAATAAAGGCATCTTGGGTAGATGGATAACTTAGTGGTAAGTGGCTACTATGTAGGATCGATGTAAGTGGTTTATGAAGATTTTGGTTTGATAGGATTTGTGACCTGGTAGTGAAGAGGAGGACGAGATACATGGTTCGTAAGAGGTCAAGCAGTGGACATTCTCTCTATTTCAACACCTCGATATGCCGTGCCCAGCATCACATCACGCTGAATGTCAACACCTGTTATGACGCAAACTGGTCTCTAGAAGTGGGATATGTTGGACAGCGGATCAACCCAAATGACGTACTCGAGGTTGTGGCTAGCATTAATCTAATTGGCGGACCGAGATCTAAGTGGGTCCAGATAAGACCCTTACGGGGAAAACCCAGGGTCCAGTTAGCGTCAAGGTCCCTGAAGTTGTAATAAGCGGTGGTCCAGTCGTCTGGGGTATTCGACTCGCGCAACAACATCATCATAGGGACTCACCTTAGACGAATCTGGTAATTCCCGGAATCTTGGAAGTGTCCAATCAGCTAATCCAAGCTATTACGCATTCACATTCCAACTGTCTCATGGACTCCGGTAAGCTTAGGTCTAGACTATTGCTCAATAGGTAGTGTGAATATGGCCTCACTTAGCTGCGAAGCCGATCTTGGGCACAGAAATCAGGATAGCAACTATCTAGCACACCTCTGAGTTATCTTACCTCATCACGCATACAAGGCTCCCATCTCAACTGAACCCTGGTATTGTCTGGGTTAGAATTTAAGTCTTACATAGTCAAGCGAAACACTGGCTAGTTTCCCGATTCGCACAAGCTATCACACACTATCGCCAAAAAGTTGGCCTGGAATAACATCGATCACTAGCAGTCCAGCGATCCGGTCAACATAGTCATGTAAGCCAAATATATCTCGACAAACGACATATCGCGTAGCCTAAGTTGGTTCAACTTATTCTATACGCACTATCCGGGGCTGTTAGTCAACAATCTCAATCTCAGAGGTGACGAGGATATGCTCACTCATATACAACTTCTAAGCCCTTCCAAAGACAACTCCCGATCCACATGGCGGTATTCAACTTCTCCGCATATCGCTCATCTGAAGTTTTCATAGAGATAAACACTCTATACTGACACAGTCTCGGATCCACCTGCTCCGACGTTTTTGGATCTTGTAGTGCTGCCATAATCTCCGGCGGCGCAGTCCTGTATCCCCGGGTCTTGCACTCGATACTAACCGGACACGTCAGCTCTCATAGGTACGTTTTCCACAGTCAGCCAGCTGACTCACTACGCCGGCGGTTCATCGTCGGTTTTCAGGCGATGGGTGGCTTCCACATGGGTTGCCACGGTGTTCTTGTAGACGGTGTCCTGGCTATCCTGTCCTCCGTTCTGCACACCGCGACGCGACGTTAACACTTCACGCACTGCACTGCACTGCGCTGCCGACTCTCGCACGCAAAAAAAGAAGGGGGGGAGTGGGGGGAGCGCTCACAAGAACAATGCCGTGCCCGAAGTACCCCGACCAGATCCCCTCGGAGAACGTAGTCCACTTCTTGAACCCGTCGCCGACGGCGACGGATGCCGACTGCGGGTTCAGGACCACCGCCATGCGGAACTCGCATTCTAGGTGCGGCGCCGGGATGGATATGTGAGGAAAGGGGAAGTTTTCCTTGGCCTTCAACACTTGCTCCGGACTTGTGCTGTGAGATATGTTAGATTGCAACTCCCGAATAAAACGTAAAACCGAGGGTGCGTTACTTGTGCTGTGCTGTCGGGAAATTTGGCTGAACCGGCGTCGAGTTTATGATCGGATTCTTGCCGGCTGCATCCTCTTCGTTCTTCCGCACCTCGTCCGTAGCTCTCCAATCTGCTAGGTACACCACGGTTCTTGTGTCCCAAGCGTGCTCTTCGGGCGGGACATCCATCCTAGCACAGAGGTGGCCTCCCTACCGGCCGGTCGAAGGCAGGAAATATCACAAGTTCGGGTATAAATAAGAGTTGTTGTTTATGATTTTTTTTTCTTGTTTTATTTTTTATTTCCAGCAGTAAGGTAAGCCCCAGGAAGTAATCATAATACAGGTAGGACAGCCAACTGCATGTACGTGGCGAGTTGGATTCCTACAAATCGGACGAAAGTCAGCCCGCGACAGGGCTGATTCTCAGCCCGTAACTCTTGCATCCTGCCCTTGCTACCTCGCGTACCTATCTGATTAACTGCCGTAAAAGCAGCACTTCCACAAGTATCAAGGATAGCGGCCGATTGGAAAACGCAAGACCAGTATACATCTAGTGCCACCGAAATCCGCCTTGGCTGTAAGTACTAAACCTAACATCGTTACATAGACATACACTAGAAGTTTGGTGTGCGCAAAGGTAGCTGCTGTTAGGCCAGGGGGCTGTGAAGCTGTGAATGGAGGTGCTGCTTTATGGCAGTTAATCAGAGAGTTAAAGGACAGAAGGATCATGCCCTGTCGGCGAGAAGCGATGTATATGTGAGAAAAAGGGGACGGGGGGAGAACATGACAGTTGCTACGAGAGTTTGACTTCCCAACCCAATTACTACAACACTGGATGCGCGAATCCCAAGTACGTATACGTAGTTTATGTGGTGTTTTACTTACGAAGGCAGATCAACTCTCGATCCTCGCCGGTTGGCTTGAAGATCGACCAACGCGCTTTTACATATTGGGCAGGCAGGTAAGACTTGAAGTGATCGCCATGCACATCGCACATGAAGATACCTAAACCCGTTTTGGGAGGTCTACTATGTGCATTCATCAAGTCCAATAATATTATACCTAAGTTACGATAGCGAAAAATGGTGAGATAAATAATGACCAATTGTTAACCCTCCCGCTCTACACATAGGTGGTCGTTCAGCTGATGCTGGAAGTGTGCTCTTTTTGGCCATCGAAAAAAAAAGGGGCGTCGTTAGGGATGTCAATCCCACAGAACATCGTCTTATTGTGAGATATAGGGATGTAGATCTGATAGACGGCAGAACTCCACCTTGCTACCACTTTCTTGTCAGGATTTCTCTATGTAGCCTAATTTCGCGACATACGAAGCGAGGCTTGAGGCTTCGCCCCCCAAATGGGATCTCAGCAATCTGATCGATCGGTATTCACGCGACATCACTCGATAGACGCCGGCAATAAATGATCGCTCGCACTTTTTATTTATTCGCACTAAACTACGTTCTGGTATATCGCGCCCTCGTGTACCGCACTGCCGAAGTAGCATAATCTCATCGCACTGAACTGATACGCGCTCCGCCAAATAGCTGACTTTCGTACCCTGCGGTCGTCTGTTGCTATCGCTAAACGTTCTTCGCCTTCCTCCTCTCTATGAAGATATGTCTCAAGACAGATCTCGTTGTCTGTTGCCTAGCCATCCCGATGTATGATTCCCTTTTGCGACGACATTGGCCTATATGTAGATTGTGGCCTTGCTAGAGTCGACTTTGTCTCTTAGGGGGATATTTTCCCGCACCTTCGGGCGGCACGGATGGGTGTGGGCATGGCTCTGGGGACGGCGCACCTGACCGTCTGCCCCGGTCCATTTCTTGGTAGAACTCTTCGATAGTATTTGTTTGTGACGTTCCCATGGTATATCTTGAGGGATGCGAGGTTCTCCTAGCGACACTTCAACATGTGTATGTACCACACCCACATTTTGTGGACGCAGTGGACTAAGAAGCGGAGGCGTATAAAGGTCCTTTGTCGTCGGCCTCGATCCGGAGGTATCAAAGACGTGAGGGGATTAATGATGGTGAGGGAGACAAAGAGGGGATGGGTGAATCGAATTTCGGACATCGTCGCTTCTCTATATGGTCGATCTGTTTCATTAAGTTTTGATTTTTCTTTCGCACTCTAAGAATAAGTTCATTACTATTCGTCGCACTCATTTGGTCTCGTAAGCGACCACGGCCTGAGATAGTCTTCGATCTGGAGCCACACCAGCTCGAGTTGGTTTTCACACCAACGATCCAACCACATGATATCCTTCAGTTTCGCCAGGAGGGTTTCCTTGTCCAAGATGTTCCTCAGTCGGCAGTACCGCTTTAATGCGTTGATGAGGAATTCGTGGTGTTCGCCGAGCGTGATCATGTGGTGCGCAAATGAAGATTCGTTAGATGAGATTGGTACGCGGACGCAAGATCCCACGAAGAGGGCCCAGAGAAGTATATTCGCGTGGAGTTCGTTCCTGGGCTCTCTGGGCGTCGGTATGCTACTATGTGATGCGTCTGACGACGTGTATGTGATCCAGCTTTCTGTTGAGCTGATCCCCGAGCTCCCTCCACTGCCTTGGGACATAGGGCTTCCATAAGTCTCGGGGTCTGAGAGAAGATCTAAAGTTAGGATAGCATCGCAGAGAGATGACATCAGTGCCTCAATGAGTGCCCGATGTCTATGAGCCGCAGGGGGTTGACCCCTGATGGCAAGATGCAGGAACAAATGCGCTGCATATACAAGGGCGTCGGACAAGTCAGTAGTCGAGGGGCATTTTGCGTGATTGTTGTCTTCAACGGAGGGTACTAATGGGAGAGATTCCGCCCTTTTCAAAGAGTGGCGAGTCCGGGACAACTCCTCGAGTTGACAGAGTCTCCATTCAACAAGGTAAATTGAGTCACTGGCCTGGACTCTTTCCGCTGACATGCTCTCCAGGTTCGTATAGTCAAAGTCGTTGATGCATTCGGTGATTGAATATAATAACTCGAAAAGCTCAATAGCTTCTCTGTTTTGAATGGTGAGATCCCTAAATTCAAGTGGTTCCATATTGGCCATCATCGACCGGCTTGTAAAACGGTCATGTAGACTTAACGAAGACGCAAGTTGAGGGATGAAAGGAAATACTACTGGTTTATGTGCCGCAGTAGCATAGGAGAAATCAGCCCTGTCATAACAATTAGCCAGCATTCTTAGAAATATGAGTGTTTACTCACCATGCAATGGCTCGTTGAAGCAGTGTGCTGTGTTGAAATCCCTCTATAATCCCGCCCCTGAGGTCTACCATTCTCTTTAGGCCATTCATGTGCGCCGCAGCGGCCGTGAGCGAGCCAATATGAGCCTGTGAATTGTCAATTTGGGGACTCTCCTATTACCTGTTGGTTGAGCACTCATCACTGACTTCAATGTTGACTAGAAGAGCAACGGCGACAATAACACCATCCGAGACCGGTTTATCATCATCTTTGCCCTCCAAGTTCAGTCTTTCGTTAATTGACTTCACTGCTTGGAAGCGATGAAAATCAATAGTGCTCGTATCACCCCACATGGCAAGGGAATTATGCATGGCGGCAACCATCGCGAGAAAGGCGTGTGTAGCGGCCGCATCTACTTGGATCTATCACGCATGTCAACCTCGATTGGCGATGTAGGGCCCAAGAAAACTCACCGAGTCGAACCAGGTTCCGCTGGGATTCATTGCAAAGGCATTAGCAAGAAAGCCACTGTAATCTGCATCAGATCAGCATATGTTATGACATGTGACGAAGGAGCTGTGTGCCTGTACGGAGACCCCGACAAGCGATGAAAGATGATTCCACTTACAGGTATTCATGTATGTCGGCGCTCCGGCCCGGTTGAACCATTTTTCTACAAACTTCTCCCGCGGCGATAAGCACACCGTCATGCAGTACTTCAGCAGGTTCTCTGTCATGGGCGTTGTCTCTATACGCAGCAGAGAGAAATTTGGAAGCTCTCTGGCCACTGTTAAGGCGAGCTCATTCGTGATCATCGAAGTTTTCCACTTGGGCTTGTCTTCAAGCGCGATGGCAACGCCATGTCCCTGGTCTTTCGAAATGACATGCGATTTCTTGCTGCTTTCTGACGAAGCCGCCGGCTTGAGCCTGAACTTGGAGGTGCGCTCCTTTTGTGAGATTGATTTCTTCACCTGGGGCGTACTGATCTCCTTTGGCAGCTTTTGCCGTCTGGCATGTGAACGCACTTTCCGGCGCGTCTCGTCATCGCGAGCCACAGTGTTGATGGAGGTAATGAATTGAAACGCCGTACTTGTACCCGAAGTTGACGTTAGATGCATGGTGTGCTAGACACTTTCGAGTCAAGTGTACCTCACAGTCGTTGAAGCATGTTTTCCCTTCTGGGACTGAGGCCGTCTTAGACGGGAGTATTTAAGCAGACATGAAGTTTGATCCATCGGCAAGCACCAGTCCCTAGCTGGCTATAGGGATTGCAATTCGACGAGGCTTAAAAAAGCACAGCCATCTATAAATGCAACGCGATTCATGAACTATCAGTCATTTGCACGTAGATATCGGGGTCGTCCATGACAAATTCGTATGAAAGCATCTGGACCGTCGATCAGCGCCTAAACACAGAGCTGCAAACAGTAAGCTCAGTAAAATTAGACCCCTACGTACCGGCCCCCAGAGCTACTCTGACCTCAGTAGGTTTAGCGACGTTCTCGCGGACTGAGCCACTACTAGTACGTAGTGCCTAGTGTTTTGCCCACTTGCACACTTGCATGGAGTAGGAATTGGAGACGCTTGGCAGATGCTCCGATAGACCGGATACCTTCCATCCTATTGAGTCTCTGCTATGTTGAGCCATGTTAGCAGGTATTATCTGATGACAGATCTTTATCACTACATAGGTCTGTCTGACTAAAGAGCATTTCTCACCCGATATTCCCCATGGAATGAATGTATATAGAACATAAGAAGAGTGCAACATCGCCAAGCTGGTCCAAAGGAACGAACCTTGGGGGATATAGATATGATACACACGGCTGTGCTAACTGCATAACGCGGAGGCTCTGATGGTCGCATACTAAGAAGTAGAGAAGCGCGGAGATACCCTGTCCAGCTGAAATTGTTAGAGAACCTCTGCAAGCGCCGTTCTGGAGTGTGGCGAAGCTCTAATGTGTTGGAACAATTGTAAGTTCCGGTTTCCAGGTAACACAATATCAATATTTAATTTCAACTTCCGTAACATCTGCATCCGCGCAACACAGCTTCGAGTTTCATTCTCTGAAAAGGGAAACTCCTGGATCTAGGGACACAGACCAACCCCTCGTTGTCTCTCTTCCCCTTACCTACGTACATTACTACGCAGCCGCTACGGTATTGTAAGCACCCGGTAATGAACTTGTAAGCGCATCGACATAGCCCCTCTTTGGTGTTGAGGGGCTCACACTTGCGATCAGCTATCTCTGGACTTTCCAATCACCTCACCGAGCTCTGATTAGTAAGGTTCTACTCAGTCCTTAGGCGATCTGCAGGCGTCCTTTTGTTCCTTGCCCCTCATACGTATGTAAGGGATACTGTGTTGCACTGGGTCTTGCGGCTGCTACTTTTCACGCCAGCTCTCCCTAATCCGACGTGGTATATTGACGCGTCGTGATGCTGTGCTCCCAGGCGTACAACTGTGCATATCCGGAAACTTGGCAAGTGCTTGGGAAATCGTCACTAGGTTAGGTATTCAATAAGTGGAAAAGTCTTATCTCCGCTCATGAGAGTACTAATAATAACTTTGCCTCGCATCGACCTGTCTTTAATAGATACCTCTTCGTCAATCGTCACCATGCGTGGCTGGTGCCAATTTCTGAACGCCAAGCTAGGTCCGAGTCTCGTGTCTGCAGGTTGGCCATCGTCTCTGCCAAGTCCTATAGCTCTCCATGCTGGGGCGACATGCTCCTTTTGTAAGTCCTTGGAAGGTTTCTGCGCTTCGTGGGAAAAATGGAAGCGTCATTCTTTCGCCCTCGATGTTGCGTCTTGACCGGTGTTGGTATCTTTGACGCCGGTGCTTCTGATGACCTTCCTTTCCCCCAATATTCAAGTTGCCTTTGACGATCTCCAACCTACTTGTCGGTGGAATTTAACATTGTAGATATATTTTTCTCTCAATCATCCGTCTGCACTCGTCAAGAAGGTCCGAAACTTTCGAGATTTTCCAGTTGGCATTTGACACGCTTTATAAGTCCTTTAGTGTGAAATATACGAAGTCTGGATATTCTCATTATCCTCACTCTAGCTGTCACGGTAGAACTGTACATAGAAACGAGAGTAGGGATTTGGCCCGGGTCCTGATTTTATTCTCACATCTACCTGGTCTTGGTCTTCATACGTACGGTTGTAGCGAGAATGTTAACAACCCATATATATATATATATATTACCCATATATTCTGGTGAAATCTAGTTGAGGCCCTCGTGCCATTTTCGTATGTTGAATGTCATTCACAAGAGCCTGTATTCATGTATACATGTGATATGGCTCCAACTCAAACTTTGATCTTAGGTAACGAGAGGTCTGCGGACTCTCTACCTGACAAGACCAGAAAATTATAGCCACCAGAGAATTAATATATAGAGAAAACTGAGCTAGGCTAAGAGGATGCATTAGACCCTAGGCCGATCAGTAGGGACATCTAACTCCAAACCCCTTGTTGACCCGTCACTAGCGACGCACTTGTGTAAAACGCGTTGGCCTTGGGAATAGAAAATCAAATCGCCTTCTTGAATATTAGTTCATGGATTTAAGATATCGAGTTCTAAAAATAAGTACATCTTCAATGTTAGAAATGAGGCACAAAAAATAACCATGGTAGAAATCAGAGGATATAGCTCGAAGGCTTATACTTTAGTCGTAACACAATGAACAGACAGATAAACCTTATTAAATTCTGTTGAGTGCCATCTTTTCTCATGCATTGGGTCATCAACTTATATGATGACCAGTGACCAGTAAGTTAGGTGTTAAGTAATCCCAATATAGTTACTTGAACTCTATGAAGAGCCTTACGCGCCAGAGTTGAGTCTTAAAGAAGCTTGAGAGTTTAAGACATACCTACTTCAAAGAAAGACATATCCATCCAGGACATTTTGCTGAGTATGTTGTTCATGAGTCGGGAGATAGGATAAGGTGAACAAGCTTAGGTCTGGTCCTATTATCGGAGGTACCTCTGCCTACCGACTGAGCCAATAATAGCGGAAAAACCTGTCACGTTTGTCCGAATATTTCATCCGGGCTGGAACTCCATTTTAATAAGGTAATTCAGTGGGTCTGTGCAAGGGACCCTAGTTCTGCTAGGAAAAAAAATTCGCAGGGAATCAGACCGACTGACCGATAAGCAGAATTTTTGGAATGCGGTCCCTATTACCCATGCATATCTGTCTTCTCACCAGTTTCACCGTTCAACCTTCTCTTTTTTTTCTAATCAGCGCCCATTATCGAGGGCATTTGGGCATCTTGGGCAGTCTGCTGGACACGCTTTTTCTGATTTCAGCGCTGCTCATTTTATTGTCGGTTAATTTTTCCCTTTCTTTTTTTCATAATACAGCAAGCCACATAGCTGTTCCGGTTGGCCCAATTTCTGTGATGCCTCACTCTGTGTCGCCGCCGATAATGGTGGCTAAATCGAGCGATGCCCCTCCCCCGCCATCGAAACAGGACGTATCGTCGATTCTCAACACCATTTTCACTGCCCCGACTTCTGGCGCCTCCATCGATGCCTCTTATGGCCTTTGTGAACTCCTCTTGAACACCGTCGGCTTCCGAGGCCTTCAGCAATATGGTATCCTAGCAGAGGTTAAGAAAGCTGCTGCAGATAAGAAAAGTGGCTTGCGACGCGAAAGTGCGCAGAATCTTCTCGGCGCCCTGTTTGAAAAGTTTCCTCCCCGACAGCCTTTGAGTGAGGTTATCTTCTTACTGCACGATTGTGGAATGATCGCCTGTGCCCTAGATGCTCTAGCAGATAAGGGTACCGTCGTTCGCGAAGCCGCACAATATGGGCTTGACGCACTCTTCGGCCATCTGAGTGCCGAAGCATTGGTGGTTGGCTTGCTGCCTGCCCTCGTTACCTACTTATCCAAACGTACCGGGAAATGGCAGGGTACAATTGGCGCACTAAAGTTGATGCAGAAGATGGCAGACAAGGCGAAGATGGAGATTGGTTGCACGAAGGAGCAGGCACAGGAAAAGGATATCCTCAGAGAAACCATGGGTGCCAAGTTGGCCAGTTTAATTCCTATAGTTGAGGACAACATGCACGACCTCAAGGCCGACGTTGAGAAGCAAGCCGTCGCTACAATGCATTCTCTCACGACCCTACTCTCCAACGACGACGTTGCCCCGAGGATACCTCTTCTCGTTGATACGATGCATCATCCTTCGACACAAACCCTTCAGAAGGCAATCCATGCCCTCTCCCAGACTACCTTTGTCGCCGTCGTTACCTCTCCAGTCCTCGCCCTCCTTACTCCTTTTCTCGAACGAACTCTCAATAACCCTTCAACTACCCAAGAGGTATTGCGACAGGCAGTTGTGATTACTGAGAACTTAACCAAGCTGGTTCACGACCCCATTGAAGCACGTACATTTCTGCCGAAACTTCAGCCTGGTATTAAGAGTGTCGTTGAGCGTGCGCCGCTGCCCGAGGTGCGTGAGCTGGCTAGGAGAGCGTTGGCTGTTATGGATAAAGCAATGGGCAACGATAAAGCTGTTGTGGAGAAAACTTCCGAAGATGACATTGCCAAAATTCTCGACTCCGAAATTAAGAAGAATGGGGGACTGTCGGGTAATTTGGATTTCTACCAGCAAGCCCGCCATTATATCTGTGGGATGGTAGTCGAAGATGTCAATCACCGCCAACTCGATCGAATCCCTTCCATAATCGCACCTTACTTGAAAGATGTAATGCCGCAACCTGGTGCTAGCGATGCTGTGGCTACTGGTGTTCATCAGTTCTATGTCGCTGAAGACCAGCGCATATACGGTGTTCCGGAGAAGGAAGATGACGGCGAAGTTGAGATTGTCAATGCGGACTTCTCACTAGCTTACGGTGGTATGCTGCTGCTGTCTCATACTAACCTTCGGCTCTTGAAGGGTCATCGGTACGGCCTGTGTGGTCGTAACGGCGCTGGCAAGTCCACTCTCATGAAGAGTATCGCTGGCGGTAAGTTAGAAGGCTTCCCACCGCAAGACGTCCTTCGTACATGCTATGTCGAGCACAATCAAGGAGAGGATGCCGACATAACCATCCTAGACTTCATGGCTAAAGATCCGACGATTGCCTCAGAAGGCAGAGAGAGGATTTCGGAAGTCCTGGCGGAATTCGGCTTTACCGCTGGTCCTGAAGGAAGACAGGCCCAAAAGGTGGGCTCTTTATCAGGAGGGTGGAAGATGAAGCTTGCTCTTGCTCGAGCTATGCTACAAAAGGCCGATGTTCTGCTTCTCGACGAACCTACCAATCACTTGGATGTCGACAATATCGCATGGTTGGAGAATTACCTAAAGAGCCACACCGATATCACCAGCTTGATTGTTTCTCACGATTCAGGTTTCCTAGACGATGTCACAACTGATATCTACCATTACGAGCCCGGGAAGAAGCTCGGCCACTTCAAGGGGAACCTGGCTGCTTTTGTCCAGGTCCGCCCCGAAGCCAAGGCTTATTATACCCTCTCCGCCTCCAACATCCAGTTTAAGTTCCCGCCTCCAGGAATCTTAACCGGTGTCAAGTCACAAACGCGAGCAATCATTCGTATGAGTAATGTTTCTTATCAATATCCCAAGGCGCCCAAGCCATCCCTCAGTGATGTCTCCTGCCAGCTCTCTCTTTCTTCCCGTGTCGCGGTAATCGGCCCCAATGGTGCAGGAAAATCGACTCTGATCAAGCTTTTGACTGGTGAAGTGATTCCGACCAGCGGAAGAGTCGAAAAGCACCCTAACTTGCGAATCGGCTACATCAAGCAACATGCTCTTGAGCACGTGGAGATGCACCTTGAAAAGACACCGAATCAGTACCTGCAGTGGCGATATGCCAACGGTGATGATAGAGAAGTGTTCTTGAAGCAGACGCGTATCTTGTCCGACAAGGACCGAGAGCAGATGGACAAGTTGATTGACCTTCATGACGGGAAATCCCCGCGACAAGTCGAGGCACTTGTTGGTCGACAGAAGTATAAAAAGACCTTCCAATACGAAGTGTAAGCTGATCATCCATGCTCTCCTCAGTCCGTTAGTACTAACTATATCCAGGAAATGGAGAGGTTGGTTACCAAAATACAACTCACAAGTATCTCGCGAGACATTTTTAGAATGGGGCTTCGATAAGCTTGTACAAGAGTTCGATGACCACGAGGCATCCCGTGAAGGTCTCGGCTACCGGGAGCTTCAACCCTCGGTCATTTCCAAGCACTTTGAAGACCTTGGCCTCGATCCTGAGATTGCTAACCATAATGAGATCGGGAGCCTGTCGGGAGGCCAGAAGGTCAAAGTCGTTATTGCGGGCGCCATGTGGAACAACCCACATTTACTCGTACTTGACGAGCCGACCAACTTCTTGGATCGCGACTCCCTTGGCGGTCTCGCTGTCGCCATCCGGGACTTCAAGGGTGGTGTCGTTATGATTTCGCACAACGAAGAGTTCGTTGGTGCCCTCTCCAGCGAGCAATGGCACATCAACGACGGGCGGATGACCATGAAGGGCAACGCCTCGGTTTCCCTAGATCGTTTCGAAGATAACAGCAAACCAAACAGCGGCCTTACTAGCGGCGTCGCCAGCACGGCAGCCAGCAGTGCCGTCAGCAGCGCCGTCAACAGTGGCGTGGAAGATAACTCGCCCATGAAATTCAAAGCCAAGAAGAAGAGGAAGAAGACCAAGAAGGAGCTCAAGGAGCAGGAGGTTCGGAGAAGACTGCGCCATATCGAATGGCTCAACAGTCCCAAGGGTACGCCGCACCCGCCAGACACGGACGACGAAGAGTAAAAAAAAGCTATTGGGTTTCCTTTGGGTGGTTGGTTGCCGCACCGTTGATGCGTATAAGGGTTCTTTCTCACGGTTATAGATCTCGACTTTGCGCGCTGGGTTCTTTTTTCTTCTAGGTTACGCCATTGATAGAATTGCCGGGTTTCTCGCTTGGGTTTTCGTGTTTGTCAATGCATATATGCCTAACTAATGATCTGATGCCGGCGTTCCTATTATAGATGGGGGAGGTGCAGTGGTGGTGGTGGTTGCGGCGGTAGAATACAGCGTCGTATTTACGAAAGTTTAGATCAGAAACCGCAAGATCAATAGACAGATGCATATGGATCCAGGGTTACAGATGTGGCGTTATGTATGCTTTAAATATGTTATGTCGAAATGCTATACATGTGCTTGCCCAGGAATCATTTTATAAAATTCTATCATAGCTACCTTTCGAACGTTAAGATAAAATACATAAATCAATTGCTCATAGTTTCTCTATAAGTCAACGGAATAATATAATATCATAAGCATCACATATTAACTCTACTCATTTGAACCTTTTAAATGCCCTCTTTCACATGTTTCCCTCCTCATATACCACCTCTATCTTTAAGAAAGAGAGAAAGAGAGAAAAAAAGAAAAAAAAAATGTATGTATATATATATATATATATATACTCATAGATATTTCCCAGTAATATTAATACCACCACCACCAATAACACATCAACAACAATAACAAATATCAATAGAATAAGCTCCGAAGGAGGCAAAAGGGGGGTAGCCTTTTCATTATAAAAGTTTCTCCGATAAAGCCTACAAACTAATCAAACAATCATCTAATACCTATATAATATTCGAATGCTTATTAAAGCGTTAAAAAAAAAAAAAATAAAAAAAAAAAAGACGGATATATACTTGGAAAATAATATTGGAAGACTACTTTTCATTTCGAGTTCGACTACTTATAAGTCGCGAGGATATTATATATAAGTAACATAGGATTAGTCGATCCATAAATCCATAAGAATATAACACATATAAGTTTATGGAGAACTTATATACGCGGCTTAAAAGTTCAATTCTCAACCCGCTCCTAAGACATGATATCTCACATCTGCTAGTTACTTATTAAGCTTGGGGGTTTCTAGATTCTTTGTTTGTCCCTCCGTCTAATTGGTGCCTGGCAGGTATTACAAAAAAACATCTACACCTTCGAATTTCGCCCGCGTATACTTGCCTCCCTACCTAGCCTTACGTGTCTAGATAATACCATGGCCCATGACCTTAGGTATTGTACAGATTTCTGACTACCGCCACTGAATTTTTATTTCAGAGATCTTCATTAGTTTCATCACTGAATACTTCGTTCACTCCTATTGTTGGTCATTTTCCGCTGCCTACTTCAGCTCAACAGCTAACAAAGCCCCTTACGTTGAGAGAGCTAGAAGTCTAGTTAAATGCATAGCGACTTGAAAGTGAGAAAAAAGTGGGCTTTTTGGATAATGGTCCTTATTGACTCGAAATCTTGTCCCAAGCTGCTTGACTAGAACTTTACTATCAATAGATCACCGGATTGGGGAAATATTTGAGCCGTTATGTAAGCATTTTTCAAACTCAATGGTCATTAGAATCACGCCATAACTCGATAGTTTCTTATGTTTCTTGACTGACCTTCCGTATGATGTAGTAGGTCACTCAATAATTACGGCAATGTGTATTAGGAAAGACGTTTATTCAGAATGCTCATATGCTCTTCCACTCGTTAGCTAACCATAATTCCCTTACATCAGGTTCCATCAGCCCCTCTCCTGCTCGCTTCTCCTCGTATCAGCTTCCCTATCATTAACCGGTGTATATTCAGTTAGACAAATGCACGCTATCAAACCCCACACTACTCTTTGGGGATAACCAGTGCGTTGACAGGCGGGTCTTCAGCATCGTCCGCGGTAGGGACAACGAGGGCGTTGACGGGACCGTCACGCTTGTCGGTCTCGGGGATAACGAGGGCATTCACCGGTGGCCCCTCCGATCCCTCTGCCGTGGGAGTAACGAGAGCGTTGACAGGGGGATCTCGTTTTTCAGCCTCGGGGATTACCAAGGCGTTAACTGGTGGGTCGTCAACGTCTTCCGCTGAGGGGACCATAAGGGCGTTGACTGGAGGACCTGTAGTCCCTTCTGAGGTTGGGATGACTAGAGCGTTGACGGGTGGGTCCCGGACCGTAAGGGGTGAAGACCGGACGCTAGCGATGGCAGCAAGAGTGAAGATAGCTTGATAGAAATGCATATTGATAGGAACCGCAGAGGGAGATGATATGCCGGGTTACTGGTGTTGAAGATGAAAGGTAGTTAGAGACTAGAGGGTGCGTCTCAGATAGACAGAGTTCCGGTCTGAATAGGCATCATATTTAACTACCTATTTGAAATTGACCGGCACCTCCGAAACAAAGTGGTAGAACCGATAGCGCTAGATATCCTCATTCCATCGTCTAATACTTTAGGCATGGTGAACATACTCATACCGAAGTTACCCATGCAATATGTATAATGTCAGCAAATAAACATCATTACTAGAAGGTTGAGAGAGAACGTGGAGTTTCCCCAGTAGTGAAGTATAGTAATGAAGGCTTGGAGAAAAGCAATGTTAAAAGGTGATTGGACAATATGATGTGCCATTCTTCGAAGGATTCTATATCCACACAGGTTGAGTAATACCTAGGTACAGTTAAGCATATTCTGACCCCAGCATCTTGGAGCCGCTTCAGCACCTTCTGAATGTAGCATTGATTATCAACCGCTCTACCCATTTCCTATCCAGATACTCCGAGCTCTTCCAAGTGTGATCTGATACCTGAAAGAAATAACAACAGTCCCCTTAATAAATGTAAGGCTAGTAGGGCTGTCTGGTTGCATCATGAATCACGGAGACTTGACATTAGGAACGTGACATTTTCAATATAGTAAACTCATGTGCGGAGTTCTTTAATATATTACTGTATAAGCCTTACGTACTAATATGTGATTCGGTTTCTTGGCGTCCTTTGAATATCCTTAGACTTGGAACTTCTCAAGATGATACTTAGTCAACATAAGCGATGCTACGCATATACTTAATTCGGGAACGGCTCGAGTTAGTTGTGCATTATTGACAAGGAGAAAAAGAGGAGTCTTCTTATTGCCTGGTGATATGAGTTCGCTCGAAGATGATATAGGGGAGAATTGTTCTTGTACCCCGGCTCAGAGTTCATCGCGGTTCCCTGCAGATAGGTTCGGGCCGACCATTTGAGACATTTAACCTAAGGATTACTATTCAGTTTCTTAGTCTCCTATTTGTCGATCCGGTGGTCACAGCAAGATATAGTTACAACAATTTTCATCGTCACAAAATATAGCTAAGAGTCTCAGATGGCTGCATTCTTCGAAATGGTGGTATCTTCGTCCCCATTATCTCTCTAATTTACAACTGATACCTTGTGGACTACCTATATACTTATTGTGTGCTTTATTGTCAATACGCCTATAACTACGCTATAGTAGCGTAAGACATTATCATCAATCATGGGCCGCTCGGGTATATTTAATTTCTTCAATAACGACAGTACGGCCTACAAAGACCCAACATCTTCGGATAAAGAATCCCAAGATGCCCTCCTGGAAGACAGTATCCCCATATCACTGTCTTCTCGAAAACCATCTACCTTTCGCCAGATTGCTGTAACAAGCGGCCGCATTATCTTGGTTCTCCTTTCTGCTTGGGGTGTGATATCTCTCTATAATATTTCAGCTCACTACATCGTTCAATCTCACAACCCTAGTGAGCGCTTTGCCGCTCCTATCTACCCTTCCTGTTCCTGTGGAGGCACAACCGTGGAAGATGCCAAGCGGCGAGGGTGTATTTTTACGCCCCTATCTATTGCTTGGTTGCCGCCTCACTGCGTCGACATGGAGCTTTCCGATGACTTCGACAAAAAAGGTCCGGGACCGAATGGAGAGTGGGACTACTGGTCTGACGCCAATAAGACGCGGAGGCTCACACGTGAAGAGGTTGGAGAGTTGGCAGATCACAACGGGATGTTCTATGCCACACACGACTGGCACCTGATGCATTGTGTGTACACATGGATGAAGCATTATAGGAGCAAGTGGACTGGTGTCACTATCGAGCGCAGGAGCAACGGTTTGGATCACATTGGTCACTGCAAGGATGTGATCAAAGTCAGGGGCGAATTAGAGGCTATTAAGACAGTCGCTGGGATTGCCCTCGATGCGGACGACCCTGGCAAGACTGAGTTGTAATGGCAACACACTCAAGTAATAATAACTACCGACACACAATAGGGGTACACTCAATGATACCGTCGAACAGTCTAAACAAAACCCTTTATGGGAAAATATTAATCAACAACGATAAGAGACGAAGTTGCAAGTTCTTACAATCCGTTGCTTAATCATGCTACCTATACTTTTGAGAGAGTTATAATTACCTACTTAAGTATCTACTAATTGTAAGATATTCTTGACTCATAGATTTCAACACGTATTTCGCCTTTCACACTCTATTATGTCACATGCTGTATTAGGACAATACACGCAGCCCATGAACCCCTCCTTGTGATTCAGTCTTAACACTTCTACTGTGTATTCAAATAGACATATCACGAAAACGTGGGGTTGTCGAAAGTCAAATGCGGTTGGTTCAACAATCCCCAAGAAATTACGTGATTTTAGCATAGGGTTTGGAAAGTGTATACATATGGCGTGATAGGCTAGATACCATTGCGAACAATTCGGGGTATGGGAGATCTCATGATTTCATGAATTCGCTCTTCATCAACGTAGTAAAATTCACAACTAAGCATCATCAAAACTTCAGAGCAACATTACATAAGGTGTCAGGATCATCAAACCACTAATTTTCATGGCTACCTCATTAGAGCAGGCGAAAATCCCAGCGTTTGAGCCTGGAAAATCCACACTACCATCGCTGGCCTTCGAGCAATTCGACTTGCCAGCGACTAATCAGCGTATACTTGGGCCACCTCACCTGGACGGGACTACAATCCCATTAGCTCTTCGCCCATCAACTGATAATAATACAGTTCCTGATCTCGACGATGTTGTCGAAACAGTAAAATCTCTCCAAGCCCAAGGTGGAATTTTCACCAAGAAGTTGGCACTCCACGGTACTCTACTATTTAGAGGCTTGCCAATCCATAATGCGGATGAATTCAGCAAGTTCGTTCATGCCTTCGGGTACAAACCGCACGAGATCATTGGCATTGTCGTCGAGCGACCACTACTTGCGACTAATGTGGCCCCTGCTAACGAATCACCTAAGGAAGTCCTAATCTACAATCACAACGAGTCGCCCCAGGTACCCCATGCTCCCGAATATATATTCTTCTATGGGCACAGAGTCCCCGAGGAAGGCGGCGAGACGCCCATATCATCATCGCTGGAGCTTTTCCACCGGGCGCAACAGGAGATTCCCGAGTTCATTGACCAGCTCGCCAAGAAGGGGATTCTAAGCAGAGTGACCTACAAATTTGACAAGCAGTATGATGGAGGCTCAACCCTAAAGCAGGCATTTGGAAAGGAAATCGAAGATGGAGATGACGAGCCGACGAAGCGTGCTAAGATCGAAGCCCAGATCGCGCGATATGGCAGGGGGAAGTACACCACTTGGGAATGGACAGACGACGGCGTAGTTCTGACACATAAACTCCCCGTTATTCGCACCCAGCCGGACACAGGCCTACCTACTCTCTTTACAGGACTAGCTGCGTACTACAGGAATGTTCAGATCAATACAGGTGCCAGGAAGAACATCACACAACAGTTATTTGGGGATGGCACGCCGATTCCCGAAAAATATCTTGCGCATCTCGCCAAAATCACAGACGAGATCAGTGTTCTGCACAAGTGGGAGCGTGGTGACGTTCTCGTCTTTGACAATATCATTGCGCAACATGGACGTCACCCTTGGGAAGGTGAGCAGTCCGACCGCGTTATCATGGCAAGCCTGTTTGACGGTGATCATGTGCCTGGGGCGTATACTTCAGATGACTGGGCTCAAGTTGTTCAGGCGCTCGACGGGTAGTTCCTCTATTTTGAACCCGTGGAAGCATTATGATGGATGTTTTGAGCTTACTGTGATTCTATAACTCGAACTTTCTGTATAATACTATCGAGACAGCAATGTTTAGCTACGTATGAGGACGATCACTTGATGAAAACGATAATATAGTGCTCGAGACAAACGACATATGCACCCTCAAGTGACAGTGTAATCTCCTTTTGAACTACTAGATTATGGTCGCCTTAGAAGACCTATTCTTCTGTTATTAACACGAGGGACTGCAATAACGATATGAAACTGATGAAAATGAAGTCTACAGTATTCCTGGATTTTATAGGTCACTTACTTTGCCTGGTAGCTATCACTCATAAGCTGGGAATTTAACCGGCTCCTTTATCCAGCCACCGACGTATTCAATTGAGCCGCAGAATTTCCAAGTCCGAACACAGGATTCTTTCATGTCCTAGATAGAAGATCGTAAATCATATTCACCTAATAATACTCCAGTCTTGATCAAGCTAGGGTCGATTTAGTAAAATACCCCTTTTCTCGATGTCCACACAGAATGTTGCCTTTTCGGCGAGTCTGTGCGACCATCTGCGCTCTCACGTCCCTCTTCTACATCTACTGGTGGAAGCTTCTGTCTCCTCATAACGTTAATAGATTCCCAAATTGGACAAGAGAGGACGTACTTAACAGCACCCTCGGTGTAAGCCCCCCCCCCCCCCCCAAACCATATCCATCATCTTTTGACATGACGATTCCCATCTGACCATATCCAAAGTTCTCAAAGATTTTCGTCATCAACTTGCCGTCGAGAACAGATCGCCGAGATGCGATGGCTCTAACAGGCGCAGTCAGCAATCTCAGTTTCACCTGGATTGATGGCGTCTCAGGGGATCAAGTGCCTGAAAGTATCACGTCACCGGGCGATGGACGGGGTGGGCGACTTTCCTCTGGAGCTAGAGGCTCTTGGAGATCCCACATGAATGCGCTGGAGACTATTGTTCATCAAAACTTGGACAGCGCTCTCATATTGGAGGACGATGTAGACTGGGATGTACGTCTGAAGGCGCAACTCTACAGTTTCACATCGGCTTCGAGGACTTGGTTGAGGGAGTCAAAAACGCACAATAAGCAAATTGAGCTTAAGTGGCCTTCGTTTCTTAGGAAAGACGGCACAACTAGAGATTCGGAAAAGAACATGATGGATCCACCAACGGCCGGGAGCGCTCACGATGAAATTCAAAGTACGTACGGTGACGGTTGGGATATTCTGTGGCTGGGCCACTGCGGTGCTGACTTTCCCCCTGATGGATCTTCGATTTCGCCCCTGAGAGTGGTGATCTCAGACGACAAAACGGTCCCTGCGCCGAAACATCTCAAACCTCACCCATTTGCCCGAAAGGATAAGTTAGGGGAGATGTACCCCTCCCATACACGTGTTGTTCATGCAGCCAGCGGGAACATCTGTAGTCTGGCCTACGCCGTTAGTCAGCAGGGAGCACGCAAACTGTTATGGGAATTTGGAGAAGGCCTCAACTCCCAGTGGGACATTATGTTGCAACGCTGGTGTCAGGGAGAGTACGTTGCAATAGGGAAGTCTCAGCCCAATTCTGAGGTCGAAGGCGATGGCAAAACTATCCAAGAGAACCGCGACGCTATTCCGGTCTGTCTCACGGTGCAGCCGCCCTTATTTAGTCACCACTACGCTAAAGGCGGCGCTTCCGACATTCAGGGACAAGGTGGCGGGTATGCGAGGGGAACGGGAACACCGTATATACGACTGAGTGTACGGGAGAACCTAAAACTCTTGGTC